>OW679196.1:64261940-64377093 GCA_940337035.1 Agriotes lineatus
TGTTACGATTCGCGTTCTTTAATTTAATGAACTATGTAGGAATATACTGTACTTTAGTTAGCTGTATGCCATCTGTATAATATTTTAAGGTAAAATTCGTAGGAAAATGTCATATTTAAATTACAACAAGCGGATGTTTAGAAACGTGCCTTTCGCTTGGGAAGCTGGAGATATTCCAATCTCACGAATAAGCTTAGAGTAAGTTTATGCAGCGTTTACTTCATAAACCGAAATATTGAGTGATGTATATGACCGGTACGTGATTAGAAGAAGCAATGGTTGCAACTCGATCATAAAAACTATTTGCAGCTGGGACCAAATGCTTTTAGTAGAAATTTAAATCTTTATAGCGGTAATTTACTAAGGGTCCGAACAGGCCACATTTCACTGTGGGAAATCCTCAAGCTTGTAAAAATTCATAGAACTATTATGAACGGTCACGTCCGCGTAATGCCAAATGTCCAAAATTTAGACCAGCTCTGATAGGTTATTGGGAACTTTGTAAACGCCCACCGAGCTTTCTTGGTCAGAATGGACTTAGAATTAAGTTAGTTAATAAGAAGATGTAAATACGTAAACTTAAGGTTTCTGTAAACGGCAGAAAAATAAATGCAAGTATTTGTATCTACTTAAGTGTTCTTATTAATCTCAGTAGCTTTGGTCTTCGTGTCCGAGTGTGTTTCAATTAAAAGGATTGCCAGTTACCCCGACTTTAGGCGTCTCGCAATAGTGTAAACCACGCCAGAGGCGGAAAGTTGCACTTCGCGCAGCATTAGTTTTGGCGGAACCGAAACGCTCAGTTACAAAACTTACTATTTAATGCATATCTTCCACTGAAAACAAATCGGAAAGATGGTTCTCGCGGGAATCTTATGTCTAAGTAAAAATTCGATATTAGCGGGTTAGGTTTTGCTTCAGATTTGACACAGATTGACGTAAAACCTAACCTGCTAACCTTGAATTTGGTATAGATTTACAGTGCCACCAACATATTATTCTGTAGTATAATGTCAAATTTTACTGACGTTTGAAGAAAAATACATTTCTATCGTGCAAAAAACGTCAAAAGCATCACGAACTTTAAGAAATTACCGCTTCGCTCCTCCTCCAAACAATTGTCTTCAATCGGTAAAATTTCCGGATAACCTCCCCACAATCCTGCTCAGGAACTAGTTGGTAAAATTTGCTACACCACGAGACAAATCCTGGACCACCGTGCTGTAAAGCAATAACAATTATTTAGTTTTTGTTATTTTTTTTTTGTGTACAGAAATGTCCCGTGTAGCACACTGGCCTATAATAAAAGCAATAAAGAAATGTGATCACCAACACAACCACGCATATGTTATACTGGTTAAATATAATATATTTTCTTAAAACCTTCACTTTTTTACTGGTTTCTCTTAATAATCTCCAATTGCTTCTTTTGAGCCCTAATTTCACAATTATTTACTAATTCAGCTACAAGGCTTTTTTGGGAGATTTAAAATATTATAAGAAGTTATTCAACCAACTTTAAAAATTACTGGGAAAATAAAGGTGATTATCCCACAATTTTCACCTCGAACTACAATATCACAAAAACGTTTAGTTAGTAGCTATTGTCTAAAAATGCACATTGCATTGCATTGTCGCGGTTTTTTAAATATAACTACTGAAAATATGCTGTGGCTTATTAAATTTTAAACTTCGAACAACGGATTACATTTTGACAGTACTATTTTACAGCAGCCTACATCTTTAATTTTATAATTTTTTGCATCTCACTTCCATTTTTATATTTTGAATTGCCAATGGAAATGTTTCTAACCTTTATCTTGCATTTTATAGAAATGAATCTGATAATTGTTGTCTTGGTTTCTCAAATCATCTTTGCTCGGATTTTTATACTCGCTTGCCATAATCACTACGTAATTATTACGCAATTTAGTATAGTAGGGTTAAATGAAGCAGTTTATGATTGATTGTAGTTTTCACGCCCTTAAAAGGATAACTAGCCTTCGTGGAAATGGCCAATGTGGTGTTGACACAGTGACACAGTATACAGAAGTTCTGACAATTCGTAATTTGAGCTATCCCTACGTGTTGATTTCCTTTCATGCCTCACGTGTTGTTTGAACATGTATGGAAGCTTGAGTACTTTGTGGAATATCAGCTGCTTGTCAGTGTAATATACTCATAAGTAGAGAAGTTGTCGGAAATGTATTCGGTACATAACCACTAGTACGAGTACATACCATTTCTGTTGATGTTGCGTGTTCAAGCTAAACAAAATATCCCTAAAAATATTTATATAAATTTGAATCGATTATAAAATCTTAAAACAACAGTTTACTACGAGTTTAGTAGAAAACTGCTGTACATAAAATCTAGAGAAAGTGAAACCCACGCCGAAAAAGGTTTAATATTTTCAGAATAATTTATGGTAATGCCTAGCAGCAATTGAGATTCCAATATCTGCCGCTGACTTTTAATCAAAAATTTAACTATTTTTTTAAATAGCACAGGATTGTTGTGTATAATGACAATCCCACACTGAAATTAATTGCCATTTTTGCTTGTCAGAATCGCATTACATCGTCGCTGCCGTGGGAGTATGAAAGAGGGACGGGATTGCTGAATACCTACAGCAGTTTTTGTAATATGTTGATTACAGAGCCTGTTACATAACAACCAAAAAATCCCATTTTAAAGGTCGCCTTTCTAGAGCATGCTTTTATTCATTTTAAATGAATAGTTCAGAAAAGTAGCGGCTACTATTGAAAAATTATTTCGGTAAAGTGGAAAATTCTATGAAAATATTTTCAGTGATTATAACAAGATTGCTCCCCTGCGCCTGTAATAATTGATAATTGCCATGCTCTAAATTATGACTACCGCGGCTATTATTATAAGAACATTTCATTCATTATCTTCTGTATTTAAATTTCGAAGGTCCTTTATCCTTTAGTTGAACGCAGAACATCTACTCTTTAAACGGCATTCATATAGTGCATACATTGGTTCGCACTAAAAATTAATGTGCGAAGTGTTGTAATTTTGTATTGTAATTCTGAGCATTCAAACTTTAAGTGATTTCTTCTATATACTCTCCAGAATATCGCTTTCATATGGTGGGGGGGATTTAAACGACAAGAGAGGATTTCAAATCTCAACTTTTACAATGTCTAAAAATTGTTCGAACAGTAAGTTTGAAAAAATTGGCCACCCAGTCATCACATATCGAGCTTAAACGTGGACATTTCGAGCTCAAACGTAGACCTCTTCTAAGCAAACTTAGAAACAAACAAGAAAAACCCAAAAACCGAGTAAAAGAAAATTGTACCTTGAAGGTGCTAGGACAAATTCGTGTAATTTGTGTTAGGCGCCACCTGATGTATATGCCGGCGGTGGAATGATGTTCTTATCAGGAAGATTTCCATCGGCTACGGAAAGCGTCTTCAACTTTAAGACATGATTTCTCTTGCGTCGTAGTTTCTGAAATTGGAACTGGGTGGTGAGATGATCGGATATCCTCCAAATATCCGACCAAGGGTCGCACAACAACGAGACCTGAAACGGAATTTCATATTTTTTGCATGTGACTTGTAAGTCTTTATAGCTGACGGCGTCCAGAAATATGATAATTAGGCCCACAACGAATTCCCAACCTCTCTTCTGGTGCATAAAAAGACAGTGGCGGCGTCAATTTTCAAACACACCTAATAAGCTTTTAGATAATAGTGTTGGAGGTCACGTGAAGCTTTTTTACTGTACAAAGTAATATAAGATACAATCAGTTATCATTTAGCGATCCAAGCATTGTTGATCAATCCAGAATATCAATTAACTTTTTATACATAATTTAGTTAATGTCTAGGATGAAGGCTTTTAATGCTAATTTCTAATACAATACATTTTTATAATCGCGGACGCATAATATAATGTAGTTAATGCCTTTAAATAAATGATTTTTAACTGTTTAAAATATTTTTAGAGAACAGTTCCATCTAAAAAGGTTCAGTAACTAAACTTCACTGTTATACTGCATTGAAAATAAACTAAGGCAATAAGACGTCAGAGCTCTTAAAATAGTATGGTGTAGTGCATTTTTAAAAGCTTATTGGGTTTATGTATCAGCCTTGATGTCGAACCATGGAAATTATATTATTTCTACTAAAATTTTATATTATATTATTAAGGTTCAATGCTGAAATTTAAGTTTTACATAAAGTTATTTCAGTATATAAATTGTCGACCTCTATTACCTGATTTGGTAAAATATAATGGAGGAATAGGATCTTGTTACTTTTGATCCTTTCTGAGTATTTTCCTGGTTTATCTAACTTTAAGTACATAATTTTATAATGTACTCATCTTGCACACGTACTGTTTATGGGCGCATCGCTTTATTACGGAATCCTTTTGAGCAACTTATTACAAGCAAAAGTTATAAGACACAAAATTTGTCAATACTTAATTATTTTCAAGCGCGCTGAGAGTGCCAAAATTAAAAGTCGCCTCAAGAGATATGGAAAGATCCATGTTAGAGTAAGCCATAGAGACCGAATTAATAACACGGATATAAGAACAGCGAATCTGAAATGGAGTTGGGTCGGGCATGTGGCTATACATATATCCAATTACTAGACCAACAGAATCACGCACTGGAGATCTTGAACAACCAAGTGTCGGCAGGCCACGAATCACACAGTACAAAAAAGACTGGACTGGAAAAATTTGAGGCAGGTGATGAGAGGCTGAAAATGACGCGGATGGTTTACTTTCAATAGGGGGAGAATATATATTTGGATCTGATCGTATTATATTGTTGAAAGCATTTGTTAGAACGTCTTTTTACTTCCCTCGTCTGAAAGACGAAGGAAGTAATTATTGTAATCACAAAAAATCACCTTCCGAGATTTCTTCAGATCTTCACGTTTCAGGGTACCTAGATGACGAAAAACAGGTTTTCTCAATTCCGTCTGTCTGTCTGTCTGTCTGTTTGTTTGTCTGCCTGTTGGCGGTATAACTCAAAAACTATTTGTCCGAGGAAGATGATATTTTGCATACACATTATATATATATATATACACTTGGCATAAAACCCTGAAAATTTCAGACAAATATATACAGGGTGAGCAACTTGAAAAATCAAATTTTATTTATTTTAGCGTTAACTTTGAAATAGAATGAAGTAATAATTTTCACATAGATGAGGCTTTACACTTGCCGAAAATAGAACTCACCAGATACAGGATGTCACAAAAGAGTCAACTCTTTTCAACAATACAACTGTTCCGTTAAATAGAGGCGCGCGCCGCACTCATTTCAATAAGGCTGCATGGTGCAGTTCGATTTATCGATGCGGTTACGGTCGCTACGTAGATGCGGCGGGTTCAAACCCCAGCGGGATATTTTTTTTAAATTTGCAAATTGATCTAATTCGCGCCAGGGAAGTTCTGTGTAAACCCATTTAGAGATTTTTTAAATTGTTACCTCTTAAGAAACTGTTAACTTTTCTTTTATTGTGCGGTTCACTTGAAAGCCATAATGATATTAAGGGTGAGAATTGAGAAACAAGATTTAACTTATTTGAAACTGCAGGTATTTAAACATGTCATCATCTTCAGCGTCCTGTTTTAAACGTTACAACCGGCTACTATGCTGTACTAATATATACAATTCGTATGTTAATTTTAGTGGCACCATAACAAGACCGCTTGTTAATAAATCACTGATTTTGTTTGGGGTCGCTTTAGTATTCAAGTTGTCCACTAATTTCCCACGCATTTCCACAAATCTAAGCCCAAGATCCAGGGTTCCGCCAGATGCTCTGCACATTTCCTTGTTTGCAGCTTGCAGAATCAGAGAACAAACAACCGTATTAACAATGAAGCTTGTCAGGACACGGCCTGGGGCTAAATTATTTGGGTTTGCCCACAACGTCACTGCCGTCTCCATGCAATTTTTTACGACTCGCTCCCGGAGTCTATCCGGAATTAAATATATTAGCGGGAGGCCGAGCTTGCAGATTAAACTGAACAGTTTTGCAGACGAAGCTTTTCGACTCACGCGGAACTTTGTTGTTATCGGTGTTGTGACGGAGCTTTTTTCAGGATGTTTTTGTTTGCGGGTGTATTTTTAGAACCTTCTCTGATTTTTTCAATGCGTCACACAGATGCCTATATTCCAAGTTTGTACAAGTGTGTGCGTGCGGAATCCTTTCACTGGAATACCTGACGTATATTCGATGTTGAAATGAACATAAATGAAAAACAGTAAATAACCTTTTTGTTGGGTCCCAGATAGTTACTTACCTTAGCTAGCTTCTTCGTCTTAATACTGAAAGTTTTAAAACCTATGACAATCACATTATATTTGATTTTATTAGTTATTTTCAGGTACAGTCCAGGTAAGTGCATAGCTTAATCCATATTATTTTATGAAGAATGTATTTTCTATAAGTTACGATCACTACAGACATGAATATAATGACAAGAGTGCTTAATTTTAAAAAAGCACTCAGTATGTACATTTAATTTAAAACATAAATTTAGGGCAATCGAAGAGCTTTGGCATGAAAACACTTCTTATATCGATCGTACCCTCATTACTTAGACATCGTGGCGTCATGTGTCTTTAGTTGGTGTTTTTTTCAATATTTTTCTATTTTTTTGTTTCATTAAAATGTCTGTAGAGGTTGTCCAGTATTTTTTTTATTGAGGCTACTCATCTCGTGGCAGAGGGACTTTCTGGGGCAATTAATCTGTTTTTCCCATTAACCGCCTATTAACAGGTTGTATTTTTTTCTTCTATTTATATGTTTAAAGTGTGGGAGAATGCATCACCTGCATATTGGTAGATGTCGGCCTTCAATACCTGTGCCTTGAATGACTGATAGGTTTGTTCTTCGTGCTTTCCATAAAATGCTCAAAATAATAAATAATTTTATTTACAACCATATATGTAATGTTAACATTACTGACCTCGTTTGAGCGCGGGAAGTCGTACATTTCCGCCCGCTACTTCCCGCACTCACTTCCCGCACTCGAGTACATTACATATATGGTTGTAAATAAAATAGTATACAAACCTCGACAGGAAGTTTTTTTAGTCTCGAGATAACAGCTGATTTCGACGCTTCGCGTCTGAATCAGCACACTAATCTCTCGACAGTAATGAAACACTTCCCATCTCGGGCTGTCATATACTATTTTGTCCCCACTTTTTCTAATATAGCTGGTGTTCCGCGATATCTATTAGACCTCCCGGGCATTTTTTTATTGTGCATCGATGTTGATGTCATTTATACGCTATCATTTAATTTCTGGTTCAATAGCCTTCCTTATTTACCAAAGCCCCTAAATATGTTATGTGACTATGTGGTAAATTCATTAACGGCCGGTCTTATAAAGGCCACTAATCTGACGTTAACTTTAATTCGCTGTTAAAACAAACAAAATCGCCTCAAAACCTTAGTGCTTATGACATTTTATTCATTAGTAAACAAATTTTGATGCGCTTTTGTTTATTTTAACAACGAATTAAAGTTAACGTCAGATTAGTAGCCTTTATAAGACTGGCTGTTAGTATTGTAAATTGTTTCCTATATGTATTACCATAGTCTCATTTTTATTTATATTGTTGTCTAATTTCAGAGGTCTGCTTTATCCTGCTAATTGTTGCAATTTCTGTTCCATTCCTTGCTACCTCGCTGTTCAAGTAGTATCATGAGCATACCTATCTTGTCTCCTATGATAACTCCTTGCCGTCAGTTTTCTGTTGTTATTATTTTGCAGTATGTATATGACAACACTAGAACAGTGGGCTATTTCTGTGTACCTAGAACAGCGACAGCGGTCATTTTGTACATATATAAAAGTAGTTTACTTTTTTGTTGTGTTATTATTAAAACATCAACTTAGATTAAAATTCATTTTATTTTAAATAGAGATACAAAATGATTTTGCATTGCAATATGTAGTTAAATAAGAAACAAAAACCCTAATCTATATTGCCACAAACAGATTTCTGACACGAAGTTTCCTTTCCTCACTATGTAATTTGGTACTGACATCTCGATAGTGGTCATCCTCGGTCATTATCGGACTGGAGAAACACTTACTGTTGGTTTCCTATTAATTCCTCTTGGTGGAGTTCTTCTACTAGTTGCTGGATGAAGCATCTTCGGCTAATTCGTTTTTCTAATTCCGCCTTGAACGACACCCACACGTTAATACCTGCCAGGTCCAGGACGTTGTAAAACACCTGAATATTTTACTTTACTGAATATTTTCTAGTCATCTGATCTATAACGTCTACCCCGTACTTGGTAGAATCATAAAGGTCAACTACTTCTGGAAGCTTTTTTGGCATTTTTTCCAATTTCCACGCTGATGTGAAGTTTAGTGTACTAAAAGGGATAGCATCTTTGTGCACTTTTCCTTGGTAAGTCGTGATAGTAGCATTATCTTTATTCATAATGGTAGTCGAATATAAGTGATTACGCGAGTGCTTCAATGATATTGATATGATGCTCGTTCTTTTTCATTGAATTTTTCTGCTAGTCTTGGGGGAGTGAAAAAGTTATCGTTAGTTACATTTCTACCCCTATTCAGATATGGTTTCAGTAGACGGAGTAGAGATGGGCGCATGAGTGATCATTCACTCACTTCCCGCACGTTTCACGTTTACCTTAAACACTCACTTTCACGCACGGTTACGCTCACGTTCACGGCGTGACCCTCCACTCACGACGTGACCCGTAGCTTTTATTTGAAGATTCAAATTCAGATAGAACAAGGTGTTCAAATTTAAAACTAATAAAGGACTAGCGACAGAACTAAAAAGTTTAAAATAAAATATAGTTTGCACGTAAAATAATTTACATGATATGTTGCAATCAGAATAGTAGACACAAAAAGAAATAAATGAAAATTTACTACAATAGCTTACAACAAGCGATAAATACTGATGTCTCTCAAAAACACTTCTTGCAACCGTCTTCAATTACACTGCTTTTAATAGCAAAAGCTGCCATTGGAATTAACGTTTCCCTTACTGATTCGAGTGCAAGATGGTATATGTTGCTAGGCAACATTTGCAATTTCTAGGTTTAAAAGTACTTTTACATGGGAGGAACTAAACGTAAGTTCTGCGTGGTCGACTATAGACGCAGACACGAGATTCACTGTAGACACAACATTCACAACACAACACAGGTGCGAAGCTCCTTCGCTGCAGGCTGCCACACAGAAGTACAATGAGCTCCCGTTACAACTCTAGATCTTCCACATGGATGGGCAGTGGGAGAGCGGGGTACCCTGCAGTCTTTTATGAAAATGAAAATATAATTGCAGTAGGGGCTCGACAAGCTTTTGGGAACCACTAGCTAATACAAAAACTTTTATTAGGTAAATCCGACAAGAGTATATTAACCGCTTTCCAAATGTGATTGAGATAATCAAACAACTAGGTTTTAATCCTGAATTTTACGAAAATTTTCTGTCTCTCACATTTTGTTACATACGTTCATCAGTACTTCATGTTTTTCTCGATCTTGATATTTTCGCAATCCTTGGATCATTTGATTGGATCTAGACGAGATCTTTGTTTTTAGATTTTAGTTTTCAGTTGATGTGTTAATGCATTAGGATCTTCTTCTTCTTCTAATATGTCACTGTCTGCGTTCCCTTTTCTTTTTTTTTTAATTTTCGTCAGAATATAGCTTTATGTTTATTTTAACAATGTCTTATATTACGAGTATGTCTAGCTTATTTATTTCATGTTTCTCTTTTCTTTTGGTTATTGCTTCCTGTTCTTCCCTTACCGGTCTTTGTGCTTCTGGTTTTATATATTTTGCTTTAGTTTCCTCTATAGTGGGCCAGCTTCTAGTTCTTTTATTTTTGGTCTGAAAATTTACAATTTTGGCTGCAGTGTACCCTTGTATTTATTTTAAACTGTTATTATGGGCGGTGACGAAATGTTAAATCGGTACTAAAAACGCAACTGATCTTTCTAAATGATAAAAAGCCAATGTTGGAGAAGTAATAGTACACATGATTCATTAGCTTTAACTATAATTTTGCAAAAAATTCGATTATTGTTATATAAACGTAAATACCATTTAGCAGCGACAATGCACCAATGCATTAATGCAATGATTGCTATACCGGGTGTCCGTTCTCAAACTCGAACATATAACTTTAGCACTGTAACACTATTTTTGCTGATTCCTGTTCGCCAATTTAGCTTATAGGAAAGAGAAGGATAAAATTATTTCGTCTCAAATCATACTACGTTAATATATACTGATGTAACGTAAATCAAACGCACCATATTTTTTGTCTATATTCGAGTTTGAAAACGGACACCGGATATATCCGAATTAGCGAACATGCATAACTTTTGGAATCTACAAAAACATCGTCGAGTGTTTTAAAACTTTTTAAATCGAATTATGAAGACATAATTATAACAGCAAATAATAAAGAATACACGCGTACTAATCGGCTATGTATTGAAATGTAATTCTAATTACACTCAGGCGAACCAGCTCAAACCTGTTGCAAGTCGTGCTTATCAGTAGATGCACAACTGTTTACAAGAAATATAGAGAAATTGATAAATTCCTCTTGCACTACTATACAGCTGCTTGCATATTTTCTATTATTTCTTCTTGTTTGTTGGGTCAATTGGCAGCCATTTACATAAATCAGTTGTGAATTTCAATTTCTTGACAAATATTTTAAGCCACATTTGGGCCTTCTTCATTGTTTACAATCTTTTGGAGTACATTATTTCGGCATTAATTAAAAAGTTTACAAAATGGTTGCGGTGGAATTCACACACCACCTTACATTTGTTACTCCAAATATGAAGAAGGTTCATATACGGGCTGAAATATTTGCTAAAAATTGCAATTCACAACTGATTTATGGAAATGGCTGCTGATTAACCCAACAAACAAGAGCAAATTCATAAAGCATTTATTTCTATAATTTGAACATAGCTCGAAAATTGCATTGTCAACAAATAATGGTTGATGCTCTTTTATTGCAATGATGACGTATCTTTAGTACTGTAGATGTGCTGGTAAGCTACCGTATGTAATTATTGCTTATTTTATTTCAAGTTTCAAAGAATCGTATATCTTTTCGGAATATAGTTAAGATATGTATAGTTTCAATATATTATTATTATTATTTTATTCGGGTTACGCTTTGCTCCATCATATACAGAACAAATGCATAAATGGAATAGATATATTTGAGAAATAAATACAAATAAGATACTAAGCCTACTGGTGAATAAACCGTCATTAAGTAATACTAGTTCTTTAAGGCCCCGTGTATGTCTTGTACTGGTGACCTCTGACTTTTTTTTGTTTGAAAATTAGTTCAAGTGAAATGCTATTGCACGTACTATATGTATAAAAACATATGCTGTTTGCTCATTTTGCTACCGGATATCTTTCCTTGGTACTTTTAATCAGCTGTTAATCTGCTATATTGAATTTTACTGCATGATCTGTTTTAATTTTTATAAGCTAAGTGATAGTTGTTGATACTTGTTGATACATTTGCATAGTTTTTTAAGTTACCCTTTTCTCTCAGAAAAATTTCAAGGTGTAGTCCTGCATGAACTATCAAGCCTTACTAGGTGTTTATTATACGGAAGAATTATAAAAGGGTAGAACAACGCATTCTCCTTTTCTCTTTTTTGTAATACTTTTTTAAAATTTAACTAGACGAAGTGCCATTATAGGTATTTTCTAGTGCAACACACTGTTTGTCTTCCAATTTTATTCAAGTGGATTCGCCATTAATTAATTCATTCTTATAATGTTAGCTTCCTTGATCCTTTTTTAAATAAATTGTCAGTTGATTGTACGAGAAGGCTTATCCACATCTTGATACCTTGATTAGGATATCTAAGACGCATTTTTGGAACCCAATCTTTTTCATGGCTCTATAGAGTATTTGAAGTTTGATTTTCTTCGAAGTTGTTATATTTTACACACTTTTAGTTTGCAATTAAATAAAAATTACTAGATTTTAAGTGTTGCGTTTGTAAATAATCATGCGTTACTAAGTTAGGTAATGTGTTTCGTGACACATAAAATAAGTTACATACTTGAAAGCTCGCTAGGGTAGGTCAATATAGGCACACAATGTCTTCGAGGGTTAACAACCATAATTACTATTAATTTCATAAGATCTGCAAAGGACAAATAGACAATCGCATTTGACAGTCGTGACTTGATAAGTTTTGGTTCTCATGTGAATACCGCAGAGTACCTACTGCTGCACATTAAAAATACATTTGCGTGGTGCGTGTAACGTCGAATTAAGCGCTAGAAGAGCGCATTTTAAGGGCTAAAAGCTTCGAGGATGCGGAATTGGGTCATCAGAATTATGCGATTGGAGCGGATCAAAAATGCGAAAGTGGAAAGTAAGAAAATCAGAAATCGGTAATAAATCTCGACGCAGAATGAAATATTGCGTGATAGTAATGGAGGTCTCCGATATTGACATTTGAAGTGCCTGGCATCACGAAGCCGTACCTGCAGCTTGGAGCTGACTCCCTTATCGTTGCTCTTATTTCAAATGGAAAACCAAATTCGGGAAAGTGCTTTAACCAGTCGACGAAGATTCATTAGAAATCTTCCGCGCCTTTGCTTTTATCACAGCCTCAGCCGTCGCGATCCAGGAGTCGACTGCTCTCACATTGTAATGTTCTTCCCTTGTCAATAGTAGGGAATCTCTAAAATTACACAAAAATGTGCAGAAAAGATGAAAAGCCATGCATTACTGACATTACTATAATTACAGCGTTGTAAAGGTTCGTTATTACTAAGGAAGTAATCAAGTGCTATTCAATTTGCGAAATTTATAACAAATATAACTTGTTACCTATATTCTAAAAATGGCATACGAAACTACCACTTTGAAACAAGGATCAGAAAAATACTTCAACAATTTTATTGTTTCATCACAAACTTTATGCTGTTACGATTTACATTTATACGTAATGCTCTTGTTACACAACCTAGAACAGAGGAGTGCTTGAGATAAGTAATAAATCCTTTTCGATGGAACAGTCTCGTTTACATATCTTAAAAATTATAGCGGCTCATTTATACATTTTTAATTAGTGAAAGATATAATATTAATAATATGTGACGATTTTAGTGGCCAAGCGTATCAAGTTAGTTAGTTAAGAATGTGCTCAAGCAATTTTTAACCAAAACTTATAAACCTTCGCTCTACTGTCTATCATGTTCACTGTTAGTGTCAAGTGTGTAGTTGTAGCGGTGAAGTTCATTTCCCAAAGTAGCAGGATACTTCTAACGGTACCTTCTCAGCATCAGAGTCATACCCCTCGGAAAATCTTAATTTACTTGCAATACTGATAAACATAGAAGGACCAGCACCACTCATCAATTAGGAAACCTTAGGATATCTAATATTTCGCAGAGTTGAAGCCGTTTGTTTATTAGTGGGCGCGTGAGGATACTTATCAACAGTTAGCTGTGGACTTCACAGCTAGAATACCAATTATGTCTAGGTCTCACAATTTTGAAACGGAAATATCATTGACAGCCACCAACAATACATAATATATAGATATACTCTCTATTGACTTGCATCAATTCTTCACAAAGCGTCCACATTAGCTTTGTATCGTTTGCCACAACACCACAAGGAAGAGGAGATACTTTTCTAGTACCAATTTGAATTTCGATAGGACAACCTTCTCCAACTTCTGATAATTTTATAATTTTCTTCTTTAGTTTTTCAGCATACTTGTTTGGAGTCGAATCCGAGAATTGAAGAACAAAATTACAGATCATATGCTGATCTCAAACTCTGATGATACAGGAATCTGTCGAGTCTCAGATGACACGTATTATGTCGTAGAGCGTTTTTCTGCATTTGTTCAAAAAAACAGAAATGGGATACATCTTCCTATTTACAGGGTGTAGCCGACTGGTAAAGCGTTTGAGTTTGCAATCGGCAGGTACGAGTAGTGGATTTAAGGCCCACACCTGAGCATTGGTAACGCTGGTCGTGACCCCTGGAAAGAGCATTATTCGTACTAATTCAACGGACAGTCTACAGCCACTTTCCCAGGCCAAGACCGACGAAGGCTTATAAAATCGCACTTCGTGTTGCACTAACATGCTCTCCGCCTATATTAAGAGGAGGAGGAAGAAGAAGGAGAAGATACTTCATCCTCAGTCAGTACTTCCAATTCTAACTTCAATGATGTTGATTTTAAGATCAACCATCCTTGAGATCAATTGTTTTAAAATGTAGATACCGTTTTACTCTTTTCGATATAACATACTGTGACGAGGATAGCTTAAAGGGAAATTTTCTTGAAACAGATCTAATTAGCCACGTGAGTCATATTTGCAATGGGTATAATTGGTATAAACTTTGGCTTTTCAGTAGAAAGCTTATCCTTTCTCTTATCTCTCTCGAAGTTAAAGAAATCAAAGGCTGATGCATCTTCCACGAGTATTATATCGCGCTTTTGCTCTACATAGTTGCGCAGGGTGCTTTTGTTTAAAGCAGCCAAACAACAAATTCTTCTTCAAAATATTTCGCTTCTTGTCCAAATTTCCAACGACCAATGCAGTCATACATTCCTTACTTTCATTATTATGCTTGCAGAATAAACTGGAAGAAATTTCTACAGCGTAACAACTGGCAAGTGTGTGGTTTTGTTGCGGATGTATTTGCTTAGATATTTTTCTTTATTTTCCATTGAACTTCAAATTATTTACGTGCCAAATTAATACTTTGTTGAATCCCCACCTTTCTCTGCAAAAGTTCCGTGAATGCTGCTTGAAGGCTTATCTCTGCAACCGCCATAGGAATATATCGTATCCGGAAGACTTGATTCGACTGACAGGATCAATTTGGTTACAGGATCTGCTTCGGAGTCTTGAATGCTCCCAAATGGGATTTGAACTTAACGTGGGTCAAAAGGGGTCGCCTCATTAGAAATTATTTTTAAAATTGCTAGTTTTAACAATTCCCATATATACACTTGGAGAAATAAATCTTTGTTTCGTCATTTCTCCTTCAAAACTTCTAACACCTTAAGATAACCGCATGCAATCTCATATTCATACGTTTTTGTTGCCAATGATTGCAGCGGGAATTGAAAGTGGCCAAATTTGCATCAGTTTTCGCAAAATGAGCCCAATTACTAAGCCAATCCGTCAGGTATTCAATAAACTTCGTTAGTTCGAGCTTTGGTAGACGTCAACCACTTGCTCCACAATTGAATACAAAGACAATACTTGGTGAAAGGTGATTTTTCGTTTGATAACTTGAATTAGACCATATTTTCCATCATGTGTATGTCCGTCGATATCTCTTCAGCAATCTTTTGGTTCAACATTGAAAGGGAATTGTAGGCTCAGTAACCGTAGGACAAGATAAACGTCTTATTTTTCTACACACTCTCTGGTGTTCACTCTTGCAAGTCCACATTTAGCTAGCTGACTTCATTGCAGATGGGTCTTCTCTCCCTTTTTACAATTAATCACCATTTACCACGATTTTATTAATATAGTGCGCTAGCCGTTCTCAAACAGTTATCGACAAAATGTATCTAATTGAGTTTTATAACTAAAAAGACTGATATCATTAATTGTTGTTTCTTATAAAATAGTATAACAATGAATTTCTGGAATCGTCTATTTCTATTTCTTTCACTACTCCCAATAAAATCGTCGCGAAGGTCATGGCAGTTGTTTCCTTCCAAATTCAAAAGTATAGATATTGAGGTGGAACGATGCCTTGTATTAATAAAGGGTTTAATTAGAATGTCAATAATTAAATAGGGCCAATCACCACAATGCTCAGGGTACTTTTATTGTGTAAAACTTTGCCTGTCATTATTTTAGACTAATAAAAATGAAATGTATTGATTATACTCTAATATAATGGTTAATTGCCCCTTTCTAGATTTTGTTGAACTGCAATAATAATCTGGGCTAGCTCCGACAAGAACACAAAACTACTCTCTCAGGTTGTGTTCAAATCTAAGTTTTATTTGAAATCTTGTTTAGAATATTTGGCTCAACGCAGCTCATATACGCAATTTTAGTACAATAGCTCTACTATATTCGGTTACCCATAACCTCACAAACTTGACATTTACTACAGAAAGTCGTTAGTGCATATACCGTGTATTTAAAGATTCAAAATTGAAATGCTGCAAGGAACCGTCAGGTAAATTGAATTAAAACTCCCGCCTAGCAGCAACAACTGCCTCGATTTTATTTAGATATAACGTCAAACGACGCCAGCTGCTCTTTTGTTCTGGACTTCCGGTGATGACTTCAATTTTCTGACAAAACCGCAATTTCTACTGACGCCATTCAAATTACTCAAACTGAAACGAAGCTGGACGCTTGGAAATACGATTACTTCCTCCGCAAAGTGTATTATTTTAAATTTTATCCGATCTGGGCTCGAAGATAGTGCTAGGTGACGCCGAGGGCTGTATCCGCTTGAAGTCTCTTCCCTGGTAGCAAATCTTGTTCAGGATGCTCGTTCACACCTCCCTAGGCCGTTGGAATTCCAAAACCTGGCTTCTGTAGCTCAACTGGATTGGTGTCGAAGTTTGAAATTCTCAGTTGTCCGCTGCCGTTATTCATCCAATTGGTTTGGAAAATTTATAATTTTTTTGTCGTAAAACGTTCGGAAAACACTACCACAGATGCCTAATAATGGGTATAAATAAATGGTACACTTTTTAACTTGGTAAAACAGCATTGCGTTGCTTAGTAACCGCGATCTGTAATTGTTTATAGAAAATTTGTTTTAGTTACAATTTTACATCAAGGAATCAAAATTGATAACATGTTTCTTAAATCTAAAAATTGTCTTATTTCTTATACCTAAAAATTGTTCCTTCTCGTCACATAAACGTTTTATAAGCACTGCTCTGCTATAATCACTTAGTTTTTCACTGGTACTTGAGTTCAATTTTAAACACGTCACTGAATTTTCTTCAATTCAGTTGCCCTCGTTCTCTGTTGCTCTTTGCAAATCTTATCTTATCTTGCTTTAATTTCCATCTACCTTTCAGATTGCTTGCTTTTCACTGGACTGTACGTTTATTAAAAACTCTACGCTCGTATTATGCACATAACCAACCTTTTGTATCATTAGTTTCATTTCATCTGGTTTCAAATATGCTCAAACCTATCATATTACTTATATTATATTAGCATCATTAGCTTCTTGCATCTCATTTCCAATGCATTTAATAACTTCAACTACCGTTCAGATAGCAATTAAATAAAATATTTGAACTCTGTGCTTTAATTGACTTTGTTCAATATTTCTCACTGCATACAGAGCTAAATTTTGAGCTTAAAACCATCTCAATATATACAAATGCTTCGGCTTGAACAGCAAAGGTAGAGCTTCTATCAAAGTTCAAGCTAGGAATATGACAAAACCTTGAAATTATTTATTCTGAAGTTGTTTAAAAAATATTTATCCGCAAACGTCACAAAAGTGACAACTTATTTGTCTTTATTAACAAGGTAAAAGCGTCACTTTATCTGCCTAAGCAGATAAAATAGCAACTTTTGCGTACTTTATCTGCCTAAGCACACAAAATCGTTGCTCTCATTCTTTCTATGTTTGTTCGCTATCTCCTCCGAAGATACTGGACCGATTAAATTGTATTATGGCTTAAAATTTTGATAATTTTCAGACTTAGATTGTAGGCCGGTTTTTATTTTTAAAAAGAGTACGAAAAAGTTTTAATCTAATAAACCTTTAAGCAGCTGATCGGAGCATCTGTCGCCGTGGGTTATGGTGTGACAGCTGCTGTGACCGTGTGCTATTAGCTCGGGTGATTCAGTATGTTCATATATCATTACAGTAGCGCGTTATTTGCACAATAGAGGTTGGCGCAGGGGTACGGTGCTCGCCTGTCACGCGGGTGGCCTGGGTTCGATTCCCGGCCGATGCATCCTTTTTTTTAATTTATATTAATGAAATTTACCTGAATACGTTTGCGGATAAAATAGTATATGTTATTCGGAGTAAAAGTGACTTTATGTGGCTTAGCTGAATTATTTGCCTCACTAACGTTCGGCTAAATAAACTTCAGCTTCGCCACATAAAGTAACACTTTTACTCCTAATAACATAATCTACTATTATTTGGTTTGTAATGTTTTAGAGGTAGCGACTATAAATTCTTTCATTTTTCTGTCAAAGACATTTGGTTGTGCAAACTAAGGTTTTTGTGTTTAATATTTGAGATTCTTAGATTACAACTGCACATACTATGTATTTGTTTTCCAATGGCTCAAATTAAAATAAAAATTTTTGGTACACGTTGCATGCCTGTTAATATTAACAATTATATTTTCACTTGATATTTAGGCACCTAGTAGATTTTAGTATTTATTCTAGCTAATATTATTACACTAGAGCTTGTGGCTGGCTGATAAAGTGCTTGTGCTAGCAGTTGGCAGATAGTGGGTTCGAATCCCACACGCGCCTATTCGTAGCATCGAACGCTCTCCAGCCATCATACCAATACCTTTGGTGGTCGTCATCCCTGTGTGGGCATTCTTTCTTAATTCAAGGGGTCAGGCTAGCCACCTACCCCGACCGCGGCTTAAGATGGCTTATAAAACTGCACTCAGTGTATGGACATACCAGGCTCTTAGCCTATATTAAGAGGAAGAAGAAGATTTTTACAAAAATCAACCACTTGTTTCCAACTATAGTCATGTGCGGCGTGACCTTGTCGATCGATTACTCAAATCCATAATAATCGCAGTTCACTTTGTGTATTCACTTACAACTATTACTGCAGCATGACACCATTTTACTTTTTTAAGCCCCCTCACTGGTTCACTATTGTCTAGAACACTTATTTTTTTTAATGATCTTGTGCTCATAAAGTCGTTCTTCATGGTTTTCTGCCAAACGGCAAATTTTGTTTGTAACATATTTCGTTTTCAAATCACGATAGATTGTCACTGTCATTGTGAAAGTGTCATCGCGTATTGACTATGTTGTGAACTACCTGGTTCTAGATGTTTCTAAAACTGCAAGCAGATATTAAACACAAAGAATCCACGGCGCTAGCAATCCTGAGTTAGGACAATGCCGCGCCGCATCTGCTTGCCGGACGTCCTCACCAGCGCCCAAAATTCCCCGAAAGTGGGGTAAATTTAAAGATACTCTTACCAAGAAATTTGCTAAAAAGTACATGCCAGCCGCAAACTATGGACAGGCCATAAAGCTGCAAAGGCGAACGACCGCATCGAACGCCGTCTCTATTAATTCAGCGTGCAAATGATTTTATCGGTTAATTAGCTAATTAAGCGGAGCGTCGGTCCAACGCCTACATATTCGGTATCAAAATGCAGTAAAAACTACGGCGCATCCAATGGGCCCCTTAGGCACCCTGAACTAAGGCCGTCGTCTGGTTGCAAGCCCAAACTGGCGCCGGTTTTAATACACGGAGACTCCGAAGAAATTAATTCAACGCGGGGAGATTAGCACCAAAAACCCCGGAGTCCGGTATCAACATGATTGTTTTTTTATGAGAAATACATGGCCGAAAATCAGGCCGCTAATTAATCGCGCCGCGTAATTAGCCGCGGAACTCCTTAACCAATTGGCATCAAGGAAGCAAACTACAAAGGACCCTAGCCCTTTAAATATAAAGTGTTTGGCAGAGAAACTGCCCCAGCTTCCGGCTTCGAGTTCCACCAGCACTCAGCTCTCCACCCTGAAGGAAGCAATCCAGGACCCAGTTCTTAGTACCCTTTCAGGGCCGTTTGGACGATTTGCCTGTTCAGGACTCTGCCGTTTGGACGATTTGTCTCTTCAGGACTCTGTCTCCGCGGGTCGAACAGTAAGCCCTACCCATCCAACAGGACGTCACTCCAGTCATCGGGAATTTGCTCTTTAGATTATTCGCCTCTTCAGAACTTAGCTGTTTGGACTATCAGCAGCTTCAGGACCACCTAGGACCAGGTCCAAGCCGAGCCCGCACTGCCGCCCCCTTGACAGCAGGGAGCCCGCATCGCCTGCTATTCCTGCTCCGGCTATGCCCCAGACTCTACTAAACTTTAGTTTTAGTTTGTCTTTCTCTCTCCTTGTACTATATAACCTCGTCAGATTTAAGTATACTCATTGTAACTAATATATAAGAAACTTTGTTCCAACCAATCGCCTGTGTAACCGAGGGTAACGCCTCCAGCCCTGCTCGACTGTCACCATTTTGCGTCTCCACCGCTGAGCTTGTTGGAAGTGTGTTAACTTTTAATATTAATTCAATTAGTATATCCAGCAAACTAGGCAATTATCATCGCAATAATTTGAAGTTTCTGCGAAGAAGCCCATAAATGTATACACATTTAATTTTGTATTAATTCCGTTTATTTTCAACATACCTTTTTAGCTTTTGCGTTTCACGTAGCTGTATTTGCATATGGTATTATTTGTTGATTTTCTTATATTTAGCGATAAATAGTTGCTGTTTCTAGTTGTAATACTAACATAGGCTCATCTCGCTTCGTTTAATAAGATGCTTAAACTATTTTCTATTCACAGTTAAGTTTGGTTCGTTCCTCGCTTTTTCAATACTGTCTATAGTTGTCTCTAACGCAGTATCTTCAGCAAGTGTTGATATGGCCGTTTTCTCACATTTCGGTATATCGCTTATACAAATGAGATAATACAGGTCAGCGAACGCTACCTTGGGTTACTCTGCTTGATTTTTTATTTACGTCAGTGTTTTAATCTTCATGTTTTAGTCTCAAATACTGGTTAAGATATGTAGTTTTGGTATTTGTATAAGTTGATTTGGCACTTTTCTAATTTATCGTCTAAATGCCATTGACAGACCTGAGCAATATCTAAGAATATTGAAAGAAACATGTTTCTCTTTCAGTAATATCTGCCATGATGTGTACTTGATCTATTGTAAAGTGTGTGTTTCGGCAACCAAACTAATAAATGGACATCAACTTTTGGTTTGCCTCTCTTAATGTTTTCGAACGCCTTGGATATTGCCGTTAACAAAGACATGGGAAAATAGTATGTCTCAAGGGTTTCCCTGCTTTCGGCAACATGATCGCTTCAGCTACATTCGAAAGCTTTGGCACAGCCTAATGGGTCATCATTAGTTTTGAGTCAGTAATTCGCCCAATCAATCTTTACAATTGAGCTCTTGTATAGGTTAGGCCACTATTACATTTTCGTTAAACATGTATAACAATTACATTAGATTTAAAGATTTTTTTTGAAACAATATCAATTACATTATTGTTTAATTTGATTTTTGTTTAAAGAGCTTGTTGAGTTAGAGAAACAAATACTTTTACAATTATAACTTTTCTATCATGCGCATCTTATTCCAATCTTATTGTTAATGAATGAAACTATAAATCTATTATATTTCTGTAAAATTTCTAAAGAAATCAATTAGACCAGCTAGAAGCAATAAAGTCTACTACGATTATTACGGGCCGCTTATTTTAAAATTAGACGGCATTACTGACCTATTAAACCTGTCCGTTTACGTAATAGAAGGAGCAACATAAGCAAATAAATTTATTATTCAGGCATTTTCAGATATTTCCATCCTGTAAAAGATTTTCAGGCAGAATTTCCGTTCATTTAACAGTATAATAAGCTGAAAAGTGTGAGCTTCTGATTTAATTAAATCTTTATAAGGGCTATCAAGCCGAAAGAGGCTATGAATTTATTTCTGCTAACGAAGACGTCGCTTCCAAATCCTCCAGCAAGTGTCGAAAGTGGCCAGGAAATAACAATGTAAATTATTTCGGGCTCATTAGAAGGCCTTTCGATTTGGAACAACGCAGGGCTGGCACGATAAATATTGCATTAGCATACAAAGAACCCCGTGGCATTTCGCAGGCAAAAAGAAACCCAGAAAAAAGATGTGCAAGTGACAAATCTATTTCCATTTATATCGATATGTTTTATGCAGAAGATTTAGGTTTTATCGATATCCCGAATTGAGACGGAACGTCTCACACAGAAAAATTGAAAACCTCGATATGTTATATGGATTTCTTGCCCCGGGATATTTTCTGTTTATTTTTATTTGAAATTACCCCTGCTAGGTTAGCAAACGAAATCAGAATTGCTTTATACTCAATCAATATGTTCACCCTTCGAGATACAATAGCACTTCGCTTCATGAAAATAGTGCTGACAAACATATACGTATAGGTAGGAAACTGTGTTAATGCAGTTAAATAATTATGCAAATCAAGTTATCCGAGACGAACAGCCTGATAAACCCATTTCAATAAAATTAACTCTGCGAGAGTTGATTTTAGCGCACTAATTATGATGCTATCTGGTGGAACAGACACTGCTATATTTCAAATTAATTAAACTGCGAAAATAAGAACAGCTCGCTAATTATCAAGGTGTTTCATCGGATTTAAAATTGAATTGCATATATTTAGCATAAATGAAGTCCTTTGTACAGAATAAATGCGCGCTGCATAGATTGCTGAAGGTGGAAAATTACATTTTCTTTAAAATTCTACGCTTTTATAACTGCTAGCTCAAACTCCGACTAATCACTTCTTCACTTATATTTTAATTGAAATGGGTCGTATTTTATTATTTCCTACTTTATACAAGCAATTTGCAACTTATTTGCCAGCTCCAAGCTTTTCATAATTTCAGTTTGCTCTTGCTGCTTCTTATTTGAAATATTTTCCTCACGTTGCCTTATAAAGACTGCAACTTGAACTTAACAGATCTGTTAAATTATATTTAATTGAGGGATTAAACAACAGGAAAACAAATCATTTTTTTTAATACAACATGGTTGTGCCTCACCGTAGACAGGGGCTTCTTCTTCTTAGAGTCGTGGGTTAAGGGTCGGGGAGGGGGTATTGTTTGTCCGAAGCTCCGCTCTGTAAACTACACTACACCTTTTTTAATTTTCAATTGCATAACTTATTCATAAATACAGAAACACTCTGCATCAAAAGGAATACTAGAACCTATAAAAGGGAGAAATATATTTAAAAATAGCAGAAGTGCAGAAGGGAAACCGAAATGAATTAAGAAACCAGGACAATAAAGAATGCAAGAAAGCGAAAGAGCCGTACATAGAAAGCAACTATCAGGAAATGGAATATAATATAGAACCTTTCCTATAAAATCATTAAAATACTACTTGGAAACCGTAGATACAGATCAAAACGAAAACAGTAGAATATAACAGAAGCGTCCAAAACCTAAAGTGCAACAAAACCCCAGGCATTGACCAAATTACATCAGAGATGCTAAAATATATTGGTGAAAGCAATCACGAGAAGCTGTTTCAGTTGGTATGTAAAATGCAGGATACTGGCGAAATTCCATGGGATTTTACACACAATATAATTATCCTACTACCAAGGATAGGTAGTCGTGACAACTACGCATACCTCGAAAATACTATAGTTCATTCAGATTCAAGGTAGAGCAAGATCTGCAACCCAAGTTACAAATAGCAGCAGTAAGTTGATTATTAATATGATTTTATTAAAATTTAGATCAGAGAGATATGACTTTGTTGCTGTCTTGATGGGTGTCAAAATCAATGTGTCATGTTTGAAATATAAATCTTTGCTTAAGGAAGCCTTTGCAAAATTTTTTAGGGGATAAATTTATTCTCAGATCACATTCAACAGATTTCATTGAGGTAGACATCGCACAATTTTCCAATTTCAAGCTTTGCAAATTTGACAAAAACTATAACCTCTATATTATACTACGTACATCCCATGATCTACATTTTAATAAAATCAAATTAGTAATCAACTGGCTGCTGATATTTGTAACTTGGGTTGCAGATTTTGCTCTATCTTGAATTTGAATGAACTATAAGTAGAATAATAACCAATACCCTTTACCTAACCAATGACTAGTTTGGTTTAAGAAAAAAACTCAGATAGATATTTGAGAGGCAATACTCACATTACCACCAGTAATTGAAAAGATGCTCGGAAAAGCTAAAATACTCATATAGCCTTCATAGATATGGAATAGGCATTTAGCAATTTCAATTGTGATAACATTTTCAATGTCTGCAATTAATCGGGATAGAATAGAAAGACAGAAAGATCATACATACACTGTAAAAAGAGCAACCAGCAGTAATTAATAGCGGAATAAAGAAAATGCTAAAACAAGGGTGTGCACTGTCACCGATGCTTTTCAATGCATGCATAAAAAATGCACTATAGATATTTACAGAAGATATAAACGTATATGTATACCTTCATGGAAAAAGTATAAACATAAGATATGCAAACGGACGACATAAACATATTAGCTGAAAATGAGGAGGATTAAAAAAATGGATGACATTATGAAGGAATATAATATGAGAAAACAAAAGTCTTGATTTGCGATTAAACAATACAGCACCACACAGGAGTATATTTAGACAATAAACAACTAAAAGATGTGCAATCATTTTGCTACCTTGGAAGCACTATGACAAACTATAACACGATTTCTCAAAACATATGTTTGAAGGATGGCCCTATATGTGCGTGCAATATGGACTAAATTGATTGAGTTGTGGTACTGTATAGAAGAATGGCGAACATTTCCTGGGTAGGCAGAGTAGCAGTATTAAACAGAACTAAGGGAATAACGGAGTTGATATATAATATAATAAAAGGAAGAGAAACCATGGTTAGGCACATACTAAGACACTATGAGCCATCAATAGTTACTTACCTAACAAGTTCGGGAAGGTAATTTTCCGAATGAGCACCTTGTTTGCAGCACTACCGAAGGGGGTGCTGCATGTAGTGGGAATTCGGGAAAATTCTTCCCGAAAAAGTTAGGTACAATGATTTTTGTAACGAATAACTGAAAACATTTAAAAAATATTGTTTAGTGTTTTACTACTTTACTGAATCACTTAACTTTTATACGTATTCTACGCATTGTTAGTTTTTGTCGACGTTTAAAGCACCTCTGATATTTGGAGGCACAATTAAACCAACGAACGGCAATTATGAAAATCTACAAAGAATACACAATTGTCCTAGTTTTTATTGGAAAGTAAAAAGCACCCCAGTGCGGGAAAAGTGACTTTCGGCGAATCGGGATTGACCGGGAAATATGAATTTTGAAGTCATGAGTACAAAAAAACAATTACAGAAGGTGTGACAGGTAGAAAAAAATTGTGAAGGGCTTTAATCAGAACTTCCGTCGCAAGTGGAAGCTGTGACAGTAAATATTTTGAAAATTCAAAGGCAGCTAGGAGTAAAAATATCTTTACGTCCATAGTAATACTGATACAATAAAAGGAAACACTTGGTAATGCAAATTACGTGAATTTGAAAATAAAAAAAATTATAACAGACGGGATTTGACGCGATTTCAGCGCCTGAGGAAGAAATTTCAACGGGAATCAAGCAGACCCCGCGTAGCGCGCCCTTCGATCACATTCTGCCACGGAGCTGTGCCTTGGGTCGCCGCGATGTGACTTCATTACATTCAACAAGCTTATTGGTACCCATCTGTGTTGTTTTATTAGAAAATTTATCCTGGATCTGCTAGGTTTCATTTTTGTCAAGACTGAGCTATGTGCAAATTATTACATTTATCTATTCCTCAGGTAAAGCAAGACAAAGCTTTATTTTTTAAAGGTGTCCACCCTGTATATATTTAATTGATTTTTTTTCAATTTCATGCCAGGTAGACGTATGTAAAATATGGTATTGCTCCAACAAGTAGTTTTTGAGTTATTCAGGCAAGAGCCAGAACAACAGACCGATAGACGGAATTGAAAAAACCTGGTTTTCGTCATCTAGGGACCCTAATACGTAAAGATTTATAGAAATCGTGAAAGATGATTTTTTCGCGATTGCAATACTTTCTTTGTTTTTAAACGAGCACTCGCAATCCATAAAATAAGTCACGGCATTACTCTCAATAATTACTGTTTGACACAACGCAATTTAATAAGCCAAATATTTTCTACAAGGTACACTCTGCCAGAACAACATAAACATGTTTTATTTCACTATTTCGCCGCTAAAAGTTGAAAACCTAGAAGAGTTAGTAGCAAGAATAACAGCAGCGTGCTCTCCATCACAGTGAGAGACTTGCTCACCTTCCACATTTTCTTCTTGATTCTTAGTTGTGGCTATGTTATTCTTGTGGAAAGAGATGACTTCATACTTTTGGCATATTGTATACTCATCGTTCTTAGAAACTGCTAGCATTAAGTTGTGGTGTCGGTCCATTGGGAATTATTTTCTTTTTTCCTGATCTTCGTTATATATTATGTATAGCCACTTGGTTCCTTTCTAATCCATCCACTTTTCAGGATTAGTATTGTCTGCAGCTCCTGATTTTGTTGTTTTCAGATTTCTTAGCAATTTTTTAGTTTGTCCGTCATTGTTCGTTTCTTTTATTATTTTGTTCTTCAATGTCTCCTGCTTAGTAATTTCTCCACATTTCTAGAATTTCTTGTTTGTTGTCATTCTCTCGTTATCTTTATTCTTCGTTCCGTTTACTTTCTTCTTCCTCCCACATTTTTCATTTCATCCAAGACTTTTTTGATATTATTTTTAGAATCGATAATTTTGACCCATACCTTCTCCATCTTATGTTTGCATGTCTTTGTGATATCTTGTCCCTTTTATATTCAACTTTGTATTGCCTCGTTGGTTTTAATATACGAGGGATATTTTTTCAACCTCGGATTCAGTAATAATAAAAAACAAAAGTGAATGTAGTACATTTATTGTATAGAAATTATAGGTGCATCCTTCCGCTAGATTTCTCCATAACCTCCATTTCGATTAAGGCACTTATACCGTGGTATAGGATTTTGTATGCCCTCCTCGCAGACGTACGGGTGAATTTTGCCCTTTATATTTTATATTTTTGAAATGATGAAAAGGGTTTTCCTTTGAATTCCTGCCCTGAAGAACGAATCGTAATTACCTATTATATTGTTTTATCAAACAGTCGTTCGTTACCATCCAGAAGTTTTGTATTATATGAATGGTTTTTATTAATACAAACATAAATTCAGTATTGCATTTACGATCTGCTTGAACTCTATTTCGAAGATACAATTTAATTTAAAAATTGCTGTGTATTGGTGAGAAAACAATTTTAATAAACACAACTTAATTTAGAAAGTGTCAAATTGACATATTCAGTAATTCTAAATAGGTGAACTAATGTAAGACTGATATTATGCCCTTATCCCAAAAACAAAAATAATATGCAATCGTTTAAAATCTAAGTTAGATGCGTACCAGCCAGCCGAACAAGCTGGTTTTTGAAGAGGGTATAGTACTTCTGATCACCTTCAATTCGTAAAACTTCTCCTAGAAAAGACGACTGAATATAACATCGACATCCATCTGGCCTTTATCGATTTTCAAAAAGCCGTTGATACGTTTGAAACATGGGCACTCCTACGAGCAATGGATAACTGTAGAATTGACTCGAGATATTCAGCCTTCATCAAAAACATCTATGAAATAGCCACAGTCCAAATTCAAATCGACGAAGACCTCAACACCGATAAAATTCCAATAGGTGGAGGAGTACGACAAGGTGATACCCTATCACCGAAATTATTCACATTCGCTCTTGAGGATGTTTTCAAAAATCTGAGATGGGAAAACAAAGGTATTAAAATACACGGTTGCTACCTGAGTCACCTACGCTATGCGGATGGCATCGTGCTGTTTGGCAGCAATATTGAAGAGCTAAAAACAATGATTACCGAACTACATCATGCTTCCAATAAGATCGGACTTAAAATGAACATTGACAAAACCAAAGTGATGAGCCCACGAACACCAACGATAACATAGAAATAAATAGGGAAATAATAGAAAATGTAAATCACTGTGTTTATCTTGGACATGACCTAAAACTCGGAAAAGAAAACCAAACAACGGAGATCACAAGAAGGATCGGTCTCACATGGGCTGCTTTGTCTGGCTAAATTATATCTTCAGAAACTCCGGTATACCCCTATGCTTGAAGAAGAAAGTATATGAGTCATGTGTGTTACCCGTTGCTACGTATGGCATAGAGACGATGACTGTAACGAAGAAAAGCGCTGAAAGGCTTAGAGTAACACAAAGAGCCATGGACCGTAGAATTTTAGGAATAAATCTGAAAGATAAAATAAGAAATTAAGATATCCGAGAAAGAACCAAGATAACAGACATTATGGAAAGAGCTGCGAAATTGAATTGGAAATGGGTGGGGCATGTCGCCAGACAAGACCAAGAGAAGTGGCTACCAAAATTAAGTACACTGGAGGCCTAGAGAAACGAAAAGAAGTGTGGGCAGACCACAACGACGATGGCTAGACGATATAAAAAATACATAGATAAACACTGGTTTCAAATTGCACAGGACAGAAGTACATGGAGAGTAGCAGGAGAGACCTATGTCCAGCAGTGGACAGGCTGATGATGATGATGATGATCCCAAAAACGTGTATATTATGAGCAAAAAGTAATTTTCATCTAATATGGCTATGTAGTAATTCCCAATTTATGAATGCAATTAAAAATCACTTAAAAATCAAACGTCAACTTTGACATTTAAGTACAAACGCAGTTGCATTCATAAATTAGGAACTACCCCATAGCCATACTGAATGAAACTAATTCTTGATCATACTTTATGATCGCACTGTACATTAATTTCATTACTCCAGAACCAGCAAAACTTTGATAATTTTTTTATTACAGCTTTTATACATAATTTGGTTATAAAGCGAATAATTCCTTATACCAAATAGGCTGCCTAACAGCATATTAAAAATATTTATATTATCAGTGGTTTAAAATCAACATTTAAAATGGAAATGTTTCATAAACAATGCGGAATGTTTCTGACCTTTGCTTCCTCTAGTAAAACCACGCTTTGAAATGTTTGTAATTGTGGGTGGATGAACAGATGCAACAGCGTAGGATTTAACTTTTTGTAAATAATAAATATTGTGCCGCCTGTCCATGTTTATCTTGTATATTAACTCGCATTTTCATGCATCAAGTGTCGTGTATTTACTAACTACAATAAAAAAAAAGCATAGAATTAGAATACTGGAGCGATACGACCTTAAATCAGTTTTAAATTGATATCCTCCTTAAAAAAATGCAAATCCCCAAGTATAGATAATTGTATTGTATGTATAATCGGTTACCTCTTGTTACCTTAGCAGTGTCGAGGCTTGTGCTTTATCCGCTAGCATCTGGCGGTGTAGTGCTCAACTCGCCGCGGTTTAGGGTTACACAGTTGGAGTGTGCCTTTTGAACTTGCGTAGCAACCATTGTGTTAGGTGTGTGTCTTGGTGGTGTGTGGACCTTGTTATTCCATCTGGTAGGTCTGTGGTTCTGAATAGAGCACAATTAATTTGGTGCCCAACTGTGAATGATTTCACTGGACCCGGTACCGATGGCCAAGACAGCGGAAAAATTCCGCCCTCCGTGGGATTCGACCCGAAGACTTGCTTAATGCAAGCCTAACGTTCTACCAACTGTGTTACTTAATGAAGTAAATTTAGTCAATTATTATCTACCTAGCAGTGCTGTTGAATTATAGTAGCATTTTTAACATGTTGTTGGAAAAAGTTTATTTCACAAGTCAATTCCCAGAACTGCGCAATACAAAAGGAAAGGCAACTACGGGAGCTGACGATTATTGTCAAACTTTCTGAAAGAACTATTGACTCTTTAAGTGCGCATTAGTTCATCGATTTAGTAATAAACGCCTTAGAAGAAAATGTTCTAAAAGTATCGCTGCGGGAAATGGAAGCTCAATTAAATCCGAAACCAACAATACCCCAGCGTACATCTTGATATCGTAGTCCTCTAATGATGATCACTGCAGCATCGGCGGAAGATGCTGCGAGCAATTTTTCAGATCATAACAGCTTTACATAATGTCCGCAATTTTTGCTTGGAGCTGAAAATGATTTAGCAATATAACTTCATGTATAAATTATTAACTTGTGTTCGTAATCCCGAAAGCTAATCGAACTTTTCTCCGATAAATTATTATCACCTTGGCACAACATCCAGTTAAAATAACTCCGCATATTTCATTGGCAGGACGTCCCCGTTCCCGGACAATCTCTATCGATTTGGTCTGATTTATGTTGGCCAAATTCTGCAATTCCTCTCATTGTCGTTGCTATGAATAATGATGTGCCTCATTTTATTGTGTTTTTAAGCGGCACTCTATTCGCTTGCCTTTGTGTTCAAAGCCGTCATTATCTGCGTTCTTTATTCAGCCGCAAATACGGGTAATTAACACGGGGTAGATCATATGAAACGATAGCTCGTTATCTCGCATCAATGCCCATTTGAAGTAGCGAACAAGTAGGTTAATACTTTTTTCGTTTTCGATGGGATCTGAGCATTGTTGCAGGTAGGCGCTCAAGTAAAACTAGACGAGCTCAATGTGAGATATCTGTCACAAACTCAGTGTCGCTGATAGTTACAACTATTTACTGACGTACTGGAAACTTTCAAAACTTCTATTAGAAAATTAGTTTTGGTACAATTAAATAAGTCTGTCTGACATAAGAACCTTTGAAGATATGTTCCTTCCGTGTCATGTCAGTAATCATGTAATTATAATACACAGATTATAAATATCGTATTGCAAAATGTATCTCCCCATCTTACTTTAACCCTGCTATCTTCATTTCTTACCTCGTCAAAGATTGATATGCCATCTAATCATGATGATTTAATTTAATGTCGAGTGGACAAATATCGTTGGACAAGTTTTACCTTGGATCCATATTCAATAATTGGCTAAGCTTCTAGGAGAACCACCCGGAACCATATGTTTTTCCGTAGTCCCTATCTTGGTTTAAAAATAAGGATTGTCAATAAGAACATTGGCAATACATGTGAGGTCGATAATTTTATGTTAAAAAATGTAATAAATTGAATGGATGTTTTGGAAAATTACAAGGCAAATGCAACAGGTAGATGAATCTTGGATTTGACCAAAACATAAGCCGAATACTAATCTTCTAAGATTAAAGGAAAGTTAGTATGTCAGTACTGCTAATGATGGAAGAGATGAACAACATTAGATGTACATATGAAGCGAAACAAGTAAAGAGAGAAAATTGCATTTTTGTCTTCCAGAAAAGCTTTGTACAACGAAGCAGGGCAGTGTAAATAGAAATATGATTCAAGTAGATACAAAAGAAGGAGTAGTGATATGATAGTAATAGGAATACAGACTATATTTTTCAAAACCAAGCTACTGATTTTACCAACAATAAATTCTCGCAGATTGCCTTTTACGTGTGAAAAGTCACCTGCAAATATATACGTAATTAATTGGTTAGTAAACTTATACAGTACCTATAACTTAATTAAACAATAAGTCATGTTGCTAGGTGTAATAATTATTCCCAATTACTTTAAGTAGTCTACTTATACAACATTTTGAGCTTCCAGCGTCGTGCTTATGGTTAATTTTAAATGCTTTCCAAAAATATTGGCTATGAGGTTTTCTGCGATATGCCAATTCATGCCAGTGCAGGGAGGTTGCTATGTCAAATACATTTTTGAATTAAAATTTCCATAAATTGGGGCTCATCGCTATGGAATTATTTTGAGATACACATTTTTGTCATCCTACTTCGCTTATGGAAACTAAATGGTGTTCCTGAAAGCAGTATTTTAGTGATTTTGAACAAACATACACGTTGTGGACTTTATGTGACACCATTCAACACATGGCACACTATATTCGCAGAGGTAATATAACACCTTAAACGGTAGACGATTTACAGCTTCTTTTAAACGCTTTTTCTCGCTTTGAACACAAGCACCCTTCACATTATCACAGATTAATTAGTGTACTTGGATTCGATACTTGCGGCATTATGTCAGTCCACTTTTGGGGCTCACTCGCCGGGATGGATTACCGGCAGCCAAGGGTTGTAATGTGAAATAGCCGTAGCCAATCAATACCCTTTCTGGTTGCTCGTAAACTTGGCGTTGTAGTTATATTGGGGCTTCACCACCTTATGAGGCATTCACTACCTGTCTGATGGCCTGCGTCGACCAGCAGCAGAATATCGGTTTTTATCTATTCTAATGCAACTACTCGTGATTTGTAGTATTTTGTGCCAATGTCGATAAATCCCTCACGTACCCAATTTGCTTTATATTTAAATAAATATACCATACCAACTTACTGTTTATAATATTTCTTCAAAATATCTTTGGGTAAATTGGACGTGTCTCACGTATCACAATTGTAACTCTAATTTTATTTAAATATACTATCCGATTTTCTGTAAAGCAAGCTTTAACTTAATTTTCGAATTGTAATGCTTGGCATTGTGCATCTAGTTTGTAACTTATTAGCATGCATGAATTAAGCTTAACTATGCCTATATTGCAAGATGCAATAATTCCTTTGAATTGCTTAAAGTTTTAATTAATGACTAATGCTTTTCCGGATTAATTGCGGTATCGAATTTGAACCATATGCTCGGCGTCTAAGGGATGTCTTGTTTGTTAATAATATATATTATCTACGACCACTACCAAAAGTAGGCCTTTTAGCGCTAGTTTGTTTCACTAAAAGTGACGTTTTATAGTTTACCGTGGTTAAAGAAATCAGCTGTTTACTTTTAGCACATGGGCTAAAAGTGAAGTGAGGTTATAAAACTACAATTTCGAACTGGAAGTGAAGTTGTAAAGTTATTCTAGTTGCTTCTTGCGTTACAGGTAAAGTGTTTTTGAAATAATTATAGAATTATGTAATGAATACAGTCAGATGTGGAGTATCAATAATTACATTTCGTAACTCACCTTGACAGCACTGGCGTGGTGAACAATAGCCCGCGCGGCATGGCCTACTGTTTATTATGACATGAATTAAAAGTGTCGCAGATGCAAACTTTTGTTAAATCGATATTTATGGATTAATAACGGTAAAATTAAGGTCGTAGATAAAATTGTGTATACAACGCGTGCTAAAAGTCGTTTCATAATTTTCATGTCTCGTCCATAAACGTCGACTTTTAGCACTTGTTGCATAAATAGCTATTATTTAGCATAAAAATACTTTGGTATTTATGGATTTTGGAATACATTTAATATGAACCACCAAATGTAATATTTAGTAAGTGAAGCGACGTTATTTTTTTAATGCGCTTGCACCTGATATTAGGCAATATCGTGATCTCGATACAGATTATCGATTAATATTTTTTAAGAACGTAAATTGAGAAGCCGCGTAGCGGCATTGAGCAAATCCTCGATTCGAATACCGCTGGAGCCGGAATTTTCCCGCAGTGTTGGCCATTGTAATCGGGTTCGGTGGGACCATTCACAGTTGGGCACCAAATTAACTGTGCTATGCTCAAAACCACAGACTTCAGAGATAGAATAACAACGTCAACACATCACCATGACAAGTTGAGCATTGTACCGCCAGATGCAAGAGTATAAAGCACCAGCCTCTATACCGCAAGGTAAAATGAGGTTGTCGCTAACACATACAAGAACGTAAATTGCTCATGCCCCGTTGACTAATACCATTTACCGTTCCTAAGTATGAATTATCTGTGCACGACGTTGTAGTCCTTCTCCAACTATTAACAAATTGAATATTAGTAACAAAAAATCAGTCTAAATATAAACTGGCAGCTGAGGTTGTATCTTTTATATTTGACGTAGCAATAAGTACATGAATTACATTACCCTGAAAGAAATACAACGAAAACGTTACCATTAAATCTGGCAACATTACGAACATATTTTATTGCACTTTATCCATGTTTCATAGCAACAGCCCAATACATCGTATATTTACTTAAACAACGTTGTCACCTGTTTGCTAAAGAAGTAAATATTATTTCACTGACTCTAAGAAAATGGATCAGAGCATAGCAGACGATTTGTAAGAAATAACTCGTTGCACCCGCAGGAAGAGCGTAGTAATGATATAATTCGCTAGTTTTTTACCACCCTGTATATGACTTTTACTTGCTTTAAGTTGAGACCAACCCTAAATTTCGTTATTGGCTTTAAACGTTCTCCTTTTCGCATGGTTTGAACTGCACTGTGATATATTGGCTGATTAACTTACTGGATTTGTTTTTCTTAAATTTTAATATGTACTACCCAGTTTTTAGAACAATAAACGGAACCCTACAAAAGGATGCCCCTAATGTAAACGCTGAAATCTGATTTATGAAAAACCAGTTTACGAATTGAAGTACTTGAAGCACAAAGCGCAAAGTGCAACGTCTTACCGGAACACATTCCGTTAAACTATATGGAGAAGCCGAGATGCGACGTAAGCTAGCCTATAGACATAGAGTAACCACACAACAAAACAACAAAATCTGCTGCCGAATATAGACGGAACATTTATAAGATATATCTTCACATAAATGTTTAGAGAAAAACTATTAGAAAAGATTCAGTGTAGAAATAATATACCCGAATTATGCAAGCATGAACGAATTAGACTGATAGGAGCACTTGGAATCGATTCGGGCGGAGTTATAAAACCCTAGTTGAAATGGGAATCAATTGGTGGTCACCAAAGCTATTAATGATATGGTTCGCGATCTGCGCAGCACGACGGGGTTCTCTCCGAACGGAGGAAAATATACAAGGTTGCTCAATTTTCCTGCTCACTATTAGGATTTCCAAAACGTCAAGCGATACCAGGTCGGTTAACATGGGACGAAGTTGCAGGTTCTAATGCTCAATGACATACAAAAAAGAAACTCGACCTAGCTGCCTTCGCTTTGAGTTATGTCCAAAGAAGTAAAACTTCAATTCTTTGTTTTTTTTGTTATGGGTCGATTACTATCTTCCTTTGAACAAAATTTATCTGACGTTATTAGGGCAGTTTTTAAAGAAACATTTAAATATATCATGTTTAGACCTTTTTCATAAGTTTCAAGATATGGACACTGACTTCCTTATTTTATACCTATACATATTAAGGATCGCTATTGCATTATTAGGAAGAGTTTATTCTTATCCTTCCATTGATATCAGTTTTACTACACTTATCTCCCTAAATAGGTGAGGAACATAAAACACATATTTTATAGCAGGGCGTGTTTATTTAATTAGAAAGCAAATGTAATCTTTCTCACATATCTGGTCTATTTATGAAAATAAGTGCAGAAAACCTTATGTGATTGAAAGGAGAAGTTCTTCGTAATGTTACACTAGAGACATAGTCATCCTTGATGTGCATTTTAAATCAAGATCTTAAAAATTATGAAAATAAATGAAAATCTAAAATCGGATTTGAACTTTTCATTGATAAGTGTCCTAATCATGTCAAAAGTAACATAAGAATGAACGTAATACAAACAAAAACGCGAAAACCTACAATTTTTGTTTTTTGGACATACGTCGAAGAGTAAGACGGCTAGGTATAATTTATTTTTTAAATATTATTCAACATTAGCATCTGCAAGTTTGCCCTAATTTAGCCGACTTTAAATCTCTTACCGTCCTGTAGATATTGTGCATCGCATTGAAACAACAATTTCTTCGCACAGTCGCCGAGTATCGCGCATATATAAGGGTAATTTTCCGTTTACACAAAACAAATGAAGCGGCGGTTCTTTATAAGATTACAAACAAGTTAAATCGCTATACAATTAATGGTTGCCTAGTAATGGTTAAAAAGAAGTTACAATTACATTTAAAATGCGTAGTGAGTAACTCTCAGGATGAACGCGACTCGATAGGTTACATATGTACTCGTATTTCACTCCCAGCAAGAAGTGTGGGATGCGAAAGGTTCAACAAAACGGAACCTGATCTATGCAGCTGCTACTTGCAGGAAAATTCAGATGGGTCTGCCAGAGCGAACTGATGGTACCAGGTGTTCCTGTTTTTCCCACCGCTAAATGTGCAATCCAACGGATGCGAGGAGCAGTGACATTCGGCTATTTAAACATTGTCGTATTTGCGGCAGATTTTACAGAAAAAACTAAGAAGGAAAAAGTAAGCGTAAAAGAAAAAATGCTTGATAATAAATTCGACTGAGCATTACACCACATAAACTAAAAAAGGAAATTTCATATATGAGATTTCGGGCGGCTATCAAGTATTTTGACTTCCTAACAAATCCTGAATTTATCATTCACTAAATCAATGAAACCAAATCTGCACCAGATTATTGACGATTTGTTGATTGTGATTAGTATCGGTTAATAGTTATGTTCGAAACTAGTACTAGTTCATATTAGTATCTCTTACATTAATCTTTTGTATCCAAAACCACCGAAATAGGTAAGCAACTTATTTTTATTTTGCAAAATGCCGACGATTTAATGTGAGTAAAGAAAACATCAAGAGAAAACATAAATAACTAGAATTGATAATGCCATGAAATTCAACCAGACAAAAAACACCGTTTGGCAGCAGTTTTTGTTCTTTTGTGATGAAAATTAAGAATTTTTATTGATCTACTAGCTAAAATCCTAAAAGGTTGGAATTTTACATGAAAAGGAGGAATAGAAACCATTATAAAGCATTGCGATGATATGGAATTCTACGGTTAAGCAGTTTCTAGAAATGATTTTTGACAAACATAAAACAAAATCTGAGTCAAGTAGACATATAATATGCATGCAAAATATCGCTTTCTTTCAACAAATAGTTTTTGAGTTATATCGCCAACAGACAGACAGGCAAACGGAATTGAAAAACTTGTTTTTTGTCATCTAGGGACCCTGAAACATGAAGATCTGGAGAAATCTCGTAAGGTGAAATTTTCGTGATTACAATATTTCCTTTGTCTTATAAACGAGGGAAGTGGAAAAATCTCACATAGAAATACCATGACACTAAAATATTACATGTTTAAAGTATTTAAAGTATACGAGGTATGGCTATTAAATAACAGGACTGCCGTCGCAGGCGGCATATTAGTCACTTTTAAACAAAAATGCTTGCATAATAATTGACCGTGACGTTTATTTAACAAATGTTAGAAGTTTCAACTCGCTGGTATAATTAGTGTTTGTACGGTAAAAATGTTGAATACGAAAATCGAACGGGTTAATATTGAAACAATAAGGAAGCCGACCTGCGATTGATTAATTAAAATAATCGATGGTAGTAAAAAAAAATCGCAGATCAACCCCCTTACAGTTTGTACACCACGGCAGCTCTGAAAAATCTTTACTTACCGCGATGGCCGAGCTAACTCAATTTCGGCGATAAAGTCGTGAATTCTAATCACCAGCTGTATCCCTGCAATATCTTCAAAAAAGAATGGGCCCAGAAATCCAAAGATTTCAAATAATTAAAAACAATGAGCGACTAGCGTTTATTTAATAATTAAAAAAACGTCTTGTAAAGTCAACAGTAGCCATTAAAAGTAATTTGATCACAAACAAGATGTGATAATAAAGTGGTGTAAATATATTGAAGGTTGCAACACGCATAAAGATCAAAAACCCCTTCGGGTTATTAAATTAATGCTTATCACTCTCATATCATTACACCTTTCTGCCCAGGTTATTGAGTTCAAAATGCGTGAATGCTCCTTTTACAAAGGGTCTACTAAACACCAAAATTACAGCTTTAAATATTGATCATGATTAAATGTAATGATAACCAGTTACATATCAAACAAACGCATGTATTAAATAATCACAGTGAGCGTAATGCAAATTTTAACTGTGGTTGGTCTTGGAATTCAAATTCCAAGTACTGAATATAATTTAACGGAAAATAATCGTGGACAGCCGGACCAAATCAACTTGAAAGCCGGGGAAACCATATGCTTTCCATACAGTAATTACCACCAAGAGCGGCACTAACCTTGAGCTCCCAGCACCCACTAATTATTGACGGGAAAAACTGGTCAAGGGTTGTTATACCAAATGGTCAGGTGCACCTTGAATGGACCGCAATCGAAGCAGAATCACTTCCCAGATTGCAGCAGTTAGGCTGGACATTAGCCGGAGTCGAAAATCAAAGCAGAACGGCGGCCTTGAGTCCCAGATTAAATTCTTCGGTTTAAACTATTATTTAAGAGCTAAAGAAAATGTAATTAATATGGGAATAACAAAACAGAAAAGCGCCATCGTACCTGATTCGGATTATCAGCTCTTGGAAACACAATGCTCATAAAAATTGGTTGAGCGCACGTAATTTGACTTAAACAACATAACCTCAGCCGCGCCGGTGACGGCGGGCCCAGGCGAGAAGAGAAAGTGCCTGGGACGAAAAATTCCTTTCCAAATGAAAGCTCGCATTACAACGGCCTGTGATAACAGATAGCACGGGTCAAAAGAGCATCGCGCGAACTCAATCCAGGTACAAAATACGCTGGTTTGGAAAATTTACGAATTTGAAATGCAAAGGATTATAATTCAAATAAAAATATACAGGTTAGGCCTGAAATAAATTGGTAACTGGCGAAACAATTAAGCGAAGCCAAAAAATTGTTTCAATATTACATTTCTCGTTAAATTAAAGAAAACCCCTGCCGAAACCATTACGGAGAAGACCGCATGTCTCGATCTCGGGTTTTTAATTGGCATAAACGATTTTGTAATGGAAGAGAGGATGTGGAGGATAATGAACATCCAGGTCGCTCCTGCACATCAAGAACAGATGAAAATGTTGAACACCCTCCATATTCTCCGGATTTAGCTCCTTGCGACTTTTATGTATTTCCTAAAATTAAAAGTCTATTGAAAGGTACTCAAATGGCATAACTTCTAAATCCCTTAACAGATGAAGACCTACAACACGGGGCGATGTGTGCAAGCAGAAGGGAACTATTTCGAAGGAAATAATGTTTAATTTATAATAATTTAACAATAAAGTGTCTAAATTCTAGCAATCTCATTATTTAATAGCCATACCTCTTAGATTTTATTCTTGGAAAAGCAATCTTGCGCATAGTTACTTCAAATTATGTTTATGAAGCAGAGCAGAATGATAATTTACTTCCGTAAAGTGATGAAAACATGATTAAAGAGAGCAATTAAAGCTTTAAATTTGTTGGAGATATTAAAGGTAACCATATCAACAACAGCGATATGTTAAAGTCGTTATACATAAAGCAGTTATTCATTTGAGTCAACTTTTTCTCAATAAGCTTTTGTATCTGTTAACGTTAAATATAAAATAAAATTAGTAATAGGTTTATTTTATTTTAAGTAATGTCTATATAGAGTGATTATAAGTGATTGTAGGTACTGAGTGCTTTAAAAAATAGAATTCTTAGCCGTTTCAGTTTAATTGGTTTAGTACTATATGCTACTGACCGCCATTTTTATAATATGTTTTATCGGATTTTTTCCACTGTGGAAAAAGCCATTTTCATATATTACAAATTTAGTGATACTAACTTGCAAGAATATAATTGATTACCGAATATTTCGCTGAACACGTCTGCAATGAAGACTAAAGAGGAAAACAGGTTCCGTAGGAAGCTGAAAGAGATGTAGAGCTGGCAGTAGAACCAATTAGCCAGGCTAGCGCAGAACTACAGCCCATTTGGATGCCACTACTACCCAGAGAATGAAAAAATAGTCTACTGCGCATACAGCGGTAAGATATATATATAAGTTTATAACTAAAATATATAACCGATCTGGTGGCCTAGTGGTAAAGGTGACAGGCTAGTAATCAGAGTGATCAGCGGTCCTGGGTTCAAATCCCGGGGTGGGCACAAGTGTACGTATAAAGACGTACAATATCAGTCCTTCTCAGGATTAACTAGGAACACCCTAGACAGTGGAAAAAGTCCGATAAAACATATCATAATAGACCACTGCCAAAAAATGACATTCAGAGAACAACGTATCATATATTGAACAAGTGGACAAACAAATTAATTGCCAAAGCCAAAGTTGCGTTACTGAATAAATCGTAGCTTTTCACCGTATAAAGTTGACGTGCATATGAACCTTTCGCCGATTGCGTGCAAGCGCGGTTTACTCGAATTTTAAGAAGGATCAAAAATTGATACCATCTCCATTTGAAAAGTTATCGACAAAGCACGTCAAATAACTTAAAGGGCAAAAGTGGAGCTGTCGCGCAAAATAACTTTAAAATGCGTCATCAAGGTGGAACTGGCGGATTATTCGCAAGCATGCTGCCTGCAGAACGTGATGTTTAGATAATGAGAATGAATAGAAGCTCTCGTGATCTGCTAGATGTAAATCATGCCTCAGCACATGGAGTATTCCTCAAGGTTAGATTAGAAACACGAAAAAGAAGTATAAAAAACTCTATGCATTGCATGCCGTGCTAACTGCGGAAATATCAGGTATTTGCATAGAATGTTTACAGAATATTTAAGCTGCGCACAGCCAAATCTAATTCCAGGGAAAGGTCTAGACACAAATTTCAATTCACGATATCATAAAGACAGGTAGTTTGATATAGCTAGGCACTTCGATCACAGAGAGTTATTCATTCTCAATATTTTGTGCTTCACTATCTAGTAAATAAAAATTGAGACGGCTTATTTTGTTCACGAAATAAGTTCTGAAAAAAATAAATGAGCTGTTATTTAAGATCAAAAGCAAAGAATTCGTTGTTCGTTCGTTGTTCTCAACCTTGCTAACATCCCCACCGCAGGGACATCGGACTCTATGCTTTGAGGAGGTTTTAGACACTAAGACCCCACGGTTGCCAAAGCCGGATCGGGAAATCGCAGTGAAAGCCGTTGGAATTTCTTGGGTTTGAACGAACTTTGAACCCAGATTTTCTGACCCTGAACCAGAGGTTCGCACCTAAATACTATCTGATATTGTAATTTGTTATTATCTATTTCTTTTCTCTATTACGAGCATTTTTCCCTAGCAAACATACTAATAGCGTTATGTTATTTGTTTACTAATGAGTTTATTTTCAGTCCTTCTGTCAGCATTGGAAAGCTCCAAATATCTTGTTTTTACTAACCGTTATGCTTATTACAAGATTTTGCCATTCACGAGGATAAAAATGTATCAATAAAAACCGGAAAGTCAAATCTATTATTTTAAGTAATCTTCGTTTTACACTGCATATATATTTAATATTTATTCCGCTATTCCAAAATGTAGCTAAACTAAATAATGCTATATGCTAATACGAGTTATACATGCTAAAGTACGTGTAATATATATCAATATATAAATTAACCATAAATAATAACTTGGTCTTCTTTGCAGTTATACCAGAGGTGCGGTGCCGATCAGAACATCCAATAAGGTAATTTAATGCAAGCTATTTAGTTATTATTAATCTTATGTATTTAACTTTTATTGTCCTGAACCGAATATAGTAATTAGACATTATTTGTATTATATTGTGCATTTGCCTTCAAACTCTTCATAATTACGAATGGAACAAAATACAAATACGTTGGGGTATCAAAAAAGACAATTTGAATGTGAGGTGCAAATACAAAGTAATGACATAATCAATACTACTTTGGCTTATTTTCTGTTGCTTCCTTTCACTTGTCTGTAAGCCAGCCAGTTAGACAATTTTAGTAATGGCTCATAATGAATATGTTTTAATGCTTTAAATAACTTTCAACATTAAGCTTTAGATAAAACACAAACGTATGAGTGGCATTCGCTCTTCAAACGAGGTGAAATGACTAAGTAACATTTGGCCGAACTTCAACCAGCAATCAATTAAAATCGTCATCGGACCGGATTTTTGAAAAAGCTATTGTCTTGGAGTTCGTGTCAGCGATTGTTAATTAAGCAGCGGTGATTGTAGCTCTCATCACGACAATGCCTCTTCCCACGCTGCTTTGAATGTCCAAAGATTTTTATCAAAACTAAAATGGTGGTCTGAGATCGGAGGCGTCCTTGGTGGGCGAGGCAGCGAACGCGTGCTTTGCTAAGATAATTGAAATTGTATTCGCTGGCTCGTTCGCAGGCAGTTCGAATCGCATCGCCGGTAATGTTTTTTTTTTCATTTTAAATTATTAATTTGCATTGCCAAGTATTTTATTTTATTATTTTATTATTATTACCAAAGTGAAGATATTCTACCCCTATTTTTCTTAGATTTTTAAATTTGTGTAGTGTCACAATGTCCACTTGAGGGGGAAATTCTGAGTAAACCCCTTTACAGATTTTTTTAAATTCAGTTCTCTAGTAGCCGCCCATGTCATTTGAATTCATAGGTGTTTTTCGGCTATTTGATTTTCCTTGTGCAGTGTTTTGGTATGCCCATGTTGTGGTTTTCAGAACTTTATTTCTCTCGAAGCAGTTAATGCCCTTCTTTTGATATTATTTTCAATTCGAACAGCATACCTTCTACTTGTTCTGTATCCCTACCGACGGAAACATTATTATCCGCAAAGCGAAGGCAATTAAGATAGCGGGCGTCCATCTTACTACCTTTTCTGTCCCATTTCAGTTTCTTGAAAATATTGTAGTGGCTTGCACCACTGGAACTGTTATGATGTTCATTAAACATTGTTCACCACTGTGGAATTAAGCTCAGTAAACTACAACCGTTTGTGGGAAACAATAGCATTTCTTTTATTTACTTTAGAACATAAAAAAAATACAAACATCAGTGTTAACTTAAATACAAGTACGAACAGTGAGTAGCCTGGTTTTAGAGACGGAATTATTATTTAGAACAGACTTTGGAATCTGACCTTGATCTTCGACTCCGCCAAAATGCGTCAAGTCGGAAAATGCAGAAGAAGTCCTCGAAAACTAAACTACATACGCTTATATAGGTTGCGCGTGAATGAAAGGGCCATTCCCTATTCTTTGGAATACAATAGGATTGTCCAGCTAAGCTCCCTTTGCTCTATTGTCGCACAAGTGGTTGAAATCACTTCCGCCAAAAAAAGGACTTTCCCTTTTCGAGTCGTTTACGACTGTATTGTCCACCCGGGTTGACTTTCCTTTTTTGCCTGGTCTATTATTAGTCAGGGCGAAAGGGTATTCAAGCAACTCTTCCCGTTTGTTCGGCGATATCCCTGCTTTGGTGACATGGGTTCTGCTGTGCTAAAAATTGCATCGTGACATTTAGAAAGGTTAGTTTTATTCTTCAACTCGACGACACAAATCGCACTTGACATTACAGATGTTTCTTACTGCAAGCGTACAATTGATACTTTCTCTAGAACGGTCACATCACGAACTCCATTTTTAGTAGCTGATGCAGTAACGCACTTCAAACCACATTTTACATTCTTTGGTTTATGGTCTATGACGTTTTCAGGCCGTTTATGCAGCTGCGCTACAATATCTTTTATAGCTAGGGTAAAAAGCTTTGATGAGATTGCGTCTCCCTGTCTCACTTCTTTCTTCAGATATATTTTTTGATGATAAGTTTTTCTGTAGTTTTCAATTGAATGATAGCATTACAATAGATATACTTCAATACATTTCTTTAATTTCTTTTCCACTTTGTTATTGTACTAATGTTTTACAACTCGGTATATTTATGTGCATGTACCATTAACAACAGTAGTTATGTTTCATCAAGGCTATATGTTTTAGATATTACCATTATATAATTTATAACTGCGATATTACAAATCTCAGAATTTTTATTTTTAGTAATAAGACTCTAAGCTAACTCGCTGCGAAAGGTGGGCGGAAGGCAGAACATTTTACTGCCTGCACTTCTGTATATAGTCATGAGATGTTCAGACCTACCTGTTCAGCATACTACAGAAGTAATCTGATACGACTATTCAAAGAAGTGGGTGAAACTGGTACAAAAATTACACATTTACCACTACTTATAACAATATTTAAACATAAATAAGTTTCAACTTCCAGCTTTCCACAAGGGTGTGGAAAAGTTCACGCAGTATGCTTCGGTAAACTTTTACGGAGGCATTTATGAAATACTCTACTCCTGAACTATAAATTTAGGTTTGGCTACTCACATGATTGGTCTAGGCAACAATTTCGAAATTCCCGGTCGGGTTTATGATGCAGCAATAATTACCGAACGTGCACTAAATCAAATGAAGGAGGGTTTAGAAGCCGCAAACAAAGTTTAGGGCTGTTGATTTGAGTTGTTAGCGAGCCCGTTTCTAAAATTGTTGTTTTCAAGGAGTTCGCCTTGCTCGATGCGGAAACTTGGAGGGGCGCTTGCTGGTGGTAGTTCTTGTTTGCGAGCTTTTTGCTAGTTTTCGGCGAATTGGGTTGCTGGTATCGTACGATCCCTAAACCGCGGAACGGGTAAAGAACTTGCCTCGGAGTAATATCGTACAAGTGGAGGTAATTGAATCGGTGGACTGAATTCTTTTAATGAGGGAACATTATCCAATACAATCGGTTCCGTAGTGCAATATTGTTTTTATTTGATAACGCATATTGGAAGGTTAGATGAATTAGTTACTTTTCGTTCCGATATAATTGCCGATCACATACTCCTATCAGTATCTTATCTATTTTCTTTTAAATTGTAGATGATTATTTTCTCAAATTGTTGTGATTCTAAATCATGATTGACCCTTGTAAAAAGAAAAACAGATAAGATGTATGTAATCATGAAGGATCCAGGGTCTGCTTGAAATATGTGGACCTATCCACGGATTCCTGTGCGCAAAATTAGCTATAACTTATATCTAAACTTTTCGCTAAGTCAGTATTCAACTTCAAAGTTTTTAAGTATTTTTTTGCTTATAATAATAGAATACTATAAACGAATGTTTTGGAAAGATATTGGTATTAAAGATGGAATGTGGTGCATAAAATATGGGCATAATGACACAGATGAGGCAGTAGCTCTCTATGGGAAAGGTGGACAACCCTTAGTTGTTTTAGAAGAAAAATTTGTTAGCAAGTTTTGGTATCTTTGTTATCTTTTATATCTGTTACAATTAACACAGAACCAAACAATTGAAGAACTGTCCTATACTTTCCAAAAAACCAGTGTAATCCAGTTATTCCGTATTGAGAGAAAGGAATGACTAAAAACTAATTTCTTAGTGACGGTAGCAAATTCGTTCTCAGTTGTCGAACTTCACAATTAGAAATGATACTTAAATATTGCAGTGTGTAGTTAAATTTTTTGCGTTACAGAAAACACAATATTTTATTTTTTTATAAATAAAATATGCAATTGTTATATTTTTATGTTTTACAATAACATATATAAGTGTTTATCTTAAGACTACCTTATATGGTTAGACATGTAATTCAGTACCAAACTGCTCATGGGCAAAATCACCCCCAAGGATGGGGCGACGTTGCATATTCGGTTTAAATGTTTTGAAAAACCTAAATTCAATATAGTAGTAGTAAATATGATAACGTGAAGTTGAAAAGAGAGTCAAAGTCACTTACCTTTACGGTAAAAAAGTATTTGCTAGTGTTTAATCTCGAAGTAAACAGACTAAATTTTAGTCCCAAATTTACGAAACAGCTCATAGGTTTAAAATGCAATTCTGATTTCACATGCACAAAGTTTAAATGCCGCAACTGCCAGTTAGCAACTTTGCGTAAATGCACAACCTAGAATCAGAGTTCAGTGTAACATACTTGCAGATATAAGCGAAAATAAACTGGCTTAACGCTGACGTATGTTATGAAATGTTATCGCGACACTGTAAATATACTTTTAAATCGTAGTAACTAAACAATTATGTTTGTATAAATAGGACTTTATTTTTGTAATAGAATAATCGACATTTAATGTTTGATTCATTCACATCGGTGCTACCCTTCCAAGCCTAAACTAATGAAGCGTGAGGCTGCGCTTCAGGGTAGCCGCAAATTATTATCTTCTCGCTGAGTGGCACAAGGGTTCAGTAACGGAAACCAGATCCAGCCTCCAGGCAATTCTGTTCAGCTAGCTTACCAGTAAGATGCCATATTGTATATGCCAGGTTGTAAATAATTACAAATAGAAACCTTGTGCACTTTTCAACAACTGCATCAAACAAAATAAAAAGTACAAACTTTCATACATAATATCACTATATTAGAAACTCGACGGGAAGGACAAGCAAAACTATAGAGGTCTTAGCATAAATAGCCAGTAACTGATTTTATTTAGTTACTGGCTATTTATGCTATTTACGCTATTTATGCTAACTAAAGTCCAGTTTGGACTCGGTACGTATCCTCAAATTTCCAAATAAGCCTATCAGACCAGTTCTAAATTTTGAACCTCTGTCACGTACAGACGTACGTTACAATTCGTAATAGCTCTATGAATTCGACAAATTTGGAGTTACACACGCTAAAATTGGCCAAGCGGTCGACACCTCGCAAATTATTGCTAATAAAGTTTTACAATTCTACTAAAAGGAATTTGCTCCAATTGGCACCTAGTTCTGCCTAATTTTTCCGCTTACGAGGTAAACCTTGCATAAATTTGTCCTTAATCATTTCGTGGACTTCGAATATTCCCATCTTCCCAGAGAAAGGCACGTTTCTAAATACTGGCTAAATACTCGCATGCTGTAATTTTAATATGACCATTTTGCCTACGAAATTCTATCTCAAAATATTTACGATACAAATTGCTTATGGTTAACTAAAATACAGTCTATTCGTACAACCGCGTATAGTTAATTTTCACTCAAGAACGTAAATCGTAACAATAAAACAATTTAAATAACTCGGAACTATAATAAAAATAGTAGATATGCAGATAACACAGAATTTAATAAAAATGAATAGAAGAGAGCCATCAAGTCATAAGGTGTCTAAACTCTGTGGTGAGACAAACATATCTATAAACACCAAAAAACATATTGGGCAATCTCTGGTTGAATTGGTATTATGCTACGGAGCAGAAGTATGGACACTAAAAGCCAAATATGGAAGAAAAATTAATGCAATAGAAATGAATTATCTCCGAAAAAGCACAGGAGTATCTCGCCGTAACCATGTGAGGAACGAAGACATAAGAACAAATACCACAAGATGTAGTAGACAAAATAGAAATAAGCGGGCTAAAATGATTTGGGCGCCTCGTGTGAATGAAGGAAACTAGAAAGCCGAAGAGAATGTGGGGATGGGTTCCACTGGGAAAGAGAAGAAGAGGCCGACTTCCTAGATTTTCGAACGAGGTAATTATCTGAAGAAGATGTGTATGATCGAAGGCGTCGGAGGAATGGTACAGCCTTCAGCCTTAGGAACACAATTTATATGTATACGGACTTGTACATGTCAAATTTCGTCAACGTACAGATATAGAATTCATATAAATTATGTATTACACAGTTAGTATATGTTATTGTAATATGAACCTATTATTTATTTTATTTAATACTTATAAACTTTAAACTTTGTACACTAGTGGGTCCTTTAAACAAATCAATTAAACATACTTTCTACGTGAAATTTGCAACTGAATATAACATCGACTTCATCATCAATGGTATCTTTCGTGATTTTACTGCTGGGATCTTGTCCCATTGATTTCCAATTCTTTCCTAACTGTTGGTGAGTTCGTGACGCCTTCAAGTTCTAGGATACCAGTTCATAATTCCAGTTGTCAATCGGTTATCCGTCATTGGAGCCACGTGCCCCGCCCAGTTCTATTTTGAACCCCATGTTCTAAAGTATGATCAACAATTAATTTCATCTAGTATGTTAAGGAATAGTTCCTAATTTATCGGTCTAGGACGTTTAGGCGCGATTCTTTAGGCGCGCATCTTTAGGCGCGCACTTTTAGGCGCGAGCGCTTTAGACGCGGACGCTATTAGGCGCGGGGACAGTTAGGCGCCACATGAAAGAAATTCACATTATTCTTGATTTCAAAATTTTTTGTTGGGTAATTATTACAGTAATTAATGTTGAAGAAAAATTAAAACCTTCATAAACAATATGTATTTGGCGCTTTTACTAGCCTTCTTCAGTGTTAAAGTTTTACAAATTTATATATTTAATTTACATTGTATCGATTATGAAAAATGAGTTATTTACATTTTGTATATGGGTAGTTTAACGTGTTGGAATTATACACACCATATAATTTCACTACGTTAAAATATCCATATACAAAAAGTAAATAACTAATTGTTCATAATCGATAAAATGTAAATTCAATATGTAAATTTGTACAACTTTACACTGAGCACTGAACACACTGAAGAAGGCTCGTAAAAAGCTGAATATATATTGTTTATGAAGGTTTGAATTTTTCTTCAACATTAATGACTGCAATAATTAAGTAACAAAAAATTTTAAAATCAAGAATAATGTGAATTTCTTTCATGTGGCGCCTAACTGTCTCCGCGCCTAAAGTTGCGGCGCCTAAACGTCCAGGCGCCTAATAGCGTCCGCGTCTAAAAGATTCGCGCCTAAAAACTCGCGCCTAATAATGCGCGCCTAAAGGTGCGCGCCTAAACGTCCCTTTCTGCTAATTTATGAATGCAACTATAAGTCACTTAAATGTCAAACCTGACATTTGATTTGTAGTGCATTCATAAAGTAGAAAGTATTCCATAGCCATACTAAATGAAAATCATTTTTGATCAAATTATATACAGGGTGTCTCATACAGTTCTCTACATATGGGAAACTTTTTAAATTATTCGTTTATCAAAAAACGTATCCTTCATAAAAAGTTCTGCATTACCCAAAAACCAAAATGCCCTCATAAAGTTCCAAAACAATTTGACATTATAATAGGTGGATAAAAAAATTATTATTCAGCTAGAATAGGTGTTAGAGTTCCTGTATTGAGTAGTTTAAGTGATTTTCCAGTGACTGTTGCTTCTCTAAATGGAATTTGTGACACATTATTTTGGAAAAAACGCTAATTAAAGAAGACTGACTTTTCATTTTGCATAGCTTTTAAGTAACATTTTCTCTTATCTTTAGAAATAAGGGTACTTTACTCCTTAGCCGAACTTCTATTTTTTTTTATCCACCGTGTATAATATCAGATCATTTTGGCATTTTATGAGAAAATTTTGGTTTTTGGGCAATGCAGAACCCTTTATGAAGAATAGTTCTTTTGATAAATGGATTTAAAAAGTTCCCCATATGTAGATAACTTTATGGGACACCCTGTATATTACGTCTACTACTCTGTTATTTCGCCTGATTTGCCCGTTTGGGATTCCATTTCTTAAAGATACGCAGATGGACCCAGCTGAGTCCTATTGTTCTGTTGTTTGCTTCCACCTGATTGTGAACCCCCCTCCCCCTTCCATGTCCATATACTCCTCTATATTTCCTAATGCAACATCTGGGAGATGAGATATGGGTTTATATTTCTGCACATTCATTTTCAGTTCGACTTTTAGTGACTCGTTTTCCAATTCTTTTGTCATCGAAGCTGTTTCACAGTACAGCATACAGCTCTACAGGACCAAACGCCTACTCTTAATGTATAAATATTCAGATTAGTGGTTTGCGGCATTCGGCGCATTTTTAAAGCGTTTTGTCTGTATGTAACAATTTATTGTACTAATCGCTATGTAATTTTTAAGCTTATTTGATTATCATTATGCCATATAGGGAATCATATTTTTAGTGTAAATTTTGAGGAATTAAAATTTCTTTTATATCTGTGTGTACTATGCAAGACAAAATAAACTGTGACAGCTAATATGGTCTGTTGTGACTGTGACTGCTTTACTATGTATAGTTGCTAGCTTATTCTACCTTAATTCCTATTTTTGTTTAGACATTGCTACTAATCAAAATTGTTACAGTAAATGTAATTGTTTAAAGTCTCGTTTAAGCTAAACAATTTATGCTGAAATCTCTATCAAGAGTTGTCCCAGCTTTTTTGTCTTGCATAGTACTATGAATTTAGTCGAAACATGTGAGATACGTAGTAGATATTTTAAAAATTGGCGTTACTTTAATCGACACATCTAAGAACTGAACATACTAAAAACTAAGGACATCAATAATTTATTAATTGTAAGAATATCACAATGGGCCTTGAGCACTAAGCTATTTTTAGATTATCGTTCACCATCAGGTGAAACTTCGCCCAAACTTCCGTACAAGTTCAGAAGTAGCGATTATAACCCCATTTGTCGAAGTAAGAATTAAAAATGATGGCCGAGAAAGAACAATTTGACCTGTCCAGAAACGGAGTAGGTATATCGATTGTTTTCTGCCAGTTCAAGTGAAAATAAGTGCAACGCTTGAATGAGCTTCAATAAGTCTTTCCACACTTTTTGTATCGCATTCTCGACCTTGGCAAACTTTCATTATCTTCCTCGCACGAAAGTTCCTTCCTGTTCTTAGAGTCTATTAAGCCTCTGACGTGGCGCTTAATATTGATTTACTAATAATTAATTCTGACATCAATGCGGCTTTGTGTTTGTTCAGTAGCCTGCAGTTTCAATATCAGCATAATATGCATTGCCTTGAACTTAATTACGCTGGGAAAATGTGAATGAAGCATCGATTTACCCATTCGCGGCAACGACGGCTCACCCAGGAAAATAATTAAAAAGAAATCGTTAAAAATATTGGGTCAATTAAAAACTAATTATTTGTACAAAAGCAGGCTCTATTGTTTTCCCAAAGTGAATCAACCCCGTCTGGGCCACGAACTGTACTTTTATATTTGGACCAAATTAACTTTCCTTTAATACGGCGTTATTCCGGAAATAAGAGATTCTCAGTCGAGATTTCTCTGCAAGTAAATTAGAGGAGCTTAGCAAACTTTGTCTAATTACGGAACACTTTTCTTTAATGCTTTCCTTAAAAAACGCCTTTGTTGTTGCGCCTATAATCGTGTTGCCTTAAACCATTGCAGTCTTAATATACAGATGATCAGTACACCCTTAAATTATTTTCCTCGTGCTTCTACTTTACTATAACGCATTTTGCATTACAGCATTTGTTCCGTGTCAATTTTTAATCGAAACCAATACCAATATTTAATAACATTTGTATACGAAGAGATGTTCTATTTTTGATTCAACGATGTCACGAAACGGATGGGATGACCATTTCTACCCCACTTTTATCTAACAATAATTCCAAACTCCGGACAGCAGCGCTGTGTCCGTTACCACACAATTAATTACTCAGCCTCTGCTTCTACTGCAATAGCCGCTTGAAAATCTTATCTGGACTGAATCATTTACCTTGAGTGGTGACTGATGAATTACATCTGTTTAACTCCTGCGTCCTTCCTCACAGGTTTCTCCGACGATGCTACTACTATTGCGTCACTGAATGACGCGTCCGAATCCTTTATTGAAAAGTTAACAGCTCTACGCTCATAGTTTTCCAGGAAATGCAGGAATGCTCGCATTCAGACTGGCGCGGGAAGGCACCCTCCAAAACTTGCTGTTTATTTCTCCCCGTAAAGGATTTCCAATGATCTAAATGTTGTGATTGGAAGAGACTCAATAATTTTATAATGCTGAAGGAACCGTATATTGGCGTCTACCGTTCGTTGAGCTGCAAATCTCATGCTTACCGTTTTTCGACGTAAATGGTCGACGAATGAGTGTCCGTAGCTTTTGACTTTACCTTCTGTGTCCCTTGGGGCGCACTTACAGTCCTTGGGTTTCCGCTGTCATTTGAAAGGAAGGTTATCTATTGGAGATCTTAAATTTATTATAATTTTAGACTTAGCAGGCAACCATCAGTTGTTTACCAGCATCACTTGATTGTAATTTTATAAACAGTAAATGACCATCTGTTGTTCACAAAATTTTATTTGTTTTGTGTATTTTCTCAAAGAATGCTGTAACGGGTAATTGCACTTACAGTTACTTTACTGTATCCACAGTCTGGCCACAGTCGGAATGTCAGTATGACTTTGGAACCAAAATTAAATCCAATTGTAACCCATTTCGTACCTAAATCCGTTAGAGTGATCTTTTGCGTATGGATTCTTCTAAAAGTCAATAAACACTTCAACATAAACAAGACAGCTCCAACTAATCAAATATTTTGAATTTTAAGTTGCCATTTGAACCAAAACTGCTATACTATGTGTAGCAAGACCGGTAACGTTAGTCGTTAGTGTATACCAAACGACCGTAATTGCACTAATATATGCGCGCCACTCGGCGATTATAGGAGGAACTTCGTTTTTCCGTAATGCGTTAAACTGCTCCATACCTATATCTGCCTTTGTTCGAAGAGGCCTCTTTCTCCGGCTCGAGATGTAAATCATTTTATTAAGCAGCTTGAGCGCCCACTGATGCTTATTTCATTTAGGAAGCAAAATATTGAGTCGTTTTGGTTTAAAGCCGTTTGTGTTTGTATAAACCGTAAACTATTTGCCATTGAATCTAGTAATCATTTATGTAACAGTAATTTGAATTTGGAGTTTATATTGACTTTAGCAAACCCGGTGTTATTATGTAATAATTCCAAACTAAACAGTTTGCTTTGCATATAAGGAATTTGGCGTTGTTTACATAATACCTATACTCTTGAACCTATTGAGTACTGGCGTTAAATTTATTAAAGTTGTTTTCCTAATGTGTGGTAGTTTTAATTTACTCCCATGTTGTTCCTGTAGGGCAATTGGCATGGTGCCCATAAGTTTGTTAATCATTAAGAATTATCTCAAAATTGACTATACTCGAAAGCACCACGCTGCTTGCTTCAACGAAGAGTTTCTTTGGATTCTGCTCGCTGGGTTTCTTTGTACAACACATAAAGGCATTCAAGAGACAATGGCTTTTTGCGTCGCTAATTTACATCACCTTTAAACCAAACGTTTGGGTTTGCTTTTTATGTATTGGTGGAAACACGTTTTTCTCTACAACCCATCAAGACCTCACCAACAGCAGCAAAGTCCGTGCTTGTATTATTTTTGCTGCGGTTAGATATAAACTTCTTGAATATGTTGCAAACTTATTTTCCTCATTTTGATATTGCTCCTTGAGAAGTGATAATCAAATCGGAGTGCTGCTCATATTAAGCAGTTTCAAGAAAAAACGTAGCCCGACAATTCTGTAAAAAGTGCTGGTGCGTGTAGCTATCTCGGAAAATGAATTCCAAAACATACAGGAGAAACAAAGGACGTTGTCCCACTTATAACTAACCGCTACAGTGCGTAGCTTAGATATTAAGTGGGCTGTGGTTCTTTTGCTTTTCAATGGGAGAGAGCTATTGTATTTTTGCGAAATACTCGCCAGCTACGGTGGCCCAATCACAGTACCAAAATTGCGCTTGAAGCGGCGGTTCCTACAAATAATGTTCGCATATGGAGTGGATACGCCAAGAGGCTATAGAAACGAAAATAGAAAAAACTCATTTCAGTAGGAAATCATCGCAGCAGTCGAAGAAAATAACTCTCACCTCAAAACTAGGAAACCACTTCATATTTTAATTCCAAGCCTACTGTATCAAATAGGCGGCTCAAAATGCGCCAGTGTTCGGGATCGTTGGATCTGCCGCAAAATCACCGAAAAATTCAACCCGACCAATTTCGATTTTTAACAATCGTCACTAAATAAATAGTCTGGTTAGGGTTTTCTGAGCTTTTAGGTACAGCTAGTTCTTTCAATCCAGATAAATACTTCTCCAAGTTATACTTCTCGGGACATGACGTATCTGCTGCATCTTTAGCCCACTTATAGCGACTTTTGTGATAAAAATAGTTGGCACTCTACTTGTCCTGTTCGGTTTCACTGTTATCTTGGTCACTATCATCGTCGTGAATATTCAATTTTGAATCTCATGCTTGCTATAAACACTTTCAGTATCGCCAATATTTGACGCAGTATCTGCAACATCAACTAATTTAATGTAACTAACATCACTATGTTGATTGCGAGGTGCTCTAACTGGTTTTGTGTCTTATTATCAATCGTGTTGGGCTACACTACAAGGGAAAATGAAAATCAGAAAATTGATTTAAATTTTCACCAGAACCACCAACTATCGCGTACAAAAATTAATGTCAACAACTACCACACCTAGCCATTTTAAAGTTGTATGTTCATGATCGTTGAAACGCGAACGACTCAGGGGTTGTGAATTGAACTTGTAGTTTGGAAGTAAATTTTCCGTCAGCCTTCAGTATTTCCGAAATTTCTAAATAGGAGGAATGCACACAATATGTCGTTGGAACTATACAAATCATACAGTTATTAGGTTTGGTGTTAAAACACCGTACCATACAGTTTGAGGGTTTAATTAATTTACGCACATTGTGTTGATTCGTTGTAGTAAAAAATCATAATTTACAGCTACACACTTTTGAAGCACTCGACCTTTTGGCTGTTCAAATAGTTTAGTCGTTTTTCCTAATAGTAAATCTAATAATTATTTTACATACATTGAAAAATTGTAATTGTGTTTACGATCCGCATTTTTGATGTAAATAGTCAAGTGCAGATACAAATAAATCCAAAAGACTAATGTTGTAACGTTTCACTGTCTTACTAAGGGCGTTATAAATTTCTACCTCGGTTAGCCCAATCGGCGGCAGGTTTCCCTCAAATTCAAATATATACAACAAGGAAAAACACCATGTAATTACCATAAATGCATTCTGTTTATAATTACATAATATGACGAAATTCGTAAATAAGTGATTTGTACATTAATAAAAATCAATCAGTTCCTCTGGGAAATACGTTCCGTTGTTCCTGGTTATTCTGCAACCCAATTAACATGTACGGGCCGCAGGTTGTGGTCTTCAGCCTTTAGCTGGAGCGTGGCACCTCTCGCGCCTGCCGGCGACGTCACTCAGGAGTTTCTCGCTCTGCCAAAATATGCGTAAGATATTGAGATTACACAATACCTGAAATTTCGAGGTGGAGAATTTACAGAAGTAAGTTGTAACGGTGCCTTATGATGTAAATCCGGGGCTCTCATAATAACTAAAAGTGGAATTTGACGTTTGTGATTAGTCCGATTGCGGTCTGCAACTTTGGCAGCTGGCGGCCGAAGCCTCCGGCGGTGCTGATATGTTGCGGACGATTTCTCCTGCTGCTGTAGCGATACCATGGGCCTGTCAGCGGAAGCTCCACCAAGTATCTGCAGGTTCTTACGTGAATTATTACAGGTATGTTAATAGATATTAAGGAGCGGGTTATACCATCCCAGTAAAATGTTTCTAGGCGCCGGTATTTGCGCTTAGGGATTACGCGGTCGGAATTTGCTTTAAGCGGTTAACCCTGCAAGACAGTTTAACAACCAAGCGAGGGTTTTAGCTTCAAGGATTCGATTTCCCAAGAAAGTTCAGTAACCAAGGTAAAATCGAATTCTAGCGGCTTCACTGTTATGGGTACGGAAAGTATTGCATTCAGAGCTGACAGTTCAGACCTGCACTGGTAAGGGTTGGAGGTCTACTCCGTTAGACAGTTCAGCTTGCCAAATCGGAAGACCCAGGTAGGAAAGGGTGAGGATAGTTAAGGAGGATAAACCTTAATTTGGGGACTGTACAGACAGGTAATCTCAAGTCGTTTGAACTGGCAGTGTAATCTTCTTTTGTACCTTTTCTGCCGCGTTTCTGGGTGATTTTCTTAGCTGTCCCTGGAGAGGAAAACGACGCCGTCGTTCATATATCGCGACTACGCGCATCGCGAGTGTTTTTGCGTTATCGTAAACCGTGCGCTGGCTCGATGTACCGCTCGATAAGGCGATGAACAAATTTAAATACATTTAATGTATCAATAAAATTTGCTGCAGGGGTTAGCGTTACAATGTGAACAATGTAAATAATTTGCCTAGACTCGAATATATCCGAATCAGTAAGAATTCATTATTGACTTCAGACGATAAATTGCATTATAGTTCAAGAAATACTACTAAACAGTTTAAAGGAACTCCAATAATGCAATTTTACCTGATTTTCTGCGATTGTTGCGAGCGGATTTAATAATGTTTATTTATACTTACGTATTGGCATTGGAAGTAATTTAATTGATTTGTCAAAATAACCTACATTTTAATTAATTCGAAATAGAGTACTCACTCTGCATCTATTATAATCCACCAATATTCCATTAGCATAAACTGAACTATATTTATTCATAAATTGGAAAAGCTTGTACTACCTACTATGATATTGCTGTATCGAGACCTACCTATACTCATTTTATTTGCTGAATCCGTAGCTTTGAGTGCGGAAATTTCTGTTTAAATGGCAAACAACAAATATTGAGCTATAAGTTGCACAGGAAATATTATTTTAAAACATACATCGTAACAAACGTAGCAAACGATTCCGTTGTTTTTATTTCAACTCATATGTTACACCTTGCGATAATAGCAGCTTTATGAAAGCGCGGAACATTCGGAAAAAATAATGTTCCTACGGAGTGGCTGAGCAGCTAAGCCACCCACGTAAAAAAATTATAAAAACTTCATTATAGCATTTTTACAGTTGTTAGCTATTCCATTCCTCGCACAATCCAACAGCACAGCCTCAATCCGTCGTATTCATCGCCTGTACGCAGTACGAATCTCTCCAAATTTAATCATCTTTGTTGATATGTCAAACGTATGCTAATGCACAAAACGAATTCTGATTCGGTGGGGATGTGCTTCAAATATTTATAAGGGTAGAAAATAAACCTACGTTTTAAATCCTCTAATTTGTACCAACGTTTTGCGGTAAAATATACGTGTGGGCGAGCACCGCAATTGACTGTAATATTAGTTTATGCGCTGTATCAGTAATAATTAGAGAACAACAATCAACAGATGGCCATTTCACGACTCTAACTCAAAATTGGCATTTGTGGTTACAATAAATTCGATTGTGTCCGAGAATCTCACTTGGGCCCACTGCGTGCTACAGCAGCTTTTAACGAGATTAATGTTATTTTGAGCTCGTTTCAGGTTGCCCTAATTAACGGGATTGAGAATTCTGGGAAACTGCTCTGTTTCAGTTAGTTCGTCAATGAGTTCTGGTATTTGGGGCAAATCATTAGTAATTTATAGGTCAATTCGACATTAGTGACCTAAGGGCTGTAATTACGTTGCCAGGCCTGTTTAAATGCTTGATTATGTAAATTCAAATCAGGTTGAATTGACCCAAGGGGTCTCTATAGGAGTGGCAATTTCATTCAAAAAGTATAAAGCTATGCAATTCTACTTAAAGAAAATAATTTTTAACAAGCGACACAATACCTTTGGGTACATATATTTCCGTTCTTGGATTTCTCATAGTAATGGGTTCAGAACTGAACAATTTTTCAGATAGCGATACCGGGATATCCTTGAGCATCCAGCATCTTTTGCTATCGTTACATATTAAAACCAAAAGTTTCTTATCGAACAAATTTCTGTATTTAATGATAGTTTTCTTACTGTAGTTTAATGAAAAAGAAGTGGCACGAAGGAATCGGTACATCCACGTTCCAGCAGTTTTAGTTGGTTTCTCGAGTGAAGTTTATAGATAAAAGTCTTGAACAAGAACACAAAATTGAGCTATAAATGAAAAGCGTTATCAATTTTCGGCAATATAAATTGTTGGCAGCATAAATAAATCCGATAAACGACGGTAGTAAGACATACTTTATTGTAACACGTGCGATTATTCAAAACACAATTGCATTATGTGATTTCGTGCTTTACAATTATGCTTTTGATGAGTGCTGGTTTATAGTAGTATTGATTTGGGGTTAATCTATACCATAAAATTGTTGGTCCCTTTGTATGCTTTTTCGCTATCTCCTCCGAAGATACTGGACCGATTAAATTGTATGATAGCTTAAAATGTTGCAAATTTTTCGACTTCGATCATCGACCGGTTTTTATTTATAAAAAAAGTACGAAAAAGTTTTAATTAAATCGTGTAATTAGAGAACCCTTAATATTCATATACCATTATAGCAGCGCCTTATTCAACAAAGCATCGTGGGTCCCGGTCGATGCATTCTTTTTTTAAATATATATTAATGAATCTTTCTTAAATTAGCCAACCGAAGCGTAGCTCGGGTGATTCACTAGTATTTTTATAAAGACTGCAGCCTACTGTGCTAATATTTAGCGATTTTTAAGCTGGATGTGTTTGATAAAACACTACTGGTTGCTATATATATTTTATCATAAAGTCTAGATGTTTTAGTTGCTTCAAACATTTTATGGCCTGACCGATTATATAGTTATCGGCTATATATCTGAGTTTGAGTTCTCGTCACTACAGTTCTTCCAAGGAAACTTCCATTGCATGTAACTATGACGTCAAAATGCATACCACCATAATAATAGGAAACTAAATGTTTGCATACAGCAAATACGTACATAATTAACGTATTAGATTGGTTACTCTGAGCGCAGTTAGACAATCGTCATTTAGATATAAATTTTAAAAGTGTTAAAAGTGACAACGACATTTATTTTTGACATTTTAGCGGGTTGTGGCCTCAGTAAATATAACCATTTCAACAGTAAGCTCTACTTCTCAACCAATGAAATAAAATTTTGACTTCTCCGCCCTAAAACGGTCAGATTCTAAACCAGTAAATTGCGCCGAAAGCTTCACCGAGTCTGCTATTTGAAATACGAGTTATGAAATGTACGAAAAGAGTAAGATTAAATGCTTATAATATAATATATTTAATCGTATTAATAGATATACTTTGCCATATTTAAATAATATTTTTTTAGAGCAATATGTAACCTTAAAACTGAAAGAAGAAATTTTTGCTGGAAGTCAAACGTCTTTCGCACGGTCTTAAAAATATTAGTTTTGAATAGCAAAAAGATACACCTCGAAGAGGTCACATAGAATTGAACGACTTTTAGAGTCTTATCAGCACATAAAATAAGAAGCATTGTATCAATTGTTGTTTAGTATGAGACGTGGATATTCTTCTCAGTATAGATCGCTCTTGGCAATCATTCATTTGCGACCTGTTAAAATTCTGTTAACATACCGGCAACACCAAACAGATGTGACGTCATGGAAGTTTATGGCGTGCAACGGAAGTTTGGAGAAAAACCATATCGTGGGCATAATTCTTCTATTCAAGACTCATTGCTGTTTGATTTAAGCTTTAATAAAAGAACCGTCGTCGCCATCACTGATCTAGTCGGGCCACAGTAGTGCCCATGTAGTGTCGATAGTTTGAAATTTATTGAAAATTCTCGTAGCACTATATTTGCGTTAAGTTTTTAATTTTTATCAAAATCCAGGAAAAGCGATGCTGTTATAATTGTGAAACAAAACTATTTTGAAGCGTTTATCATAAAAAAATTTATTTTGAAAACAACGTGTTCAACATAGTGAAAACAATGTGATAAGGGTTTTATTTTAACACGTTCGCGTACATCTATAGTATTTATAATTACTAGCTTGGTAAGAGGTTTTTACTGGCGAATAGAAGGATATGACTGGCGAGCTGCAGGAGAGCCACTCACCTTCTTGGGCCAGTAAAATCTGTTACCTTGCGTGTATTGTTGAATATTTTATGTGTTCCTCTCTTGTAAATGACTAGAAATTTACCCTTTATTTAAAATGTTAAACTGACAAGCAACTAAATTCATCATTATGACTAGTGATGGGCATAACCGGACAATTTTCATAACCGAATTATTTACATTCGAATGATATTAATAACCGAATGATTATTTGAATAATTTTGGCTCTCGATTCGTTTCGATTTGGCCGGTTTGCCGGTTACGCGGTTCAGCGTCATCTGCATCGGCATCGTAACTTGCAGATAGCGGAGGAACTCGGTTAATCGTTAATTATAATAATTGTATAAATGATTTTTATTTGATTTCTAAGGAGTTTGTGCAATAAGTAATTGTGGATATGAATGAAATATATCTGGATACACCTTTATTGTTTTCAATTGTTGGCGATTTATAATAATACAATAATAATTAATAATATATTGTAGTAGTTGTATGAGTTTTACTCCTACGTTCTTCCGATCTATAACCATAATATGTACATTATGTGTTATGTATTGGAAATTAAGAAGTATTTATTAAGTGAAGAAAGAAAGAAATATGCGGCACTGCTTGTTAAGCGCAATAAAAGACAGTGGTAAAACGTTTATGTTTATCGATCGGCCGGGTTAAAGGCTGCAAAAAATTGATTTATGTTCATATCATATGACGACGGATCGACCGCGAGCCTCAGCTGGCAAGGAAGCAAGGGAGAAAACGGTAGAGCGAGACGCCCAAATGGTGTTTTCAATACAATCAGCCTTGCTTATGCTTATGAGTTATGAATGACGTATTATTTACAGAATTTCGATCACTCGCAGGTCGCTGAGATATGGCATGTAGTACGTATCAGCATGAGGTTATTTTTCATTCGAATACTTGGAACGAAAACCGAGTTACATAGGTTATTTCAATAACCGGATAACCGGTTATTTTTCATTCGAATAAGCCCATCACTAATTATGACACATACTAAGGAAGACAACTCTGGTTTTGCAAGCTCATTTATCTATGAGCACGCTTGTAAAACTGACAGTTTACTTGTAAAGATTTTACAAGTTAGTAACTTGTTAAAATAAACTTTCTTGATTAATACAGTGACTTGATAAATTGATGTTTACAAGTGAGGAACAAATAAAAATGATATAAGTTCGAAAGTCGACACTATACTTTCAAATATTACCGTTAGTCGTATATGTACGATTTACAATGAATTACTACGTTACTTAAGACAGCTAGTTGACATCTGGATGTAGCCCTCATATAAAATAATATGATTTAGAAATCATGCAATATGATGCTGAACCGGCATCTTCTTTTACACTATTTTGGTGTGTTTCTTATTATAAGGATTGATATTATCAGTAGTAATGTAAATGTAACAAGTGGCTTGAACATTTCCGCTGGGTCCAAGAGGGAAGGCAAGTGCTTCAGTGAGCTGAACACGTATTTATGCAGTTTGAATACTTGCAGTTCAGTGGCGTAGCGTGTATGGATAATTTTATAATAAAACTAAGTATTTGATTATGTACGTATAATTTTATAATAGGTATATGTGTAAGTTAACTAGTGAATCACCCGAGCTACGCTTCGGTTCGCTAATTTAAGAGAAATTCATTAATATAAATTTAAAAAAAGATTCACCAGCCGGAAATCGAACCCGGGCAGCCCGCGTGGCAGGCGAGCATTCTACCACTGAACCAACGATGCTTCGTTGAATAAGGCGCTGCTATAATGGTATATAGTGAATCACCAGAGCTACGTTTAGCTTCGTCAATTACTCGATTTAATTAAAAGTATACTTTTTCGTACTTTTTTGAAAATAAAAACCGGCCTACGATGTAAGTCTAAAATTAGCAGAAATTTTAAGCTATCATACAATTTAATCGGTCCAGTATCTTCGGAGGAGACAGCGAACAAACATACAAAGAGACCACCGATTTTATTATTACATTATCACTGTCATTTAAGTCACTAAATTGGTGCTTGCATTCTCCTACATTTATGTGTATGTCCAAAAACGTTTCACTCTAAAAAAATCGTCTTTAGTGGCAATAATTTTTTGACATCGGCTTTTCCAGTCTCTTTGGGATGTATTTATAAATGCCAGTTCGGCCAACTGTACCACATCATTATATTTAAAAGTAACGTGTCTTCCTGCTACTTGATTGTTTAATTCAATCGGATTTAATTCCGGATGATAAGGCGGAAAACATAATACGACATGTCCATGATTTTGTAGTAGAGAATCAAAAGTATGTTATGTAACAATCTTTAATGTTCTTTCATAATTGTATATAGTTGACGTTTAGATTGGATGTTAATGTAAAATTCTACTTTTATAAACAAATTTAAAAACAAGGAAGCGTTCGAATGAAAACGTTTAAAACTAACTTTAAAACACTACATTTCCATCAAATGGTAATAACTTAACTGTAATGTATTGCAATAAAAAGTCATTCCTAACAAATGATCAAAATGTTCACCGCCTTCACTCATGCACGCGCAATCCCATTGCTGACATTTATTAACATATTCGGTTTGTTATTCATTTTCTCCAATATTCTTTGCCGCAGTTCAGTTGGCACTCGCATGGCGTGAGGTCGCAAGATCTGGCAGTACGAGTAATATTTCTAAATTTCGGCGCCCAAATGTCCAGCGCCCAATCGGCGGGGCCCAAAAGTCCCGTCGCCCAAACGGCCGGCGCCCAAACGGCGGCGCCCAGACGGCGGCGCCAAAATGTCCTGCTTCGACGAGGTATCGGTGTGCTTCAACTAATAATCGGTCTGTCGAAAAATTCTAGTATCATATCTGAGGTACCATGTGTATTGTGTAATGGGCGCAGTGGCACCATCTTTTTGTGAAAAAAAAATGAGTTCATCGTCATGAAGCACTTCTCGATACTTTTCTGCAGTCAAAGTGCCTGAACAAAATCTTCTCTGATTTTTCAACAAATAAACACTTTTGTCTTACTTTGACTTTCGAAAAAGTATGGCTCAATATTCTACGTCTTGAAATAGCCGCCCATACTCCTATTTTTTGAGAATGAAGAGGTGTCTTTACCATAAGATTAGGCTTTTCTAAACCATAGCAACACATGTTTTGAGAATTAGTGTGTCTATCTAAGTAAAATGAAACCTGGCCCGTAAAAAGGTGGTCTCCAATAAGTCGTCATTGAGGGTATTTAGGGACCACTGACGATATTCGACATGCTAAGGATAATCAGCTTCGTGTGTAATTGTTGTACAGACTGCAAACGGTAGGGATGGGCATGGAGGCCTTTCTTTAATATTTGGTGGCAGGTGCCAACTGAACTTGTTGAGAGAAATGGTATACAGAGGCTTGAAGGGCTTCTATTCTAATCTGTTTTACATTTTCAATTACTTCTGCCATTCTTTTCGGAGGATGACCGCTGCCTTCTTTGCGTGAAACGAATCTAGTCCCACGAAAAAATTCAACGCAGTGATTCAAAGAACAGGGAAACTTTTCGAAACAATCATGGATTGAGTACTGCCATATTCCATTAACTCGATGTCCGTTAAGAAAATATGATTGTATAATAAAAAATCTGGTGTGATACATACACAACTTCCTTGTACGATCATCTTGTACCTAATTAGTCAAAAATTTGATTTTTAATTTTTAAGCATTTGTCAAAAATCTTCAAAAATTACAAATTCTACAGAAACCGTGCAACATAGACAGTTAGTTGAAGTTAACTTAAAATAACAGTTAGAGGTATTTAAGTGAAAGATTATCTATTTCACATCAATACATATTAAAAATGTAATAATAATGTAACATTTGAAAAAAAGGTTGGAACCGTTTAAAAAAAAATCGAAAAACCTGAAAAGTCGCAAGACTAAACACCATACTTCCGGTTATGCGATTTTCGGCAAAAGCTTGCTGTCACATCTAGATAGTACACAAAACTTATATATGAAGTTTCAACGTCATACCTGTTTTCGTTTTTGAGATATTTGTTTCACACACACACATACTGATAGACAGACCCATGAACAAAAACATGTCTTTGGGTTCAAGGGGACTCTAAAATGTAAAGATCTGTTAAAAACTCAATTTAAATTTTTTGGGGTGAATCCAATACTTCCTTTATTGTAAAAGGAAGTAAATATTTATGTTCTGGCAACAATTAATTGAAGAGGTTACATTACACAAATAAATGGCGGGTAGAGATTGTCTGTCTGGAAAAGCTGATATTCTGTAAAGAAAGATTCTGTTTTAGTTAAAATTAAAACAAACTGTACTGTACCTACGTAGATATTTCACTTAGGGTATGCACAATTTACTAAATGACAACAAACGCAAAGTGGCGTTTGATTGAAACAGCTGATGCGGTACGTTCACAATAAAATCTTCAATGGCGTCTTTGACGTCAAATTTAAAGAAGCGCTCTTTATAACTTATGCCTATTTGATATAATATTCAATCACTTCACTTTTCCTACTATTGGATGTCGGTGCAGTGTTTAATCGGACACTATAATACGGGGAATTGTCTATAACAACTGCGGAGCTTTTCGGTAAATTTGTAAGAAGGTGTTCTTTTACCCATCTCTCGTAATTGAAACCGCTCATATTGTCGTGGTACTCTCCACTTTTTGCCCCAGATAAAATTTTAATAAACAGTTTGGAATAAACCCCATTTTGCCGCCTGCGTGAATGATGGTTAATCGTTGACCTTTCGGAATATCTGAGAGCAACCCTTCGTTGCGAAGGTAGCTCCAACTTCTTGATTTTGTATGCGTACTAAGAATGCAGCTTTCATCTAAAACGTCAATCGGCCTATTTTAACTTCGATAATATTTGGTATTTTGGAGGTATTGTATTCTTTTTGTACGGATATCATTTTTCTCCAATAAAAGTTTTCTGTTGTTTTGCGTTTTCTTCCATCTAAAGCCAATTATTTTAAATATTCTTTTCAATGAAGATACTGAACCAAACCAACCTAGATCTTTCAATAATTTGTTGAGTAAAGCATTAATAATGACATGACATTCTTCATTTTTATGAAAATTGTAGATTATTTGCCGAAAATTCTCATAATTTTCCAAATCTGTTAACATGATGTTCCCTCGGACGCTTTTTTTGGAGATTTCAATCAGACCGTACCATTAGTACCGTTCGATGATGCGCTGGGTTCTTTCATATTCCTGTCTATTGTTCTGATGGATTTTTTCGTTCCTCCTTTTTCTTTAACACCTGCTTTCTTCTTGGATAAAAAGTACTGGAACACATTGTACACTACGCCATTTTAAAGCAGTTTATGGGGAACTAAAATGTTTAGCAAGGGCCAAAGGTATTTAAAAGCGCTTGTCTGTACTAATCTTACCTCTGAATTTCTCCTATTGTATTTAATATGTTTGTAATACTTTCTAATAAGCATCTAATTATAAAGCCTCGAAAGTTAGTTATTTAACAATAACTTAGGATACATATAGTGAGTAGTTTTATTTGAAAATACTAAACATCAAAACCTGCGAAAAAACTAAATATTGGTACCTACCATTTGATAAGGAGTAGCACTTTAATTTCAGAAGGTGTAAAAGTTATGACTTAGAAGCTTATATGTAACGTATTTCATTTTTTCTCGAAGAAGGATCTGGAGAATGGAAATTCTCTTTGCCACAAAATACATGACCGCAGAAGCTACGGGAGTATCTTTAGCCACTGTTTACCGTGTGCTTAAAGATGAAAACGTAAATAAAACACACTCCAAAAGCAAGCTCAGTTAGAAGCAAATGATAATAGTTCAATTCCAGAATCGGCAAAAGACGAGCGAGAACGAAAATCTGCAAAAACCGATATTGATAACTTTAACCAGAAAGCAATAAGACGCATAATTTTCAATAAACTAAGTTAGAACGACCAACTTTAAACATCATTAAGTAAGAAATAGAATCAGATTTAGGACACTATCAAGAAGCTGTACGCGAAGAATTGTGATGAACCTGGGACTTAAATGGAAAAAGACACCAGAAAAATTCTAGTGTATAAGCCTCATATCAGAATGATAAAACAGAAAAATGTCAGTTTGAAACTTGATGCAGCGATAACGTTAGCAAAAAACAAAATCGGTTTGTTAACTAAAAGTGACTGGAAAACAGTACATAGAGACTGACAACATTATGGATTCTGTATTCGATTTAATTATAAATTTGAAGAGTGATGGATTCTGAAGGTGAAGATCTACATTTTGACTGAAATAAGAAGCCTAAAGTGTTGGTGTTTTGTAAACCACTACTTCAAATTTATAGTGATGCTTACCTTTCTCTATCAACTTATATTTATCACACTATTTAGCAATCAAAAGATAGAACTACTGGAGAGAGATAACGATATTACCACTTAGTTAGTTCAAGATATTCTGAATAACAGGCTTTTAAAGTTGTGAATGCAGCAATTCGAATGCGATAACCACCGATATAGTGTGGAGTTCCTGTTTCCATTTTTAATTCACTTCGACTACCTTCAGTATGCACTAAAATAGAAAGAAACGATTCTGGTGAGAACCACACATAGAGTGCAAGTAAGAATTCTAACAAACGATCTATCCTTCTATTTACGATATCGTCACCAGTTATTTAACTTAAAATTTAGAACATAACCATTATTACTTACACACAACATGACATTTACAAATGCTTGACAGTTTATAAGTTGAGAACTAAAATCAAGAGTTTCAAGTAAAGGTGGAATTATATAAAATCAGGAGTTCGAGATGCACTTTTTTTCTCACAGTAAAATGCGAATGCATTTCCTGGGATCGTGGCAACAAGGTAAAATTCAGGAGAATTATAATGTGGCATTGTTTACGACACGAGTTACGTTTACGAGATGACGCCGACGTTTAAGAGATAGAGGGAAGCTGCCACAATTTAAACGCTTGGAGAGGATTGGGGATCAGGAATGTCCAAAGACTCAAATCGGAACTGGACAGGATCATGACTGGTGGACTCGAGGAGGATGATCTCAAGTTTGGACTGGACAGGATAGGTAATCTCAAGTCGCTTTAACTGGTCGCGGAGCTTCTTATACACCCTTCTGGAGGCTTTCTCGCTACAGCGGGTCCGGGAGAACATTGAGTGGGAAACAACGCTGTAGTTTATTCAGCGTCACTTTGCGCATAGCGGGAGCCTTCTCGTTATCGGAAAACCAAACGCCGGATAGATAAAACGTCTGATAACGCCTAAATAAGCGATGCATAAATTCAAAACATTTTTAATGTTTGTTTTATAAATTTATGCAGATGCTAGCGTTACACATTTTAACATTTAACGGAAGATTTTAACAAACAAGTCATTAATGACGAACGTGCCCTGAGCGAACGTTGCATTTACGTTTGAAGAACTGATGTATAAATTTTTGCAACAAGTTGCCACAATTCGATGCGTTTTACAAGAAGTTTACATTTATTTAAAGGTTACCATAGAGAGTTGCAGTCAAAATAATCTCGTATTTATTTTGACCAGCATAAAATGTTTAGTTCTCGTTATACTACTGTAACATCTTGTTTTATCTACATCGGTGTTGTTATAAACTACTAACCAAATTAATTTTAGTATCGTTAAGAGCTTCATTACGGCACTGAGTGCGGCAATGTACAGATATTACCGCACGGTATTTATATAAAAAACAAATTGAACCAGAATTTATCGATGAAGATAATATATTGACCAATTCACGTTTGCTTATGGCCCTTAACGTGACTCGTTTGATTGCCGCAGAACTCGGTTCACCGCCTCATAATCAAACTTGTATCGTTAATATCTATTAGGACACTGTCATCTTAGCAGTGTTTCACCATAATACATAGTATCAAGGCACGAACAATTAAATTGGAAACAAAACGTTTGCAGCCGTCCTTCCGTGAAGTTGTAAAAATCCTACAACGGCTTCAGCCGCGATGTCAAAATCGAATCTTACATATGACGGTTGGAGCAATTTTGTCCGTCAACCTGTTAATAACTTAATTCTTAAAACGAGTAATATGGTGAATCTCTTCATGAAATAGTTGTCAAGCAGAAATCACCTGTGTGTTCTATTTTATACTTTTTTGAACACACTAGTCTTTTTGCTCCAAAATGTATGTGAAAATAACTTTCCCTTCGCATAGCAAAGATCACATTTCCAATTTGCAAATAACAAATCTCGTTGTGCCTAAGGCGCTCTTGCTTGAAGCACAGTCACGTTCGATCCACAATTTCCAGCATTCGCAGAGTACACTTTAAACTAGTGTATCACGTATGCGTGACATTTTTGGCCAAGCAATTTTCGAATTCTGCTGTGGAAGCCGCTTTATCGGCCCGAATTCCCTTTCGGTATAGACACGGCGTCCCTCCGACTAATCAGAACAGCGATTGCCGAAGCTGATAACAAAACCCAATATAGCAATCGAAATTTGAAAGCTCGGTTTCGTCCTCAAGGGACGGTTTTCAATACTTGTTAGCAAGCTGATGCGACCTTACTTTGAAAAATAACTGGGATTATCTATGGCGTCCTGCTTCTTCTAGAGGTATTACTTGTTGAATTCGGAACAAACAGACTTAATCTGCAGGAAAAGGAAGAGACATAAAGGGAGAATTGACAGCTATTAGACGAAGTAAAGAAATGCAGATATTGATTTGATTCTACGAAATAAATGATTGTCAACCTCCTTTACTACTTTCCAATAACTCAGAAAAATTGTTTCTGCAATAAATAAAGCTCAAGTTGTATACTACTTAACTCTAATATTTGTCCACTATAGTAAATACTGCTAGGTCTTCAAACAGTCCAATGCAACCTTTAAAATGGTATTAACAGAAGTATTTGTCGGAGGTTCTAAAATTACCTTGAATCCAAAATAACCAAGCTGTTTGTGTTATTTATCTAATGTATGTACTGAATGAATTAGAATGAACGATTACAATATTGTAAAGCTATGTGTAAGATAGTTTCATGGAGAACATGGAAAAGGGATATACTAATGTAACAAGTTTAGTTATAAGGTATGATATATTTTGACTGTCGATGACATCATGCAAGTAATAATTACGTTTGCATAAACAATCTAGAAATAGTATCGAGGTGATACAAAGTCAGATATCCCGTTAGATGTTTACGAAGTAAAGACCTTACCATTTTACGATTGCAACGACGCGACGGGTGCAAAAATTATTTTCATTATTTAACACATGTGTAGAAAATGGAAGAAGGTATGTTATTTTTGTCACTTTGACACCGAGTTAAGTTTGATTTAAGTTTTCAGTCGGATAAAATGCTGGTTATATTTTGTCGTCAAGACAACAACATTTCAATTATATCTATTCGTTAAATTCTTACATCAAGATTAAAGTTACATTTTTAATCTCATTTTTCATTTCCAATAGACAAACTGCCACTTACAAGGACTCGTCCTGCGGGCTCGTCATTCTGTCAGTGATAGTTTATATCGTCGAGTCACCTGGAAATCAACTTCTCGTAAATAATGCAACTTTAATTCGATGAAATCAAACACTTTGTGTATTTACTACAGATGAACTTTGATCTGCATTCACAACTAGTGACACTAAACGATCAACTCAGTAAAAAATTAGCAATGAACACCGCTTTACTATATCAATGATCGACTAAAATAGTCTAATACTAGGGACTATTGTAAAATGAGTATAAAAGTTTGAGCCCAGGCAACAGTTTTAACCCTATGTCTACCACATGAGTCCAAAAAACCTGAAATCAACTTTGACTTTCAGTTATTTTGATATTATTCAATCTAAAAATCTATAATTTGGTGACTTTGTTAATATAGGCCTTTTAATGTATTTATAAATTAAAAATAGTCTTTTAGATTTCATATTTTTACTCATACATAAATACTACACCGGTACACAAATTTCTGTATTACTAGTAATATCTTTGGCGAGGCTTTAATTTGTTTTGTAGTAGTCCTTATAACATACTTCTAGAAGAAAAAGACACCTTTGGAAATATAAGTACTTGTGGGATTACTCTAAATTTGTACATAACCAAGGTGAGACTGTAGTAAAAAATAGAAAAATGTGGTCCAAATACTACCGCATTTTGTTTACGTCATAAAGTATGGTTGAATATCTATCTACTCATAAACAGTTGACAACAATCGCCAAATGAACAAAAAATAAACCAGAACTGCCGGTGCGTTTTATAAATTCCAATATTCGCCAACTATTTATACCAATATTTGGCTTCCAAATCAACAAAACAATAATTCCTCATTGCTGAAAGAAGTGAAAAAAGGTGGCGCTGTATAGTACCTACCATGCCTAACCATAAAAATCTGGACAACAGGACAAAAAACCCTGAAATGGTATTGGACAAAATAGCTAGATCTTATACTGGCAAACGTTATGAAGCTAACCACTTGTGGTGTTTAGTAATATGATTGCTACCAGAGTATACATTCTTTGAATGTGATTAAAGTTGGTAAAGTTGATATAGAGTTGGGAAAAGAATTAGCGCAATAATAAGATAGTACCGAAGAATTGTTGAGTAGTATGGAGAGTAACGAAAAACCGCCATGGAATACAGCAAGTTGCAGCATCTGCCAGTCTAGGAAAGATGGAAAAACTAAAACCAGAGGTGCAAAATGTAGAAGAACTTGTGCGGGGAACATTCAGTTGTAATATGTTTAAAATGTACGGTATACACGTTAACAACAATTTACTGTATTATTTACATGCAACAATACAGAATAGGTAAATATAATTTTTGAGTAGATTGACTTTCATTCTAAACTAATGGATCCAATGGACCCACCATGGTAGACCGAGCAAGACATTTTTGTTTTTCGCTAGACAGAGGGTTAATCAATCAAAGTATGATTATTAGAGTGTTGAAAGTGGTCACTTTCCGCAAGTGCGAAAACTGGGTACTTTAATATTTTTACTGTTCAATTTACTTGTCATCTGTCAACAATTGACCAACGAAAATTCAGAATTTGATGTTTCTTGGCAAATCAAAAGAAAAACTGGAAGCGGATGTTTTCTTATAAGGCATTTAACCGAATATTTTGAACAAATGTAGTTTCTAACAGAAAAAAAATCATTTTTGTTTTCCGTTACTGCATAAATTGCGTGGCTTGTAACTAGATTTAGCGTATTTACCGATTGTAAGCAGTAGCAAGTGCTTTCTTTGAAAAGATTATGATTGATAAAACATGTTTTCAATTTATCTAGCAAGCATTTAACTTAACTTCATTTCTTTATTATTATTATCTTAAGTATACGGGTTTGTCTGCCTTGTGTTTCGTTTTACGTAGAACAATAGTATATTATGATACGAGTTTTATAAGAAGCATTTTGTAGCACGCACGGATTTAGAGTATGACGAGCGAAGCGAGGAGTGCCCTAAAGGAGTAAGTGCTACAAAATGCGTTATAAACGAGGTATCATACAGTATTTTATCTACTGTGTCACTTTTTTAAGCAAAAAAATGAAAATTTTTAGTATTTTTATTATAGCATCGCTTTGTGTCTATTACGATACGCAAACGCGTATCGTAATAGCCTCAGTACGAACGCAAAGTAGATAAATTTATTTCTAATTCATTTTGTTCAGTACCGAATACTAGTAAGTAAAAAACGACTTCCGGGATTGGACTGCGTCATTATTGAGGTCGAAGAACTGAACGTTTCGCCCAGTTTCGTAAGGGGCTTCATCAGGAGGAATAAGCAAAAAGAACACAGTAATTCAACGTGTTAACCACGCCAGAAGCGAAACTCTTTTGCAAGGGAAGGGATAGAAGAGCACGGTAACTCAACGTGTCAACCACGTCAGAGGCGAAACTACACTAACGACCGGAAGGAGAAAGGCGAGAATTTAGCGGCAATCGCCGTCGCGGTTCAGTGGCGGTGGGTGGGGCTTAGGAATTAGCAATTAGCCTTCGTCCCGATCGAGATTGTTAGGGTGATTGTAAATCTCAATGGCTTCACAAATCTTTCTGCTAAAGAAGTTATAAAGAATATTCAAAACAAGCTACTTTAGCAGTCTGCATGATATTCTGAACGAGCTGCAAGTTACATAATTTCTTATAAAGTATACACCTTGTGCACAGTGCACCAAGGAATATTCAGCACTAAACTTGCATGCGTAGTAGACTTCTTGAGACAATGTAGATACGACTGTAAAATACGTACATTCTGTAACAGCCCGTTGATTTACGCTTTTCTAGGCTAACGGTGTCTTTGAAATAATTATACCAACTCTTGATCGATTTGTCATCGTTGTTATTATATAAGCTCTGACATTCTCGCTGTACCCTAATTACCGAATCATACTTAGTACACCAAACAGGAGCGTCTCTTGATATTTGGCTGACCCTGTGTAAAGATTACTAAAGTATAATAAGAAATTAGACAATAGGCTGCTTCGATGTGTATGTTTTTGTGGATAACGTCCACTGAGACATACAGTAGGTGAGTATATTTACTCTACCTGCTGTGGTACCTCAATTGCATGAGGTTACACACAACTACCTGCGTCTCCGTCGCAGATGAGAGGAAATGCAGGTAGTTGTGTGTAACCTCATGCAATTGAGGTACCACAGCAGGTAGAGTAAATATACTCACCTACTGTATGTCTCAGTGGACTTTATCAACAAAAACATACACATCGTTGTACGCCAACAGACGCGAAGTCTGTGAAAAAGTGTAAGTCCACAGTCAAGAGTTCTGCCCTCACATCCTAACTAAATAAGAGCGCATGTCGGTACCCTGACGAGTCTAAACATCAAGAGACGAAACATGTGCCCATCCGATCACAACTAACAACAGAGCCAAAAGGGATTTTGTCCTGAGGCTCTTTAGGAGGTCGGATGAAAGGTGACCATCTCTCTTGGGAATTGAGTATTCTTATCTTGAAGATGGAGTTATAAAAATAAAAAAACTTTTGTTTCACCTACATCACAAAACACAATAATAATTAGTAGCGGGTTGTAAGCAAGATACGCGTCTAGTATGCTGAAATGGTTTTGCCCTATCAGCGAACGATAAACGGTCTTGTTTGCAATCAGTTCGGCTCAGCTATAAAGGGAGACCCGAAGGTAAGAGCGAGCGCTGGAATTGAACCAACAGCTGTTTCTAGGCCTGTAAAGCCTTCTTTCCACAAGTCAAGGAGGTCAGACCCCAGTGCACGGTGAGTTCCCAGGAATGGCTGAAGGTGATAGACCTCCGTTAGTGATTAAAAATGGTTGACCCTTAAGCTTATGCCCACATGGTAGGAATGTGAACATCAATCCTCTGACTAGTGTTCTTACAAAAGTTACATCAATAGGCTGCTTTACTTCATTTGTAACAAAAAAATACTAGTTATATATGAAATATTTCACATTTCTTACACAAAAGCGGATAATACAAAGCTTTTTAAAATATTATACTTCTACCTATGTTTCTAAATAGAAACAAAATGAGATTTTCTGGCTTTTGCAGAGGCAAAATTGAGCAACACTGCTGAAAAATAAATTGCATCAGATCCCTCTTCTTCAATTCATGGTATTGCTAAATTAGAAAGCCTTTCCTGTCCCATTGTTGATATCAGATATGTTTTTATCAGCTTGAGTTTTGAGAAACTGTGCTCTTCAGAAACAACAGATACTAGAATTGATAGTATAGATTGATAGAGCTGCTATTAAATTAGGAAAAATATCATTTAATTTTTTTCATAAATGTGCTTTCAAATATCTTGAAAATTTTATGAAAGTGAACCATTTAAAATGTTAAAAAAATTATTTTGATGTGTTCCTTTTCATCTGTAATGGGCTCATCCTCTGCTTCGTATGTACATAACCGCTTATATTTGTGTGCATATTCGTTGCATTTTCGAAAACAGTACTTACACTCTTTTAGGTTTGTGGGGAATATATTTAAAGAAATTATCCAAACGATATTGCTACAAAAAATCCTTTAGCTGAGACAAAGATTGAAGAACAATTTTGTCATACCTTACTTATAGCCAGTCGCGGCTGGTAAACAATTTTGACGGTAAATCCAACCACCAAACGTAAAATTCATGTTCCACCCCTCCCAGACAAAGACAGATTCCGATATCCGGAGATGTAAATATGTCGCATTGTACTGGAAAATTTAGGAAAAACAAAATAAATGCCAAACTTCAGAGGCTAATTAAATATGATGAACTGAATTGAATATTTCTCTTTAATTTATATAAATATATAATTTTGCCAAAACAACTGTTTGAGATATATATATGCATGCGTGATTGACTATACTATTTCAAAATGTACGACAATATACCAGTAAATTATGAGTACCTATAATAAAATAGATTGCAAATAGCATAGATCTTTACGGTATTTTGCGAAAACCCCAATATGCCCCTGACGAAATTATACACACGGACTGTCGATTATACTCCCCGGAAGCGGCCTTGCTTCATCTAAACTCGATGGAGCCAGCGTACGTGCAAAAATTGTAATCAGAAACTCGACACGCGCACGTTATTGCAGGGCTTAGGCCAGACTGGGGCGCCTACGTTGAAGTGACTCTCATCGAATGTTAACTGTCGAAAAACTGAGAGCCACTTAGGTCTAGCCCTAATGCGTCTGTGAAAACAGGTACCGATTATCGTGCAGTTCATATTCATGAAATCCAACATACTCATGCCTTTTTAAGCTTTAAAATGGGGAAAATAATGAAAATGTAATTTAAAAAAAATCTTTCAGAATAAATCAAATCTTGAATGAATGGTTTGTTATGGTAGAGCCGTGGCGCCTTGGCTTCTTATAACGAGCGGCCACTGGTGGTAACCATTGTTTCTATAGATACAGGGCAACAACTGCAACTCTTCAGTCGTTCACTTCTTAATAGAAGTGTCGTGTTCCTATGGTACCGGTTTCTAGTCGTATCGCTGTATTAACTATTTGTCTCCATTCATTTCTATCAGCGACATCATGAGTGCGCTGGTGAAGAGGTTTTCCAGTTGACATGATCGATTCACCTCTTTGGCGATCTTCCGCGAGGTCTCTTCCCCTCGATGCGACCTTGTACTATCAATGTTTCTAAGCTGCTGCAATCTCTTCTTGCAATATGTCCAAAATATTACAGTATTCTTTAGTAGATTGTAGAGGAAAGAGGCTGATCTATATTTAGATCCTCTAAGATAGAAGCGTTCTTCTTCCGGTCCAGGGAATTCTCAACATGCGGCGGCAACACCACATCTCGAATGCGTCGATTCTTCTACAATCGCGCTCTTTTATGATTCAGGTTTCTCAAGCATATAATAGAATTGAAAGCAGTAGTGATTTTACTATTTATATTTTGATTGCTTTCGTTATATGTTGAGTTTAGACATGGCACCTTTGCTCGTTTGTATACGTCTCGTTCTTTCGCTTAATACAAGATAGATGTAGTGATCTACTATGTCATAATCTACAATTTGGTTCGCATTGTGTCTATTCTCACCAAATCAGTCCATGATAAGAATTTTTGCTTTGTTCGTATTAAACTGGAGATCATATTCTTCGCTTATTGGATATATTTGTTGTTTACGTTGCAGTAGTTGTTCCTCTGATGTTGCCATGACAGCTGTGTCATCAGCATAACGTAGATTGATAATTAGTCTACCGTTGATTCTGATACCTTCTGTACCATTGTCCGTAATTCGTCTCATAATATATCCTCCATAAATGTTAAAAAAAGGGGTGACAATATACAACCCTGTCGAGCACCTTTACGTATTCTAAAATTATCGGATATTATTTGTTCAATCTTTGCCATCCCCGTGGCGTTGTCGTATAGATTTTGAATATTGTATATCGAGTGATCTGGAACTTCCATTTGCGCTAATACTCTTCAGAGTTTCTCCCATTGAATGCTGTGAAAGGCTTTCTGGTAGCTGATAAAGAAAATATATATACATTGGCATATCCCTCGGCATTTTCTATTATCTGCTGAAGATTAAAATTTGTTTGCCCAGCTTGTTCTTTGGAAATTTGCAGCGATAAGAGCCTGTTTTTTAATAATATGAAGTAGCATCTTACTGGCGTACGGGATAAGTACTATTAATCTATAACTAGCAGTCCAGTGAGACAAAAGTCTCATTTAATAAAACAAAAAAGACCGTTTTGCAAATAGAACTCGTATTAAATAAGAACTGTACCCAGACCTGGAAGGTGTCAAAATGGTTGCCTAACCGATCGACGTTTTAAGGCGCAGAGGGTCGCAGCTCCGTTTGGGTGCTGAAACATTTTTATTTAATACGCGTTCTATTTGAAAAACGGTCTTTTTGTGATTTCTCGAAAACCGGAAGTGTCACGTGACTGAAATTCGGTTGCTGAGCTGACATGACCATTCCAAACATATAACTTTAATAACTTTTTTCTCTATCTCTTACGGTTTGGCTGCTGAAAGAGCGTCCCAGACAGACAAAACGGCGTCCCAGACAGACAAAACTGCGTCCCAGACAGACAAAACAGCGTCCCGGACAGACACGTCTATTAGATAAAGGATTATCGCACTTTAGTGTTGATCCCTTTTTGCATATTGAATTGTACACATAATTACACCACTCACTCTGTCAAATTCCTGTGTCCCATATCTTTGGACAGAGATCATGAAGGACGATCGTTCTTATATCTTCCATGGTTTTGATTATTTCCGCGTCTATATTATTGTTAGCCATAGCTTTTCTTATTTTAAGATGTTTTATGTTATGGCTTGTTCAACTTCTTCTTTTAGGATATCAGATTCTTTTATATTGAGCTGGCCTGTTTTTTCTAGGGTGTATTGTGTTACGTCATCCAACAATTTTTTACAGTACTCCCGCCAGCAAACGTATGGGGTCACCTATTCGTATTATTTGGCACAGAATAAAAATGCCCTCAAAGTTGGCAGCTCTTGTGCGCCGCGCACACCTCCGCACACTGTTAGGGACGCATTGCGCTCTTTGTTGAATTGTCAACATTTTCGTAAAAAGCGCCAAACCACTATTGTAATTGAAAATTAAAAATGCAACAAAATGTTTCAGTGCTGCTCGACAATAAATTATCTTATCTGTTGTAAACTATCGTTAAAAATCCCTGAATTTTCTTATTGAAAAGCTATACATATTGTTATATTCGTTTGTATAGTAGAGGTTTAATTAAATAATGTAACTAATACCTAATAAAGCTTTGTTTACCCAATGAAAATTGCTGGCACAAACAGATGCCTTACTGTAGAATTGATTGGACTGATGTTACAGTTAAGGCATAAGTTGCTTCAAGAATAAATATAGGAGAATATAGTAGCCATATAACTCATAGGTGAATTACGTAAGCATGCATGTAGAGTGAATTTTACCCAGCACCAAATAAATTCGAGGTTCTTTCGTGTCTGTCGACAAAATGTCTGGTTATGTTTTAATAAAACCAAATCAAACTTCGCCTCGATATCCCATTTTTAACTACACAAAGAGCCAGAAAACGTATAGGGCCACCTATTAGTATGATTTGGCACATAATAAAAATTTTTGGACACGTTCATGTGCGATTCAGTGTTCGCTCAGTGCGTTCTGAATCTAAACATGCAGTGTAGTTACGGTTGCGTATAAAATCGGGTCAGAACACCAAAACTATTATACACTCACTGCACTGGCAAAGCATATTGGGCCGTTGGTGTGTACGAGGGCTACAATCCGACCTGGCTTAAGTTCGAATGGCAGCCGAGGTTGTCGCCAAACACAAATTGGGGGGCAATAGCTGGAAAATTAAAGAACCTTAGCTGTGCACATTTAGGCAATGAACATACGTACCAGTGACATGAAGTTGTTGCAAATAATTGCAACCAACCAAGCTTCAGAGGAGTCCGTGTAGTTTATAAAGACTCTCCATAATTTGGAGGAGGTGCTGCTGGACATATTGGTACTTTCAACTACTAGCAGAGCTGTGGGACTCCACACATTCGTGCATAGTTGCTGCATGCACATGTCACGTTAGCTAATGTGGGAATATCTTCGCTAAATCCGTCTCCCTCCTATAGATAACGTTCACACCCGTGCAGTTGGGCTGTGGAACCATCTTTCAGACATCACATCTGGGTTGTATGTGAGGCGAAGCCCAACACATGCTAATATATCTCCACCAGGGTACTGATATGGATCTGTGTGAGATTTGGGACACTTGTGCGCTGAAGACGAACATTTGTTAAAAAAATTGATTTGAAATTTTTTCAACGTGACGTAAAATTCAAAAAATTAAAGGCCTGGAATTAAGCGTGCCTTTTTGTTTGTCCGCAGCTATAAAAGAGTAGCGCAGAGAGAGCGAGGACTTCTTAAAATTGTTCCGTCGCGATGCGACGCATTTCTATTGTTGGTAATTTCAACTGTTTTTGGGGTTAAATATTTGTAAATATTTGATCTGAAGTATGTGTGTAAATTGATTTGTTTACTTACTTGAAAATAAAGTTTTTCGTAAAGAGCGTTCTTGATTTATTCCTTTTGGGTGCAGCAATACAATTACTTGGAATGAACTGAGTTGTTCTAATTGAAGCCAGCAGCCATTTTGAGGTTATTTTGGACGCAGCCTTGTGCAGTTGCAGTAGCCAAAGGGCTTTCGACGGTGGCGCGGAAAACAAATTAACGACATAATCAGTGCTAGTTTTCATTCTCTAGGTCGTTTAATTATTGTAATGTTGAGCTCTGTTGTGATAATTAATCTTGCGAAAATTGGTGTTTGGAAAGGTCAGGAATAGAACAAAGGTTTTTTATTCTCAAATAATTTGTTATAGTTTACATCCATGATCCAAGGAACCAGTTTGATGTTGTGTGTTATGTAAATATGCAAAGTCAAGTACCAAAAATAAATTGTAAGAGCAAGAGTACTGCTTCAGACACCAAATAAGAAAAATTTATTATTCCCATAAAATTAGTTTCATTTTAAACTAAAAAGGTTATTTTGCAAATGTCTTATTTGCCTTAAAATTCTGCTATTAATTTAAAAAGAAGCTAGCAAAGAAAATAAATTACCGTACGTAAATAAATAATAAAATCTTTTGCTGATCTAAATGACGTTTTTTTGAACCTTTGAACATTGAACATTTTACAGTAAATTTTTAAGCTGCAAATATGGGAAGTTGAAAATAGAAATATATACTTTTTACTTGCAGATTTGGAGTTTTGTCGTTTATTAAAGTGGTAAATTTATAGATGTGCGTATGTGCGTATTCGATTGAACCCATATAGGTCCCGGGTAGTGTAGCTTGAACAAGCGTCCACGTACGATCATTAGAGTTAAGCAATGCTCTTTCTGGTCTGAACTTGGATGGGAGTTTCACAGTTGCTTCTCTCGGCGCCCTGTGGTACGGCTGCCACGGAAAGAGTAGGTCCCGGATGTCATAATAACATCATGACAGTCGTTAGTGGGGTTGGAAGTCCCCATAAAATGTACAGCGACGCCTATAATTGGCCTAAAGGCTGTTGGCTGAGTACAAAATAAAATAAAATAAGAGACCCTATTACTATCATCTTTTAATTAACATAAAAATTTCCTCAATTACCGTAAATCTTCGCTTTTAAAGTAGAAATGCCGATTTGTATTTTTGATTGGTTTTTGTTAACATTTATATTTCTAACTTTCTAGTTGCTAATATAGAAAAATGGAGGCCAAATATATTAACATTTTACATTTAACTTGCAACAGTGTTCTAAAAGCAAAAAACATTATGATAATTCTTATTCTCACTGAAACTTGAACAGAATTTAAAATGTTTGCAAAAACGAGGCCGGATGTCATTAAATTATGCTAAGAAGAAGACAAGTATCCTAGCACGGTTTAAAGTTCAAAAGTTAAAAAATATTTTGGCCTACACCTTGTCGCAGAATACTTATTTAGTCTTTGTTAAATTAATATGACTTTACATCTTTTAATTATCAGCTACTTTTGTGACGGTGTGGTACAGAAAAACCTTGCTAATTACTTCTTCAGTGACTACCGAACTGTCAGCGGTTTATATTCAGGATGCCAGCTTGAGCTTGAAAATTTTCCAGGTGTTCACATTTTAATAATCCCTTTGACTGTCTAAAGTTTTGATCCCTTCGTGTAGCGGCAAACGTGAGTAGTGACACGAGTGCGTTGAGGGATGCGGCTGTCAAGTGTTACTCGAAACAGAATATTTGTCTGAAAATAATGAAACCCCGCAAACCCGAAACCAGGATCGCACGCTTCGCCGGGTGTAATCTCCGATTTCGCCCCTAAGTGGCTGGAGCATTATTTACGAACTTCGGTCTAAATTTGCGTTTTCTCTGCTCAGAAGCCGAATATGAAAGAAATATTGAAGGAATATTTGCAGTCGCCCCAGACAAGATGAATGAATCGCAGCTCGTTTAAATTGCCGTTTCGTACATTTATACGTTCAGCAACTTTTGCTCATGTTAATTAAACGCTGAAATATGCAGGGAAGTCGAGACGCCGAATGACGTGGGTTTAAGGCATAAAAGGACGCCAGTTGAAAACTGTAGGGGATATCAAAAAGGGTATCCTTGAATGTACACACGAGCTGAAACCAAGCTGCTTCCTAAGAATGCTAATATTAAAAATGCTTTTATTAGTCCTCTAGGTTTTTCTTTGCATTTCGTCCGTCCGACTCGAATAAAATTTTCCAACGTGTGCGAAATATATTTGGAAAGTTTAAGGGAATTTAAACCTGTTGCAAAATATCCCCGGGCTCACGTTATTTACGTGTTTTAAAAATGTCTGAAAAACATGAGTGTTTTTAAGTTAAATAGGCGTAAGATGTAAGCTTCGGGCTGCATTTCTTTTATTACACGAAACGACGTAAAAAATTGCAGCTTGGAGATTAAAAATCTAAACGGAAAGTCAATATTTATCTTCGGACCCAGCCCTTATCCTCCTGTACTTGTAGGCAGCAGCTTGATGATAAATTGCGAAGCTTAGTTATTAACGGTTTGGTGGAAGATTTGAATAAAAAAGGAAAATTAGCTGTCAATGTAGAACAAATGGCGAGCGGTTGGTTTTCTTCATTTTGGCTACAAAAAGAGAGTTAATGATTTGTACACAAGCGCCGAACAGGACTAATTATTCCATAAATGGAGAGATGTTTAAGATTTACGTCGATAGTTAAACGTTTTATAACTGCTACTGAATAATATTTAAGATTTATTTCAGCGTTTTTCGTTTTTTCTGATATTAGTATGAAAGAAAAATATTTTTTTCGGATCTATAAACACATTCCTGTAAAAAACGGAACAGTATGAATGGTGTGCGGTTTAATTTCTAAACTGGTAACCTAAATAAACGTATTTTGAGATATTCTTGTTCCATTACTTGTTCTGCTTTAGCGTAAAACCTAAACGTGTAGTAAAATGTATGCAATGGAACCTTTAAGCTAAAATTTATGTATATATAGTAATTATCTTTCGCCTGCATGCCTCTGGAAATGCAAAAACTGCAGGTACCCCTAGATTAAAGCACATTGTTGCTTACTTTATGAACTCTGTTTGCCCTGAGCAAATGCGAAAATAAATTTTGTTGGCCCTACGTGTCCGAACTTGTTTACAACAGGGGCCGTAATTATACAGAGATAAACGCAACCAGGTATGGAATTTTTGTGCCGGGCTCCGGTATAATTTTGTAAATGATAATCGTTACCCTCGCGGCTCTTAGGGTGTTAACAGAATGAAGCAGAATGGAGTTAATCTGTAGCTGCCAAGAAAGTTTTCTCGTTCGTACTACTCACTGTTTCTGTACTAAATAACGCCTGCCAAAGTCTCATTCTCTTTAGGGATTATTTTAACCTTGGGCTACTCTGTTTTATAAAAGAAATTTGTGATAATCATAAATTGGTGGATGGTTTTAAACAGGCCGTCTTGTATTGGGATTTTCTAGTATTATTATTATTAATATGATTCGCTAGTACTAATAATTTATTTTTTTAAATATATTTTTAATTAGTAATTTCAAAATTATTTACTTTATAAGACTTTGAGACTACTATTTTCAAAACTGCGACAACAAATTTTTCTTCTCGCCTGGAGTACTTAAAACACTTAGCACAAGTTGAACTGATTACATCAGTTAAAAACCGCGTTAACTCTAGAATTGTGTCTTTCAGGAACACAAGAATTAAAAATTATATTTCCGTAGAGTGTCTAGGTTAGTTAGTTTAGCGAAACATTATTGAATCCTTACAATGAAGAGCAAACGGCACGTTTTACTTGCCTGGTCTAAAAGACGATAGTATATAAGTCATCGAGGTAAAATAACCTTCCGATTTTTTTCAGATATTCACATTTCAGGGTCCCTCCACAACGAAAAAGTTGTTTTCTCAATTCCGTCTGTATGTGTGTCTGTCTGTCTATACGTCTGCTGACGATATAGCTCAAAAACTGTTTGTTGAAGAAACACCATACTTTGCATGCTGATTACATGTCTACCGGCTAGAAAGAAATTAAATATACTTTCGAGGAAACAAATGCAGGCTGGGTACTTTAAATAAATAAAATGTTGTCTATTTTTGCTGTAATGGGAATAGATAATAGTAATAATTTGCACATAGTTTAGGTTTCTACCCTTAATTGAAATGGAACCGAACAGATACAGGTTCAATATCGCAAATTTGATAGAAGTATGCAGCTCGCTCGCTATTGTCGGACTCGACCTTTTCAGGATCCCTGATCTAAAACAGTTTTAGCCGTTAGGCTTTTACTGCTTGCTGCTTTGTTGCGTTAAGGCCTGGTCGCTATATTGTAATGATGCCCTTAACTAATATAAGGCTTTAGTAAAAATATAAATAATGAATAGGACAAATCACCACACCTTATAAATATTAAATAGTTTCAATCAAAAATTTTGCGTCAATCTCAGGGCTAAATAAAATGGTATAATAATGATTAGCTCAATAAACGGTTTATTGCTCTTTGTATTTTATCTACTTGCAATAATTTATGGCAAAATTCCGGTGTAGCATAAGAAAAACTCTAATCGCGGAGCTAGGTTCAACAAAAAACTTTGTATTACAAATGCTTTGCTGTATGCCAAATCAACCAGTGTAGTATGGCAAGCGCTCAAATTCATTCTGACAGCTCTTTAATCTCAAAATTGAGTGCAACGACAAATGATCTGCAGGTACAAGATATCAGAGTAATCTGAATTTAAAAACACCAAAAATGGCAAGAATACATTAGGTTAATACTGCGAATTATGTAACGTAGCTTCCGGCTAACCTTGTATTGTTTCAGATGACGTAAACCGACGCTCTGATCTTCTGTTGTTTTATTTCCGGTAATGTCGCAAAATCAGCTCAAATTCACAAATTTAAGGAACGCTACCTCGATAATTCGAAGCTGGATGGATCTGGGCAGCTGGAATCACGTTCAGCCCCTTGGGCAATGTCCAATCTTCAAAAAAAACTACCTTAAACGGAGGGATTCATACGCTGGATAAATATTCTAGTGACGCACGGCAATTACACACTTAGAAATGTCTTGTTGGTTCCAATTCCTACCCAGGCACTCCTGAAGGTCTTCTCTAAACGTAGTACACACGAGCTGGCCGATGTCTCCAATCAGTCGCAAAGAGGCTCCGAAGTTGACGGCACTTGGGCAATTCTTGCAGCTGGCTATTCCTTTTCGCTGGGCACTGTTATTACTTGGAAGATTAGCCACATAGATGGCCTGTACACTGATTAATATAAACGACAGTATTTCACTCTCACAAATAACTTTTTATGCAAAATATAAACATAAAACGTAAAATTTCCAAACTTGTTTGGACATTATTAACAATTGACATTCTCGTTACCCAGTGATTAAGATTTACATTGGTTTTTAAGAAATGAAGTTTGATGTCATGGTTTAACTTATGAACTATAGTTTTGATATACTGTTTTTGCTTAAATACTAAACTGCCTTTTCTTGGGAATAGTCACTTTAAACTTTGCTCTGCTTTTAATCACTTAGTTTAGCTGTCTGTGTCCTCTCGATAGGTTGCCTTATTTAATTGCTTTTTGCAATAATTGCTTTGCTCGCACTGCTCCTTTACCCGTCAGTTACCTTGCCGTTTGTTGGGTTATACACGTTTAATACTCATAACGCCCATGTACTTTCCGTACTTCACAAATCATCTTTGTATTATTTCAAATTCACATTATTGTATTGATTTCACCAAATTCAAATCGGTCAGCTACATAAATTAAGCTATGCTTGCCATTCCGAACACCAATTATTACTGAAACTCCGAACGTAACCCTTTCGAATTCTTCCATCTCTAATGCCAACCTTTCTCTCCCAAATTATAGTTACTTCTGCTCAAATCAAGTGCATTTATTAGTGTAAAATACTGACTATCCTGCAATAAATAAAATATTTAACTCTGTGTTCATTTTGAAATTACCCATTTTCGTGTTAATTAGACAATCAGAATAGACCTGGGCAGTAAACCATTACAATGTGTCTATTAAAATACGTCTTGGACGTTCCAGCAACAGGGGAGGTCTCTCGGATCGCTGACAGGTTGGAGAGTTCGCAGCAACCAGCGCGTACCTTATATAGAGCCAGAAGGGACCAAACTACTTTGCCGGCGTGATCTAGTGGTTAAAGATGGGGGATAGAAATATTACCAATCGCCTGGTCAAACGAGTCGAAGTGTGAAACAATTTTTTGGCTTAGCCTAATTGTTTCCCATTTATCCAATTATTTCAGGCTTAACCTGTATATTTTTAGTTGAATTATAAATCCTTTTGCATTTCAAATTCTTCAATTTTCCAAACCAACGCATTTTGTGCCTGTATCAAGTTCTTTTCGTTTGCACGATGCCCTCTCGACCTCCGCTATCTCTTATCAGAGTCCGAGTCTTCCTGTGGTTTCGAAATTTTCGTACCTGGCACTTGCTGTCTTCGCTTGAGCCCGCCGATACCGGCGCGGCTGAGGTTTGATTTTAATTATGTCAAATTACGTGCGCTCCACCAATTTTAATGAGCAGTGTGTTTCCTAAGGGCTGATTATGATCAAGTACGATTGCGATTTTCTGTCTTATTATCCCCATAGTAATTATATTTTTCTTAGCTCTTAATTATCAGTTTCAACCACGAGTTTATCTCGGAGGCCAAGTCGCTAACCTTATCGCACTTTCGACACCTGCTGGGTTCGGCGTATTTGCGGCCTTTTTGAGGATGCTTCTGCAGCAATTTTCGGCGCTTCCACGTCGATTTCAATGATATGGTAGCAGTTCTCGCCCCGCTTATTTTGAACCGAAGGGTGTAGCAATCCTCAGCCGGCATTTGCCTGTTTGCCGTTTATAAGCGTTGGAGAAGCGAGGTTAGTTGTGCTATTCCGGAATTATATATCAACTTGTCTTTGATACCTGGCTTTTCCATTTAAACATTTTAAACCCGTAATGATTTGAAATTTAAATTAATACATTTTGCCATTATTTACATGTAACATTCAATTTCATACATGCTCTTGCTTTTTACATTTAAATGTTTATGCTTATATCTAATTATGCCCAGTATTTAAATTTGCTATTTTGATGTATTGACCCTCTGTAAAAGGTACAGTCACGCTTTTTTATTTTCAATAGCCTAACAGAAGGATTTATTAAATGACTGTGATAAGCTTATCCCACGAATGTTTTTTGGTAGAGTTATTAAAATAACCCGAAAGGGGTTCTTGATTTTATGCGTGTCGCAACCTTCAGTTAAGATACACAATTTTGTTATTACATTATTTACATTTTAATTATTCTGATTATTTACTACTGACATTTCAAAACTTTCTATTGATTATTAATTAAACGCTAGTCACTTGCAACTTATTTTTCTTCTTATTATTCGAAATCTGTTGATTTCTGGCGCCCATTTCCATTTCCTTTCCTTTTTTGAAGACATTCCAGGGTGCATAGCTGATGATTTGAACCTACGATCTAAGGCCGCCGATATTTGAGTTAGCTAGGGCCATTGCGGTGAGTAAAGAGTTTTTTAGAGCTGCCGTGGTGTATAAACGGTAGGGGGGTTGATCTACGATTTTTTTACTACCATCAATTATTTTAATTAGCCAATCGCAGGTCGGCATCTTTATTGTTTCAAGTGAAGCTGGGAGACTGAGTTCGAAACCCGGCCAGTGCATTTTTTTAAATTTGCAAATTGATGTAATTCGCGCGAAGGAGATTGCCTATAGATTTTCTTTTCAAACTTTAATGTGTTTTTGTTTTGAATTGCCGCGTGTGATTTTGTCCTTTGTTGATTCAAAATTTTGTATACACCTTTGTCAGTGATCGATTTAATTATCCTATCGTAAATGTTCCTTTTTGTTTGAAACAGGTGATTATTCTAAATTTATCGAGTGGCTTACAATAAACACCAATAGTTAAACAAAAAACATTACCTAGAACGGTAAAGAACAAGATGAGACGGTACACCTCTTATTGATATTGGCATCGAACGTTTTCTAACATGCGCTCTTTGAAGCTTCAGCTTGTTACAGCAAGGAATGGTCTTTACGACAGGTTGTCAGTTACAATACGAAATCGACTTTACGACAAGATTCTAACTCATTACCGGCGTAACTCGTCTTTACGACAAAATCGGGATATTCTCGGATCGATTGCCACAATCCCGTTACGATGGCCGGGTCACGGGGGTTTTTTAGGACCTGAGATTAGGGCTACGATCCGGTAAACGAAATAAATATGTTATATGCCAAGCGCCACCACTTTACTGTCTAAATCGAAAAAAACAGCACGGGTGGCCTCATTGTGAAAGTAGAACCAACGACCCAACCTTTTGGATTTGACCTGGGCAATGCTTGAGCTGCGAACGGCTGGGTGGAACTTACCTTGACTTACATTATTCTACAGCTGTCTGAATCCCTGTACATCGAAAACATACACACAATACATATAAAAAACATAAATCTATTAAAGAAAAACACAACTAATTAAACATGAACTCTATCAACCTAGCAAAATATGTAGGTGATAATGAACATCAAATAGATTATTGATTACAGTTAAAAATACTCGAAAATGGTTAGTGAGGTTAATTGCGCAACATTCAAACTAAACACAGGCAGTACAATTGACGATATAGCTACATCAAAAATGGTATCAACTTTAAATTTACACAAAGAGCTACCCTCAATCATAAAACTTGACAATAAATACCTTGACACAATGACGATAATTACTTGACCCGCACAACGTTAAACTATATACAAACGGTAATTTCTATTCAAAATCTTACTATTTAAACGAACGACAACGCTGCGTAACATGACGACACTATGAAAATTACTTCACTGTATATAAAAGCGTTCGTTACAACTATTACAAGAGGTTACAATACCATTTGAAGGGGTTAATTCAGCTGCTATAGTGACTATCCAACCAATCTGCAGGTCGCGTCCAAACCATTGCCTCCAAAATACCAGAAGAACGACGAGAGACTGCATAGGGGCGATAGGCCAAGCGGGTCTGAAAGGAATTATATCCCCCCGAAGGTTAAAAATGAAGCACATACGATAGGCAGATGTTGCGGTATGACATACACCTAACTTTATGACAACGATAGTTTAGCACAAACGATGTGAGGATTTATAATCCGGTTCAAGCGTTGAATTGGAGATGCCTGCTCCACATTACAGGGATTCCTCGGCTGTAAATTTGCCAACACGCCACTCAAACGACACAGGGCTTGACCGATAGCAAGCATATGGCTTGAACACTCCACAATTTCGACTTACGCGTCGAGGCTGACACCCCGCTTTCTAACCAAAAACCAATACTTGTTGGCTGTCCAAGTGCGGGCTGAAGATTGAATGATCGAGGTTGACTCCTAAAACCAAATGAAGGCGCGCAAGCGCCACTTAAATTCGTACTCTGTCCAACTTATATGAAACGTATGGAAAGTGCCATTATGATGCAACCGTATCAGCATTTTGCATGGAGCACAGGGAAAGTCCCGGGCTGCATGGACGATAAAATTATAGACAATGGGCCGCTAACCCGGCAGACAACGGCTACATGCTGGCGTCCAAAACTTATTAAAACGCGATAAAGACACATGGCGTCATGCATGCGGGGAACAAAGCTAAATTTAGATTTAAAACGCTGCCCGTGGTATAAAATGTAACGGAGCGACAAACCCTAACAAAAGAGATTGGGTTTTTAAATCTGAACTTTTAATTTGGGCGTGACTAAACCGGAACAAGGACTAAAGTTTAAAATACAAATGAGGAAAAACTGCAGAAAGCTCTGAATGCGAAAATTGTCCTTACAAGCTCCTTAAAACACATGCAATCTTCATAAGGGGACTAACTATTGCGAAACCTAGGAGATGGAAATCGGTTTAAAATTGGGTCGGCCATTCCAATACCGTTAGGAGATAGCAGGACCTGGCCATAGGTGCCAATAATATAGCATTTTAATTTAAAGGTGATAAGAGATAGATATTAGCATCCTTATTTTTCGCTAACTTTAAAAAAAGTCTTGCCGAGGCCCAGAGTCAAACTCGAGACTTCAAGTTAGGCAGTACGGTGGCGAGTGCTTAACTTCTATTAGTGGTAGCTTGAATGTAAGTGTATATAAACACATACAAAGAAAAGCAAAATATTTTCGTTACTATGCATTACTATTCAACACAAACTGGCAAAGAAGTTATAATGAGAGATTATTTTGTTCTCATTTGTCGTGTTTGCATTGATTTCGCGTGACATACTTACCCGAGTTATCTTAATTTTTGAACTTTTCGATAACGTTAAAGCTGTTGGCGTCCTCATAAAAGTTGTTCAGTTTTATCAGACCTTTTGTATAACTTTGGGTTGGTCGCGATTGAGTAAGAGGTTGCGTCAAGGATTCCAAATTTGTAGAAACGATAGAGGTTGCCTTAAATATGGATGGTAATGGACTCTTTTTTAATAAAAACTGTTAAACTAACAAACGAAGCCGAAATGACAAATCTCACTGCTGCAGAAAGAGAATTACCTTTCCCTACTTGTTGCATAAATAGCTAACTCAGTATTTTTCATACATTTTTAGCAATCTTCTTACATAATGTCTTTCGTATCTAACACATCTCGGTAAGCTCGTTACATAATCTCAGCACTCTTAATACTGGCATCTTGTAATCCATTCACAACGTTGCCTCCTCCCAGCAGCCTCTGTTAGGGTGACATATTGGTTGTATGCCTGCGAAACAATTAGACATAACAAAAGTGGGTTATGTTGTTTTCAATTTGGGGTTATGGTTTTTGAAGGCTTGCACTGTTGCCAGTTACATTTTTGTGTTCTTCCGAAAAATTTTCAGCATTTTGACAATAAAATGGCAAAATGTCAACAAAGCAGTTGTAAAAAAAGTCATCGTTTTTTCATGTCACAGTTTGACTTATACCACAATTCATGCATGCAACCTAGTAAAAACATATAACAGCCTACTCGAAGGAGGAAACATCATGAATGGATTACATATCTACACAGGAATGTGCATATTATTTTGTATTCAAGAAAGTAGAAGGAAAATACCATTACATAATATATTTACATATCGAACGACATTTATCTAACGGAAATAATGATTTCACTAAGTCTATAACACAATTTTTACTTTCTGACTGATTACTAAAATCGATTTTATTTCAATTACTGATGTGTATAATGCTGAGTATTAATAATAAATTAATCAAATACCAATAAAGAACTTAATAACCTGCAAGGTCGGTCGGCCTACATGAAAAGTCCCTGCTTCCAAAAATAAAAGGACAGCGAACTTCGAACTCTGCTTTCAAGTTTTCGGGTAATATATGTATCTATTCGTTGTTCTGACAGGTGTATTACATTCGCATTGATGTGGTCAAACAATATTAGATATATCTGCTCTGGGACTTTAGTTCGACATCCTGACAGGTACGTCGATGGCTCGGCTACCAATATGGAAATCTTTACAGCACGAAAAGGGTTTATTTCAGAAAATAACTTTTACATAATTTAGGATTGCATAGAAAAATAGTGGCAGAATTTCTATTAACGAAGTTCGTTGTCTGAAATATAACTTGCCATTATCGTTAGCAGTCATTTGACGTTTACTTATTGTAGTTGCTTTCTCGATATTTCTGTGAGCGACAGTGCTGACAGAAAACGGAATTAACAAAAAATACTTTTTTACGATGTGTTATGACTTTAAAATGGTTCTAGCCGCTTATGAATACGTACAAGGCTTCAATTAATTTGTGTTCAAGTAGTACTTAAATGGTGTCGTCCTACGAAGAAAACATTACTACTATTAGAAAAGTTATAAAACTACTTACCCACGGCAGTAGAGCTTGATGATTTTAAGATTGGCTCGTTAACAAATAAACACAATTATACGCAATCACCAGCACTGAAAAAAATTAAGTAGTTTATTGCTCCTCGAATTGCCGAATTACAAAAAAGGTAAAGATAGTCATAAAATATATTGAATAATGGCGACCATTAACTTTTTAAATCATGAATGTGCTTATATTTATTTTTTTGCATACATATCCTTTGGAAGAATTGCGTGTGTACTTATAAAGATGAAGTAATTCCAGTAACGACTAAAAAGGAATACGCACTACGCAATTTGTTTGAAAGGTCAAGACTGGTAGCTGCAATTAAATTAGATGGAGAGGTATTTGGGCACCGTTAGATTATACCTCTGTTTTGAATATATTCGAAAACAAGATTAACTGAGAGCTTTTAGATACTGAAAAAAGATGATTAAGTGCATCACAGTTATTTAAAATCAAATATAAGACGTTCACCGCGTTTTTTTATCAATAATAATTCTAACCTGATGACGCTCGTAACGCCCATTGGAGTTTATAAAAATCATACCTATTCCGGTTTCATTAAACCACGACTCACAAAATGCATGTTTTTGCAGCCTAGTTTAACAGAATTTAAATATTTCAAAAAGCACTGGGCTTCTTTGGAGTTTAGAAGATTTTATATCAGCATCTTTGTTTTATCTTTCTATTAGTTATCTAAACGACCAATTAATTTTGGTGCTTTTGCTGCAACTATTTCTTGAATCCTAGTTTTATTGTATCTCCATGTATGTCAGTTCCATACATATTCGTTGTACCTTTTGTTTCTTGCCGTGTCTGCTCTGATCTCTTGGTTTAATTCACTAATCACTAATGTTCTGTTGATTTAACATTGCCCTTAATTCTTTTTATTTGTAAATACGCTGCTTCTGGATTTGTAAAGCAAAATATATTTGTAGTAGACGAGGGCGTATTGATATATAGTCGGCCTTGGTTGGAAGACATGAACCAAATAGGCATTTTTACCATGGAAATTATTTTTCATATCTGTCCAATAATCGTACATAGTTTTATTGTCAATAGTGCTTCAATAGTAGCCTGTAAAGTTTCTGAAGAAACCGTGTTTGAAAGTTTTGCAGAAGAAACCAAGTATCAGGTTACCATAAAGTACCTTTAAATTGAGGGGCTGAAGTGTAAGGAGATTTATCAAGATATGGAGGAAACTCGTTGATTCCCACGCCCGTCCTAAGAAGTGGGTTGCCGCATTCAAAAGGGGTAAATCTGATGTTGAAGATGAAGGAAGAACTGGGAGGCCCATTTCTGTGTCCACCCCTGGAAATGTAGAAGCTGTATACAATTGGATAATATAGCAGAGACATTACTAGATAATACACCAAGTCCAGAGTTATTCTAAAAAAATTCAGTAATTGGGTTTTACCTTGTTACAACATCCACCTTACTAGATCCTGCGGACTCCAATTGTTTTCTATTTCATAACTTAACAAAAATAAACGAAAAAAAAATAAATCTCTTCTAACAAAGGTGCTACTCAAACTGCGGAGCACTGGTTTGCAGACCAGGGTTCATACTTTTTTTGAATGGTTTTGCAGAATCGCTGCAAAAAAGTTAGTTGACTTGAATAATAACTGTGTTGGATAAAGAAAGTTTAGCTGTTCTGCTTGTTTTATTTCTATAGTAGGTCAAACATCTAACAGTACGCCTTCATAAATGAGTGCAAATGCTACTAAACAATTACACACTTTTATTTTTATTTTCATGGTAACTTGCTTCTTTTTAAATATGTTGTTATTGACGCAGTACGTTCAGGATTCTCTTTCTATGCTTTTCTTCTCTCAATGATCTTTGAAAAGTTGTTCATCTATATTCAGATCTTGTTCGCATTCTGTTGCAATTTCACAAATGTTACCGTACTTTCATTTATTTTTACCTCGTCCTTCGCTGATGATTCCTGGATTTTGCTGCCTAAAATGTTTCTATCTTTTCAGGTAATCATATACAATTATTTAATTGATTTTTGCTTCCTTAAAATCGTCCTATTAGCTAGAAGTATTTTTATTAAATACATCGATTTAGAAGCTCTCCCGTCTCGTAATTCTACAGGCTCCAGGAATAACAAGGCTAGAAGCTAGAATTAGAATTAGAATTAGAATAACTTTATTTACATAGGATCATACATGCATATAAAATTTAATAATAAAATACATAATATGATAGAATGGAAAACGTCAACAGAGGCTACACTAAGCAAAATAGTGGAAAAATTCATCCAAATGGTATGGTTCTATATTTAACAGTAGATTATATATTTTGCTTTTAAATGTCTTAAAATTTTCTAGAGATTGTAGTGAGCTAGGTAGAGTAGTAAAGAAACGCAAACACATGTAATAAGGAATACGTTCGTACATTACGAGGCCGTGTTTTGGAAATAAATACTGTTTAGTTCTTGTGTCATAAATACCACTTTTGCAACACTGCTGTTCGAAAGCCATTTATTTTAGAAAGACCTCGACAGCTCTCGTTATATTTTAAATGTAATCACTTCCCGCGAGGTATGAATGGTCCTCGACACCGAAAGGTAAAAGAGTCTATAGATTATGAATGAAAAATCAAGCGTAACATTGTTTTTTGCAATATAAAAATTTGGTTCAGGTTGCCCATACAATTGTTTGCCCAGATCATTATCCCAAAGTTCATCTGAGATTGAAAGTAGGCGAAGTACAAAATTGTTAAGGTGTTAAAATTAAATAAGTCTTTTAAGACTCGAAAACTGTAAATGGTAGAGTTAAGCTTATTAGTTAAAAACTGAATATGCATTTGCCAGTTCAAAGTTTGGTCTAGATACAGTCCAAGACATTTAGTGTAATCATAAATTGTAGAACAATCAAAATAAGGTTACTGGTAGCCGTTCGTGTTGTAAGAGCAGGAACGCCGGATCCGCGAAGTTGTGAAAGTTTAATTTGGGAGCCGGAAAATGGCCTCGAAAATGCTTCAAATTTTAAATGCAGGTCGTGAAATTCTATAGGACACTGCTGGACGCCCTTGCGCTTTAATAATGTGTTATTATGTACGGTTTGGGATTTCACCCAACTCTTGTTCAGGCTATTTTGACGGGATATCTGGCAGACTTCTTCCGATGCTGATTTCGACCAATTTTACACTAGCGTTTCTGGGCATCATATTCGGAGTGCTTGCAACTAGCACCTGCATTAACCTGATTTTACCATTTTCTTAAAGTGATACCAATTCGTAAAATGGCCTGGGGGTCGTTAATTATCAGGGAGGATATAGGTTCGGCCTAGTCAACCGGGCCAAGCCGTGTAATACAGTTTGAACTTGGCGGTATCTAAAGGGATGATCTGCAAATAGAGTCCCTCAACGAATCCATGTCGAAAAATTTTTAGATCCAGGAGGTATTGAAGGGATGATGTACAATTTATAGGCCCAAGTGTTTGATATGTCACAGGTTACTTCCTAACAGTCAACTCGGTCAAGCCGTGTGACACATATATGGAAGAAAGGAAGTTCTTGGAAAGTGAGACTTCGAATAGTAGTTCGACTAGCGGAATGGGGGGTTTTCAGGTCAAGTTAAGAGCTTCCTATGCAGTTCTACATAATTACATAACTTTCCTTATATCAACGCGGTTCGCGTAAATGAAGCACTAACGCAATCGTTTCTAGGTGTTGGTTGCTTCCCACGTGCTGAACTGGCGGTTTCTCGCTTATCAGGATTAAACAAAGACGACGGTGACTGGTGAAACGCTTGGACCCTCAATGGTTCAAGGTGGCTCTAGGCTAGAGCTCAGATTCTGGTCTTGAGTCTGGAATGAACGGATTAGAGCTTAGTGTTCGAAACTGCCTGGCATCACTCTCCTATACTGGTGCGTGGTCTCCATCCACGTCGTTTATTAGGGGAACCTAAGTGGAGTAAACAGGGGGTTGGTTGTTGGGGATTATGTAACTTAATTTTTTTAAACCCTACGACTCAATCCGGCGTTCACGTGTAAATTAAATCCGAAATGTGAATTCAGTCTGAGAGTCTCTCCGACTTACTTTAGTTGGTTGCCGCAATTTTGCAACTACATCAGTTTCTAGTGTCGTCGATATGTCATCTATCACAGGAAAAACAAACCAAGCCTCCTCTTCTTTCTTAAAAATCTTAATTAGGACGTATCGTCATCTCCTTGTGGGACCTTAGAAATTTTTGTAGAAGTTAATTAACAAGTGATCTCCACTGGTCTAATAGTGACCATAGAACGCGTGTTTCTATAAGAGCTTGCCGTTTTAAATTTGTCACCACTTTGATATTTAAAATTTAGCATATGTAGTTTAGAGGTGTGGGAAATTCGTAAGGGAACGCTATACGATACTTTCCGCTTCTTCTCCTTCTCTTGTAAGCAGGCTTACAAACGTTTCTCATCATTTTTCTGGTAGTTTCAGCCGCGTTTATTCTTTATTTGTTATTTTTCTCTAATAGTGATACAAGTTACAAGTATAATTAATTGATATAAGACACCAGTCTTAAAACCATAACTAAAGCAAGCACTAGCTAAATGTTCGATAAAGCTATTAGAGACCAAATGCTTTGAAGAGCATCCTTCTTGAATGTTCTTGCTCCAGATTGCTTTCACATTCAAGCTCGACAAATTGTGGAAAGAAGCTGCAAAATCCGCTTTATGCAAATCAATTTACTAGCCAGATGCCAGCGAATTCAAAAGCATTGATTATATTGGGGTTTGTAAATGTTTGTATGTGAGGTTGACAGTTTAACGAAGACATTTTGATTGTTAAATTAAAGTAAATAATATTTTAATAAATTTCGAGCACCTGCTGATACATAATCGTTAAAATGCAACTTTACACCTATTGTTAAAAGGAAGGAACGATAGTGGAGAGAACGCCGGTAAAGCATTTATGAAATTGAAGAATGTCCTCACGAATACAGATTTTGAACTCAGCCGTAAGGTACGATTTATTAAATGCTACGTTTGGTTAACACTACTATATGGCATGGACAGCTGGACAATGAAAGTAACTGCGATGAATAAAATAGAGGCCTTTGAGATGTGAATTAAAATACCATGGACCGCGGGAGTTGCAAATGCGGGGGTCCTCAGAAGAATGGGCAGTGACCGCGAACTCATAGTAACAATTAAACGAAGAAAGACTGCATAATCTGGGGTATATTATGTATGTATGTATTATCACTAACCTCATTTTACCTTACGGTGTAGAGGCTGGTGCCTGATGTGCTGGTGTCATGCGGTACAATGCTCAACTTACCCCGGAGTCGGGATACAAAGTTGGAGCGCGCCTTTTGTGCTTGCGCAGCAACCATTGTGTGAGGTGTGTGCCGATGTGTTGACCTTGTTTCTCTTAGGTCTGTGGTTATAAGTAGAGCACAGTTAATTTGGTGCCCAACTGTGAATGGTCTCATCAAGTCCAATCGCCAAGGCTACGGAAAAGTTCCGGCCCCCGCGGGATTTAAAACGAGGACTTGCTTAATGCAAGCCTAGCGCCTACCCAACTGCGCTACGCGGCTTCCCTTCAATCTGGAGTATATTATGTGTAACTCAAAATTCCATCTATTGTAGTTTATCATTGAAGGGAAGATACGAAGGTATATATATATATATATATATATATATATATATATATATTACGGGTTAAGATGTATACACAATACAATACAATACAAAACACTATTACTACATCTATTACAACTGTCGTCGTCTCCCCGTATCCCTTCTCCAAACCTCTCTGTCAAAGACATCATCTTCGTCCAGTTCTCTTGACGCCATTGCCTGTCTGATCCCCTCGTTCCACGATCTTCGTGGTCTGCCCCTTTTCCTGGTGCCTGGGTGAGTCCAAGAGAACACGCGTTTTGGCCATCGGTTATCGGGCATTCTCATTAGGTGACCAAACCACTTTAAGGATTTTCTCTCTATCCGATCAATGACTGTGTCCGTAGCTTTCATTATTTCCCGTATCTCGTCATTCCTTACTCTTTCCAGCTTGGAAATTCTCGCACTTCGCCTGAGGTAGTCCATTTCTGTTGCAAGTAACCTCCGTTTCATTTCTGCATTGATGGTCCATGCTTCACACCCATAACATAAAACTGCTTCTACAAGTGATTCCCCCAAGCGTTTCTTGTTTTTTCGTGAGATATGTCTATCCCACCAGAGAGAGTTCAGGCAGCCAATGATTTTCTTGGCATTTTCAATGCGCAGTTTAATTTCCTGTTGTCCTAACCCATTTCGACTAATAGTTGCTCCAAGATATTTAAAACTTTCGACCTGTTTCAGCTGAACATCGTCATTAACCAGGACTTCGAAATTTGCTTCTGAGTTTACGACCATGTATTCGGTTTTTGTTAAACTTATTTGTAAGCCCCATTTACTATATTCGGTGTATAGCCTTTTAAGTAAGAATTCGAGATCAAAAGAATCCTGCGCCATCACCACCTGGTCATCAGCAAAACACAAAGTAAGTAAATTTTCGTCACCTATTGGAATACCCATTCCTCTACAACTCCTCTTCCATTCTTTAAGTACTACTTCAATGTAAATATTGAACAAAATGGGAGACATGCTGCATTCCTGTCGTAGTCCCTTGCTACTGACAATTTCCTCTGACAAGTTGTTGCCTAGTTTAATGTATGCTTGGTTGTCTTTATAGAATTCTTTAATGATATTCACTATGTACTTGTCGACTTGAAATGCATACAATGCTTCCCATAGTTTTTGTCGAGGAACCGAGTCGTATGCCTTTTCAAGGTCTATGAATGCTAAGTGTACTTCTTGGCCAACTGAGATGTATTTTTCAAGTAGTTGCTGGATGGTAAATAGGTTGTCAATACAGGATCTTCCAGGAGTGAATCCGCTCTGATCATCCCCAATTTTATGTCCTATGTCCTTTCTTAACTTGGCTTGTATAATTTTGCCAAAGAGTCTACTCATTGAAGAGTTAACACTAAGTCCCCTATAACAATTTGGGTCGTTTTTGTTACCTTTCTTAAAAATTGAAACTACATGTGAGATCTTCCATTCTTTTGGTATTTTGTTATGAGTGCATATATACGAAGGTAAAAGCGGAATATTATTCACCTAAAATCTGTACAGGGTAATTCTTGACTTATACGCGTAATTTGGAGGACTGGTAGTTCGTGATGTGTAGTGAAGGGTAATTAAAGAAAATTGTAGTGAAAGCTTCTACGTGTTGTTCAGTACGTACGTGTGGTGCATCATGGATTTAACGTGCTTAGATGTTCGTCAAAAACGAAGGGCATCACTTCGAACAATTGTTATGATACTTCGGTTTAAGTTACATAATTAATTCGTTATTTCCGTTAATAAACAACTTTTGCTACACTTATTTTTAATTACCCATCACTACACATCGTGAACTACCATTCCTAGCAATTATGTGTGTAAGTCAAGAATCACCCAGTATATAAATATACCCCCGTCGGTATAATAACCCTATTTATATATTTCTAATATATGCTGGATCCATGTATTCATCATATCCATATGGTTGACACAGTTTTTTGTAATTGATGTACCTCCATTAAAAGGTGGGTTGGCACAGCCTTATCTAGTTCAAACCCTCGGCAGAATTGGGATAAATAAGGACCAGGCAGCGGTTCTTAAAGTTACAGAAAATTATAAATTTTATTCAAGCGGGCGCCAGTCGTTAAACACAACATAAACACAAATCTAGCTATCAAACCAAATCACCACCTACCTTGTGAGTCTTTAACTTCATAACCGAAATAAAGAAAACACGGGCACCTTCATCAAGGGTCTACTATAAATCAACAAAAGAACATATACCAGTAACAGTAATAAAATTTCATTACACCAAACGGTATCAACAATTAATAAGCACAATTAAAGCTGGAGGCTCAAAAGGCCCAGAAATAATATTTTACAAATAAACCAAGTAAACTTGATTCCTTACTGCGGTAAACAATAAATAAAGGTATGTTTGGAGACAAACCAAATGATACAGTCAAACAATTATATAAATGTTAATAAAATTCGAAAGATTTGACATGATAACAAATTAAAATTTCTACCATCAGCAAACAAATTACCGTTTTTGCTGATAAAACAAATGATCAACGATAATGAAATTGCCGGGAGTTAAAGGCCGCACTGCGCTTAACACCGTATCGCAACGGTACACACTGTATGCGTTTTTCAGTATCTCCCTAATTGATAACGCATTAGCGTCTGATAACAGCTAATAAGCTACCTGGTCCCGAACGAGATTATTACCAAAGGCCTTTGCTATATCAGCTCATAAATTCATAACCGGAAAATCTGCTTCTATCGACAAAACAAACCACTGAATTACGCAATATAGTATGCACTTACGTCTATGTTCTGAGAAGCTCCTTTATGGTATTCTCAGGGGGCAGCAACCATATGTGTACCTAATTACAGCTTGAAATAATGCAGGCGTTCCCTGGTCGAAGATGTTAGCGAGAAGTGACCTTAACTCTGGACAGCGGGCAATACGTACAGTCGTGTTCATTAAAGTGTTGTACAGCATTTGTGCTTTGTGAATATAAATTAAGTACGTACAGTTCAAAAAAGTGTTGTTTATTAAAATATTTTGAGAGCACAGCACTAGGTTTACCTAGTTGATAATATAGTGTGAGCTTTTGTTGAGTAATACCACAACCACCAATAAACTTACAAATGTCTCTAAACAACATATTTTTTAACACGACTGTACAAGAGTCGTGCGCTCTGCAAATGACTTGCATAGAACAATGCCGCATAAAGTATACCGCAGGAAGATAAATGCCCTTGGTTCAGAAGCGGGCTTACAGAAACCGAAGCGACGCTTCATGGAGCGTGCCCAGCGATTGTTTGTGTAAAACAAAAAAGCATCCTAAAATGAATAGCCTACTTCGGGAATCTTTTTCTTCTTCTTTTGCTATTCCCGTTAGTGCCGTTAGGCGTCGGACCTCTTCAGCCTGCCGTTGAAGCCTCTTCTATCCTGCGCTAGTCTACAGATTTCGTTAAGGGTCTTCTCCTTTTTCCGTGCTACTCGGAGATGTAATCTTTCCATTCGATTCTAGGGCGTCCTCGACTCCGTTTGCCTTCTGCCCTGGCTCTCCAAGCTTGTTTGGATTGGCGGTTGTCTGTCATACGGGCCATGTGTCCAACCTATAAGCCGTTCACGATCTTTTTGGGTCAGGTGAGGCTATGACCATCTAGTAATTTTGTTGGCAGTACCTCTTTGGTAACTAAACTCCCTAATGCAAATTGACACTTTTTGCGTTAGGTTAGGTTGTTTTCAGTTTAAGGTTATATTTTCTGAATAGGTACATTGTTGCCGGATCTCTGTTTAAATTAAGGATGAAAAATTTAAATGATTCGACAATTGACGACAGAAACGAAAATGAAAACTAATGCATACGAAAAGCATTCGATATTAGTGTTTATTACAATTTGGATAAGAATTGTGTACATGATTTGAATATACCACTTTATTTTACATGCTTGCTTCTTGCTGGTGTGGAAGGATAAAGGCGTCACAAACTGATGCCAAATAAATTTCATAGAGCAATTGAGCAATATTGGTCTTATAGAAATTAACATGTGAAAAATGTAAATATCTTGTTAAATGGATGGCTTGCTGATTTTACTTCATGTTGATTTTCATATCTGCCATATAACATTTCAACACTAAAATAGTAATAAGTAGGTAGGTAGTAAATTATTATACATTACTCTGGATTGTTTTTTCTTGCCAAAATTTCATTTTTTAACATACACAAAATATATTCTCTAGTCTCCACATCAACTCGTGTTATTTTAAAGCTGGTCTGTTCTTTTTAAATTGGAAGTAGCATCGTTGAATGGAAATTTTTTGTTGTACAAAATTATTTTGGGCATCTTGACTTTTCCTTTGACGGAAATTAAAATTATTTTTACACACTTGATAAATCATTTATTTTCTTACGAATATTAAAATAATAAATCTGGCAATGTGGTGGCAAGAAAATTTCAAACAGACACTGACAGAAAAACAAAGTTGCATCCGCTACATCACCGAATCAGTTAGTCCAACATGAAAAGAAAAAAGCATAGCCAACTCTGTCCCAAAAAGGTCGTGAACGGATTATAACTCAGTCCACTTCTCTCGATAATTCCTTTAATATGCTCCTATCTCAGCTCTTCTCTAATGGCGTTATTGCGTACACAGTCCCTTTTTGCTTTCCTCAGATACCTCATCTCGGCTGCCGTAATCCGGCTTTCTAGCTTCTGTTGCATGGTCCAGGTTTCCGCTCCATAGGTGAGTATGGGTATATGGATGGCTTTGTACACATGTATCTTTGTGTCATTGATGATATCCCGTTTCCCTACAATTATGTTGTGTGGCCTTGTTGTTTATTTCAGCTTCTAGTTTCCCGTCCGAACTGAGTAAGACACCTAGGTATTCAAATTGATCCACTTGTTCGATGCTCTCGTTATTCCAGGTGATGTTTAGGGCTTCTGGTACGGATTTTGTAAGCTGAATTACTTTAGTTGTATTTATATTAATTGTCATGACGTGGTCCTCAATAGCATGTGCCCATTCTGTCAACGCCTGTTGTAGATCGGTTTCGTTTTCGGCTATCAAAGGAATATCATTCGCGTATACCAGTGATTTTACGTAGATAGAGTTCATCATCCAGTTTCCGACTTTTAGATATCGGGTTCTCCTCTTACAATGTTTTATCACTTGGTTGATGAAGGCAGGTTAGTAGGTTAGTTTTTGCGTCAGTTTTGACACAAACTGACACAAAACCTAACCTGCTAACCTCGAATTTGACATAGACTTACGGTGCCACCAATGGCAATTTATTAATCATATTAAATATTGTATCAAGTTTTTTGTATTTTGGGTTGCATTCAACTTAGTCAGCAGTAACTCATTCATGGCTAACGTTGCGCGTATCTTCTCTTTGCGTCTTGCGATTCAGTACATATATTTTCATTTCTGTACATATGTATTATAATCACGTAAAAAATTACTCTCCGAAATCTGCGTGTATGTCTGTCTATTGACGGTATAGCTCAAAAACTATTTTTTTTTCGAGGGAAACAATATTTTGCAAGCATCTACCTGGCACATATAAGCTGAGAGAGCAACTTTTAAAAAAAAATTTACTTTAATTGAGAAATACATAAAAATAGCAATTTGCAGATACCTCAGGCTTTACCCTTGACGAAATTAAGAACCAACAGATACGTACACAATAGATGTTCTAAGAAATTAAAAAAAAATTCGTTCTATAGAAAGCAGCCGCATCTCACAGATCGGAGGCGATTTTGGCGGGCGAGGCAGCAAACGAGTGCTTTACTGCGGGTTGAAGTTTGAATGTCATCGCCGGTAATGTTTTTTTTTATTTGAAAATTTATATAATTTGCATTACCAAGTGTTTGCGTTTATTGTTTCAGTATTATTACGAACGTGAAGATATTTTTACCCCTAGTCTCCTTTTCTTTTTAAGTGTTTAGTGTCACAACGTCACTTGTGAGCGAAGTTCAGAGTAAAACCCTTTACAGATTTTTTATTGTCGTAGTTCTTATTTCATTTGCAGAGTTGTGTCTGGTCTACAGTGTTGATGTTTTTGTGGTTGAGGGTCTTTCGGTAATTCATTTACGGTGCTCAAGATAGCTGCTTTCGCTATTTTCCATAGGTTTTCGGGTGTGTAGTTTGGAGATTATAAAGTGGACTCTTTTGTTCGTTTGTCTTCTAATATGTTACGAAACTGGTTATCATCGTACATTTTTAGTGTCTTTGATACACTTTTCTTCGCAGGAGTTTTCAATTTCAGGTGAAATCGTGCTTTAAGTAATCTGTGGTCGCTACCACATTCAGCGCCATGGAGGGTTTTCGAGTTGTTTATGGAGGTTTTTCAGCGTGTTCGTTTGTTACGTGCAGAATGCGCCGCCTGCCATAATTTTGAATTTGAACGCTATTTTCCCGCGCGTTGCGCATTGGCGTTCGGCCGTGTCTTCTGGCGATAGCTTTTATCTGGAAAAACCATTAGCAGGCCGAGACTCGCTACGCGTCTTCTTCGCCAGCTTTCGAAGCGAGCAGTTCTTTAGTGCTATTCACTAGTTCGGGGATGCTTATTTAGGGCTATTTGGTCGAGTTGGAGACGTGAACTTAGGAATGCCCTCACGTTTTCGTGGATGAAGCCCCCCGAACGCAATTAAGGACTTTGGTTTCCTTCGCTAAGGCGGATCTATTTGGTGTTAGCATATTTCGAGCTGTTCCTTTTCTGCGCCCAAAAACCATCTGGGGTGAGTAGCTATTTCACGCTGAGAGGCCTGGCCGTGCGTGTTCTATTAGAGCCCTGTTTTCCCTCTTACAGCAAGACGTACTAGGCAACATTTCGCCTTCGAGCCGTGTTTGCCGCAATTTGCGTTTTCGCTCTGGAGTCGCTGGACCTGCGGGGCCACGTGCCGCAACGTTCCGCGAGGCGATTTGTCGAGCCTTCACGGGCCCGCTTCTCCTTGTCGCCGGCGCACAATTAGGGCACAAGAGGGTACCATAATTAGTCCCGAGGTTTGGCCTTTCGACCTGTGGGAGCGGCGTTGTTATTGCCGGCCCCCTAGGCCACCGACGACCGCAAAACGTTCTTGGCCGACGCCGAACCACTAACGCAACGACGCCCAGATCCAGAGCTTTACGTCTGTCGCAGCGAGCCGCTGACGAAGTGGCCCATTTTTAACGTGTTGTAACGTATATGTTTGTCCAAACTGTAAGTACATTTAGTGCATGTGTTACTTAATTAAGGCGGCTCTCATCCTTCATTTCATGCTAGAATTAAGATTGTCAATGTAAAAGTGTTATAGCTTATTTTTGCATGAAATTAAACTATTTTAAATTATCTGCATATGATTTGTGTTAGCTACGGTCCGGTTGTTTTATCGGAGCCATCTTGCAGGGAGTATTATCTGCTAGGTACCGAGTTTACAATTTCTCCACAGTTCACCGGGGTGCAATTGTCGTACCTTCAAAAAATTGTTGGCGCTGGGCATTTTGTTTACTTCATTAACTCTACCGACATCAATCCCGCCCCCTACTACCGATTGAGCCGGCGGCCGGCAAATTGCACCCAAGTGTACCTTTTGTATTGTTTGATGCTGCTTGGAAAGATTGCCCAGAATCTTACATCATAAAGGCCTAACAAGAAGGATTTGGCGCCGAACGTGAGGCCTGTTTTTGTTAAGTGCGCTTTGGCGTTTCCAAATTTTGCCATTTAATGTGATAACCGTAGCTAGCGAACCATTTCTTTTGCATTCGAATTGTTAGGATGTTTTGCGCCGATTTAAATATTTAGTGATAATATTGCATGCGTTGTACTAACAGTATTTTAAGCTATATTTATTCCATTAGTTATTAAGATTTGTGCATGAACCTAACCCATTATTTTAAATATTGCAAATTTATGTAATTGTGCTCTGGTTCGGAGGTTATTGCTATTGGACCGCGTTCAATTTTTTTTTTGCTTCTGGATTATTTGATAAGTGCCTGGAGAACTTCTTGCGATTGTACGCTGGTAGCCCGCGTTTTGTTTTTCTAAATTTAGTAGTAAGACATTCTTTGATCGTGATTAGTTATCAAAGTTTTGCACGTTGCGTCCCTCGTGTGCCTTCGCGTCGCGCGCTTTTATTATTTATTATCTGTCAATTTTCTACTGGGTTTTCTTGTCATAATCATTCAGTATGGATATCGATCGGCTTCTTGTAGAGGAGTTAGATTACGAACTGCGAATTAGGGGTGTCTGTTGTGACGGTAATTCTGGGGATAAGCGTAAGCTCTTGCGTGCACGGATTAGACTAGAGAAATCTGGGAACGCATCTTTTCCCGGAATTGAATTGAATATTGAGGAGGAACTAGATATTTGTTTCCGGAAACTGGGAATTTTAGTGGAGGAAATTTCGGCCCTGGGGCATCTTGTTCGTAATAGCAACGATTATAAGCGCCTTCAGACTAGGTTGTTGCATGTGTCGAATCGTCTGGAACGCTTGAACCCTACGGGATCTTTGTGCGATAGGAGGAATGAGTTGTATAATCGCTGCTTAACAGCTATGGATGATCTGGAAGTGAAATTAGCGTCGGTTAGCGAAACTATAGCACCTTCGGTTTCACGCGTGGCTAACTTATTAAATTTTGATGACAATTCTTCGCAGGTCGATGAGCAAAGTCTCGATGATGCGCACGATCATCCTCAGAGTCAATCTAGAGCTCCTGTCGAGTTCCCTTCGCAAGTCCGATTTAGTTTGCCTGGCATTAGTAACCCTCGTTCATTCCAATCGCCTTTGGGCCTAAATAGCACCCAAGCGTTTGAACCCGCGTCTCGCTGTAACAATTACTTACCGATTAATAAATGGAACCTTAGTTTTGATGGCCATTCGGGGTTGTCTAGTTTTCTGGAAAGAATAGAGGAATTACGTATCGCACGTGGTGTTTCGAAAGAGCAACTCTTCCGGTCAGCTGTCGAATTCTTTACTGATCACGCATTAATTTGGTACCGTTCGATTAGGGATACAGTATGTGATTGGGATGCTTTAGTTAGGGCATCGCGTGCCGCCTTTCTCCCTTGCGATTATGAGTCCGGGTTATGGGATGAGATTCGGAATCGCACTCAAGGTGCTGACGAGCCGGTCACTGTCTTCGTGGCTGTCATGGAAAATTTATTCCGCCGTTTACCTTCGGTGCCCTCGACGTATACGCGGCTTAGCTTGATCCGACGAAACTTATTGCCGCATTTCCAAACACATTTGGCCCTGGAGACTATCCATACTATCGCAAATTTGATCCAGACTTGTAAGGCAATTGAAGATGCACACGTACGTGCTCAAGGGTTTCGTGGACCCCCAACTAACGTTAGTCGCATGTTAGAGCCTGACCTCGCGTATCAAAGGCCTAGAGCCCATCCTAGGGTTCATACGATCGCCGTTTCGCCCAATGATAATTGCGCTCCCTCTAGAGATTCTTTCGCAAAATTGAATAATCCTGTCGGTGCTTCTCCACCGCGTTGTTGGAATTGCAATCAACTTAATCATCGTGCTATCGATTGTCCCTCGCCGAGGAGACGTCATTGTTTTCGCTGCGGGAAACCCGACGTTACGATTAGGACGTGCCCTTCGTGTTCGGGAAACGGAATTCAGCGCCGTTAGGAGACCGACTAGCGTGCGTTAGACAAAATCCTCAGGTCACTAGTTCTGTTATGGAGGCCTCCTGTTCAAAAGCGGTTCTAGATTTTATTTTGAGTCATGCTGGCCCTGATGAGCGACCCTATCTCCAGATCTCTATTTTTGGAAATAAGCTTCTTGGATTATTGGATTCTGGCGCTTCACGCACGATCCTAGGTAGAGAAGGTTGGGAATTGGTAAAAGGCCATTGTCGACTTGAGTCAAGTCAAGCCCCCCGTGTGTCGTATCGCTAATGGCATGGAATGTCGAAGCTTAGGGACTGTCACGGCCCCGATAACTCTTCGCGACAAAGTTTGCTTTATGGACGTAATAGTTGTGCCTTCTATACCACATGCTTTAATTTTGGGTACTGATTTTTGGCGTCGCATGGGTATCGTGCCGGACCTTCGAAGTAATGAATGGACGTTTTCTAAGGATGACTTAGTTCCTGTCGTGAACGCTATCCAGGCCGTCGAACATTTGACGCAGTCTCAGCGCGAGCAACTTGACGTATTCGTTAAGAACATTTTTGAGCAGATGGGTGATAAACTCGGTTGTACGCATTTAGTTGAGCATGAAATTAAGACGACTTCGCCCCCTATCAAACAGCGATACTATCCTATTTCCCCTGCTCTTCAGAAACAGGTGGATCTGGAGTTGGAAAAGATGTTGGGAGAGGGAATTGTGGAACCGTCCACTTCCGCTTGGTCATCACCTATTGTTATGATCAGGAAAAAGGATGATAGCTATCGTTTTTGTGTTGATTTTCGCCGTCTCAATAAAGTTAGTCAGCCTGATGCTTATCCTATTCCGTATGTCTCGAGTACACTGGATAAACTTCGTGATGCGCACTACCTCACCACTCTCGATATTAAATCGGCGTATTGGCAAATTCCTGTTGCAGCCTCCTCGAGGCCTTTAACTGCGTTTACTGTCCCCAATCGCGGGTTGTATCAGTTTTGTCGCCTACCGTTCGGTTTGCATACGGCCCCGGCCACTTGGCAGCGGTTAATCGACCGTGTAGTTGGCGCCGATTTAGAACCCTATGTGTTTACATACCTTGACGATATTGTGATCTGTACGCCCACCTTCGATAAGCACCTGTCAGTTCTTCGGGAGGTTGTATCTCGTTTGTTGTCTGCTGGCCTTACCCTAAGTAAGGACAAATGCCACTTTTGTAAGCCCGAGCTTAAGTATCTTGGTTATTTGGTGAATTCGAAGGGTTTGTTGGTCGACCCGGAAAAAGTGGAGGCGATCACGCGTATTCCTACTCCTGGTTCGATTTCCGAGGTACGCCGTGTTATCGGTATGGCGTCATGGTACCGACGCTTCGTGCCAAACTTCTCGTCACTTATAGGCCCGCTGACGACTCTTCTTCGGAAGAACGCTAAGTTCGTATGGAATGAGCGTTGTGAACATGCTTTCCGCACAATCAAGGAACACTTGATTTCGGCCCCGATTTTGGCATGCCCGGATTTCTCCGTGCCCTTTGTAATACAAACTGATGCCTCGGGTTATGGCATCGGCGCGGTCCTTACCCAACAACAGGCCGATGGTGAAAAGGTCATTTGTTACATTAGCCGTTCGCTGACTAAGAATGAACGCAACTTTAGCACGACTGAGCGTGAATGTTTGGCTGTACTTTTCGCGATAGAGAAACTTAGACCGTATGTTGAGGGAACAAAATTTACCGTGGTGACAGACCATTATAGCCTGAAGTGGCTTAACGATATTAAGGACCCGGTTGGTCGCATTGCGCGTTGGGCTGTCCGTCTGCAGCAGTATGACTTCAACATCGTCCATAGTAAAGGCAAAGAGCATGTTGTGCCGGATACTCTATCTCGTGCTGTTCCGGTTATTGATACAGTTAATGTTCCACCCGAACCTATTCGCGACCCGTGGTATAGGCGTATGTGTCATCAGATTGGAACTAACCCTCGAAAATTCCCTCAGTGGCGACTTGATAACGGTCAGCTGTTTAAGTATGATCGGTCTAACTACCCTGATCTAGCGGATGATGAGGAAGACCATTGGAAGCTCGTGGTCCCTAAACCCCGGCGCCGCGAAGTTATTAGGCAGAATCACGACGACCCCACCGCTGGTCACACTGGCGTAAATAAAACTTTCCATCGTATCGCGCATAAGTACTATTGGCCGAGACTACGATACGACGTAGCCGCGTATGTCCGCCGTTGCGAAACGTGTCAGCGCATTAAACCCGAACAAAGAGCCCCTGCTGGTTTTATGGGAGGTCATTCCCTTATCTCGAAGCCTTGGGAAGTCATTTGTGGTGACATTGTGGGCCCGTTGCCTCGATCATCGCGAGGATATGCGTATATTCTGGTTGTGGCCGATTGCTTTAGTAAATTCGCACTCACGTTCCCCTTGCGCTCCGCGTCTGCTAATTTGGTCTCCCGTCATTTTGAGGAAGATGTTTTCCTGATGTTTGGCGCTCCAAAGCGCATTGTGTGTGATAATGGCGTCCAATTTCGTAGCCGCGAATTTCAGTCCCTAGCGAACCGATATGGGTGTAAGATTTCGTTTACGGCCAATTACCACCCTCAAGCCAACCCCACCGAACGTATAAATCGAGTGTTGAAGACCATGTTGACCGCGTATGTCGCCGATCATCATCAAGATTGGGACAGATATCTCTCTCATGTCGCTTGCGCGATTCGCACTTCGGTTCATGAAGTTACGGGGAAGACCCCGTACTTTATTAATTTTGGTAGAGAGATCTCGCTTAAACACGAACCTCCCCCGGACAACGTGAACCCTGAGCTCCAATTCGATCGTAGTAAAGACTTGAATGCCCGTGCCTCGCTCATCAATAAACTTTATGTAGAGGTAAAACGTCGGCTAGGTAAAGCGTATGAGAAATCTAAAGCGCGTTACGATCTTCGCCGCCGTCCCCTAGAGTATGTTCCTGGACAAGCCGTGTTGCGTAGGAACTACGTGTTGTTGGATGCCGCACGCCAATTCACGGCCAAGCTCGCCGCGAAGTTTGTGGGCCCGTTCATTATTAATCGGAAATTCTCTCGGTGGGTGTATGAGCTTAAAGATCCGGATGGGAATGTGATGAAGGGTACTTGGCACGCCAAAGATTTGAAGCCTTATGACGACTCGGCTATGGACTAGTGTCCCTTTCGTATAGAGTCTAGGGTGGTTGGTTGGGCATTTGTAGGGTAGGTCACTATTAGGAAACGCTTTCATCTTGTTTTTCTCCTCTTATACCGCTAGGGTGGTTGGTTGGGCATTTGTAGGGTAGGTCACTATTTTGGGGAGCGTATTCAACTTGCTTTCCCGTCTTCAAGGCATCTTCGGGTAGGTCACCTTTAGGAATTTTGGCATCGTGTTTTCCCTCCGGTGAGGTTTACTATTTGGCCACTTTCGGGTGGGCCTCTTTAGGGTATGGCCCTATCAGTTTTTTTTTCTTATTGCGAATGTTACTTCGGCTAGTGCCGATTTTGCCTTCTAGAAGAACCCTAACCGTCTTCGCTGCTTAGTGTTGTCCCATTTCGGTCTCACAGTACCTCAACTGTGGAGGTCTTGCTTCCGCCTCGGGGTTTTGTTTTGTAGGAAGTTGTCAGGGGGGGTACTTGGGAGGATACGGGGTGATGTTGAGGGGTTCTTGGGGTTGGAGCTTCCTCGCGATGGGTCGTTACGGGACTGCTCACCGGCGCAGCATTTTCACCCAGCAGCGACGAGCCGTCTCGATCCCTGTCGTGGAGTTGATCTGGCCACGGGTGCCTCTTGGGGTCACTACCCCCTTCTCAAGTAGTTGCCTTATCGTGGGGTGGGTTTGGGTTTTCAAGTGTGTGTGTTCGTAAGCATTATGGCGGGGTGATGCCCTTTCTGGTTTTTTTCTTTTTTTTTGTCTGACCAAGCTGTCTGGCGTAGGTTTCTTCGTGTAGAAAAAAATTTCTGCGAAATTTTTCTGTTCTGGTAAGGGGGGAGTTGTTACGTGCAGAATGCGCCGCCTGCCATAATTTTGAATTTGAACGCTATTTTCCCGCGCGTTGCGCATTGGCGTTCGGCCGTGTCTTCTGGCGATAGCTTTTATCTGGAAAAACCATTAGCAGGCCGAGACTCGCTACGCGTCTTCTTCGCCAGCTTTCGAAGCGAGCAGTTCTTTAGTGCTATTCACTAGTTCGGGGATGCTTATTTAGGGCTATTTGGTCGAGTTGGAGACGTGAACTTAGGAATGCCCTCACGTTTTCGTGGATGAAGCCCCCCGAACGCAATTAAGGACTTTGGTTTCCTTCGCTAAGGCGGATCTATTTGGTGTTAGCATATTTCGAGCTGTTCCTTTTCTGCGCCCAAAAACCATCTGGGGTGAGTAGCTATTTCACGCTGAGAGGCCTGGCCGTGCGTGTTCTATTAGAGCCCTGTTTTCCCTCTTACAGCAAGACGTACTAGGCAACATTTCGCCTTCGAGCCGTGTTTGCCGCAATTTGCGTTTTCGCTCTGGAGTCGCTGGACCTGCGGGGCCACGTGCCGCAACGTTCCGCGAGGCGATTTGTCGAGCCTTCACGGGCCCGCTTCTCCTTGTCGCCGGCGCACAATTAGGGCACAAGAGGGTACCATAATTAGTCCCGAGGTTTGGCCTTTCGACCTGTGGGAGCGGCGTTGTTATTGCCGGCCCCCTAGGCCACCGACGACCGCAAAACGTTCTTGGCCGACGCCGAACCACTAACGCAACGACGCCCAGATCCAGAGCTTTACGTCTGTCGCAGCGAGCCGCTGACGAAGTGGCCCATTTTTAACGTGTTGTAACGTATATGTTTGTCCAAACTGTAAGTACATTTAGTGCATGTGTTACTTAATTAAGGCGGCTCTCATCCTTCATTTCATGCTAGAATTAAGATTGTCAATGTAAAAGTGTTATAGCTTATTTTTGCATGAAATTAAACTATTTTAAATTATCTGCATATGATTTGTGTTAGCTACGGTCCGGTTGTTTTATCGGAGCCATCTTGCAGGGAGTATTATCTGCTAGGTACCGAGTTTACAATTTCTCCACAGTTCACCGGGGTGCAATTGTCGTACCTTCAAAAAATTGTTGGCGCTGGGCATTTTGTTTACTTCATTAACTCTACCGACATCAATCCCGCCCCCTACTACCGATTGAGCCGGCGGCCGGCAAATTGCACCCAAGTGTACCTTTTGTATTGTTTGATGCTGCTTGGAAAGATTGCCCAGAATCTTACATCATAAAGGCCTAACACGTTTTAATTTGATTGCAGTATTGGCCATCAGGAGACATGTCATACTGCATACACTTTATTGACTGCATGAATAAAATGTTTGCTATCTGTTATAATTAAAGTATGAGCGGAAAACAGATTTAGATATCAAAAATTAACATTTACCTTCATATCATTAATGTAAAGGATAAATGTATAGACCTAAAACCTATATTATGGCCATCGCAAATTGCCTTCGTAACGATTCTTTTCTCTGCATCGTTTGACTTTGACTTCTTCTAGGATCTTATCTGGTAGGTATAATACTTCATGTCTATTTGTTAAACATAATTGGTGTGGAATACAAATAGTATTTCTGAAGTGAGCATTTTTAAACTATTTTTCGAAAGGGATAGCATGTTAATGCCATACTTTCGCTCGATATTTGCATGTGTTACTTGTGCAAAAGAAATTACTAGAGTTATTTGATATATTTCTGGAAAAATATGATTTAAATTATTAGTTTATGATTTCTATAAATACATTTAGTACAAAAAGTGACGTACAATTTTATTCTGGTATTTGATCTGGGGAAATATGAGCTGCGATAATGTATTTGTCGAGCTGCTCTCACCATTATGTCGTAATGGATGCGGTAGAACCACAACTCAGATATCTGTTACATGAAATTAATTTAGAATATAATTTTTTCAGCGTGTTGTTTATAATGTGAATTGTTATATCTAAGAAAACGTATCAAAGGTATCAGTCTCAGAACCCAAGATTTCAATTTAATTGTAATTCTTGTAATATTTATCAGCAAATCGTTTAAAACTAGATCACTCAGTTCATAATATACCACCATCTATCTATTTTATTCATTTGACGGTTTAACGAAGAGTGCAATTTAGGAATATACTAGGTAAAGCATAACTGTGATATTTGGTAATTTCTTAGATTTGGCAGAGTTACTGCCACGGGATTTATATCGGGAACGTGGCTGACCCCTAAATCTAATTGATTACTATTTTATTACACTGTTAAATTAGCAGTGCACCGATCGGCGAACCTCGTCGCGACCGGTTAAGGCAAGTTGCTAATAAAAACCAGCTCCTAAAGCATAGGTCCGGAAAGATGCTATTGGTTTATTCAAAATTATGCTAACGCGGCCGGTATTTTTTGCCTCACGCGAGCGATCTCGAAACAAGCAGTACATTTTAGTTCCTGTCACGTTTTCGGCGCGGTTGCAGCATTTTAAAAATGCGTGTAAGTTAATTGTTCAGTGGCATGGACTTGAAAGCGAAATTAAGAGGTGAGTCTAGGCGAAGAGCTAATTTTCGCAGCTATCTTGCAAATCTATTATTGAACACCTGTAGTTTGGTGGCGGATATGGTTCGTGTGACATTTAAGCAGGTGCCATCGACTGTATTTGCATATCTTTAATGCAAAACCAAAAGAGCGGCAGGTAGATTGTTTTTGTCAATTATTGTTGTAGTTTTCAGAAAAAAAGGGAAAATTGAAAAGTAGGCTTTAGGCTTACAATGTGAATAAACTAGTTTCATAGATTTGCTATTCTTCCGTTTAGTCTAGGGCTCATATTGAAATTCAATTACCCGAATATTTACTACTTTTTGCAGAAAATATGTAGCACAAGGCTGCTATTAACGCAATGGCAAATTTTATGCAAAAGCAAGTAATTGGCAATAAAACCAGCATTAAACCTTGAATTGTAACTAAAAAGTCACTCCAGAAATTATATATTTAATAACAGACTGCAAAATTTACATTTGGGTGTGAAGTATCTTTTTACATTTTAATTAGGTTACAAAGCATTGACGTACACTTCAACTTTTTTTATATATTCGACGTCTTTTAAATCTACATTCCTAATGCGACCAGGTTTATATGTCTTTAATTTAGCCTGGTTTATAGAAATACCTTTTATAAACTAAAATATTTACACATTAATACATCATGGTAGTAACAAGTGCTTGACATGCTTACTTCTTTTAACTATAAACCTCCGTATGTATGTTGATTTGTAGGTCACACAACTAGTATTGTTGAGCCATCCAAGACGCGTATTATTTTACATTATCTGTAGCATATGAATCAGCAATAATAATTATTTTACAGTAAAAGTGTAAATAATTATGTTTTTTGCATAATAAACAGTGTAACCACAGCAAATAAAACTTTAATTAGTTGTATATAAACAATGGAGGTTAAATAAGAAAGAAAACTAGCTTATAAAAAACATTTTTTATAAAACCTGCTTGTTATTTGTCAATAACAGAACTGTCAACCTGACTGAAAAGTTCCCCATAACAGCCATGGCTGCTATACATTTAACAGCCTAGGTCGTTAAGAAATAACAGAACAGTCACATTTTAACATTGGCAATACTGATATGTATATATGGTGACACTGTAAGTCTATTTCATATTCTAGCATTCTAACATCGAATTTGACATAGACTTACAGTGTCACCAATACTACATTTCAGGGCCGGGGTCGGTAGCTCAGTGGTAAGCATCCTGGCTACTGACGTAGGGTCGCGAGTTCGATTCCCGGTCCCGGTGAGGTTTTCAAAAATAAAAAAAAAAAGATGAAAGACTCTACAGAATGCCATCATTCGGAAGTGATGTAAAGCGGTGGGTCCCATGTTACTACGATGTGTAGCATGTAAAAGATCCCTTGCTAGGGTTGGAACTCCTTAGTCTCGGCAAAATTCTAAGTAGGACTTTGACCATATGACCATAGCAGCCGGTGTCTAAGGTACTTGGTACTCTGCATGCCTAGACCTTGTCCATTAACAAACAAAACAAAACAACAACTACATTTCAGTATTGCCAAACGTAATTGTTTTCCATAGGTGACTCTAATAAGGCGAGTTTTCTAACACCAGTTACTAACACTATTTAACTTTTTCATTTAAATTGCACTAAAATTTAAATTTTTGTAGGTGTTATGAAAAATATTCATCGACATACGGCGTTATCGCATAAATTCATTAGCCTCGGCCTGACGGCTTGGCCACAAATTTATCCTTGTTGGATGCTTACCAACTGCCTTAATGTCATATATAACATATATAACAAGAAATAGCGGTTTATCTAAAAATAGAAACATTTGCGCTTGTCAACTTTTTCTAAATATTACATTCTAAAAAGAAATTATCTCGATTCGCTGCAATTACAACAATAAATTCTTCCCGCCGAATATAATGATCTAGTATCCGCCCCTATTGGTATTCCCATCTTGGAGAAGATATTTTATGTTGGGTGAGATTACTTACGAGCGGTATGGACCCTGAAAGCTGTACCAGCCGTAGCTGTGCTGCTGATAGTATCTCCCGTGTTCGGATGGCCGAAGGCGAGTGGACAGACTAAGAGGAATTGCGACATACAGCTAACTGTCCTGCTTGTAAGATAAATATTTTCTATAGGTCTTAAACGTAGAATGCCGAAGAAAAAAGCAACGGAAATGGACTTTGACTTTTGGAACTTCCGAATGATAAGAGGTTAATACCAAATATACAGCAGTTTTCCAAGAACTACATAAGTATAAAGTGGATACATCAGCATTAACAAAGACGAAACGAAGGAGATCAAGAAACGAAACAAAAGGAAATTACATACACTTCTTTAGGGAGTAGACACATCAAGGAGGACTTAAACCGGGGTTCAAACAGTAATACAAAATCGTGCAGTTGAAACTAAAATAAAAGTAGGCTGACGATAACGTTTCAGAACCAGTTGGTGGCGGAGCTTTGAAGTTTGATGAGTCACGGGAAAGAAGTTATTTCGAGTTGGAAGGAAGAGTAAGGATAAAGGTGCAGGAGCTAATAAGAAAGAGAATCAAACGACATCTTAGGAACTTACCAAATTCTTTGTTGGGAATGAAAGGTAATGATAACCAGGTGTAATATATAAAATCGTTCTTTTTTTCTTAGTTTGAAACGCTCTATTCTATGATTGACCTCTTTTTCATTTTGAGCAGTTTAATACATTTTTTAACTACCAATGAACGTATGCAATCGATTCTACTCTATTTATTGATGTAGTTTTTATATATTTCGAAAAGGTTTTTCGTCAAGACGAGGAATTTTTAAAGTTAATCTCTAAGGCTGTTACTTGTCAAAAGCGTATTTAACATGAGAATTTATATTGTGTATAATTCATGGTCGTGTAGAAAATCGTTTATTGGAACACGGTCGTTATGTATATGCAACCTTGTCGATCGGGTTGCCATTTGCTTTACCAGCAGCAGTGAGCATCTATCTTAAACACTTTCTTTTGGCTCGCTTGTTTTTTCTTCTGGAAAAAGCAGCATTTTTTTCGGTAGAGTTGCGTGGTTGCACTTAAAGTTTTAGGTATTAGCTTCAGGTATTTTGCAATATTATTTGTGAAAGTTTCGCTGGTATGCGTTTTTTTTAGCCTTGGACATTATGAACATTTTAGTCCTCAAAACAAGGACGATTCCATTTGCTTGAAAATTTCACTACAGAGGTCACTTCGTGAGTTGTGGAAATTTCTGCAATCTATTCGATTTTAGAAGGCCCCTCTGCCAGATGAGAGCCTCGGTCGCATTTGGGTCTCATCACCTGAGGACTTTACTAATGACGTTTGCTGGCGTCGACCTTCTGCAGCCGCAGTTTTCAGCCTGTTTGGGCTATCCTTTTCACCTTCTGCAATTGCATCTTTGAGCCTGTTTGCGGGTCATTCGTTTCACCTCATGCAGAAGCGTGAGGCTTTCAGATAAGTAGTGCAACCTAATGAATTGTGTTACTGATATGTGTGCCGCCTGATTTTTTTCGCCAGATTTTGACTCGCCGGAATTCGTTTCATCGGAAAGCTATTCGCCGGATCCCGTTTTGCAGGATTGCGTGTCATATAACGAAATTCGGCAAAGTACTGTGTCTCGTTCTAACCTGTTTAGGTTAGTTGCAGTCTTTGAGCATTTTTTACCACAGCCGGTGTTGTCCCCACGATCAGCATAGTGTCCTCGTTGATATCCGGCGCCATGGATTCCGGTCAAAAGACTTCCGGCGAATCGAATTCCGGCGTGACGGATTCCGGCGAATCGAATTCCGGCCAAAAGAATTCAGCGAACGGAAACGGAGCTGTTAAATATTAGATTGTGTATTTGTAT
>OW679196.1:64377193-64406632 GCA_940337035.1 Agriotes lineatus
TGCGAAAAGGATCCAGCGAATGGAAACGGAGCCGTTAAATATTAGATTGTGTATTTGTATTGTGCTAATCACTGCTATCATAGCTTCAATTTTGGGGTGCACCTTTGTAATCAGTAAGGTCTAATCAAAATCTACAATATTTCTTTACTGGTTACGATATGTAACGTGGTTTAATAATCCAATCGACATCTTTATATTATCCATTGTCTGCTTTCGTTATTGCTACCTTCTTTATTTCAGATATCGTGTTATTGTGTTTTTAAGTGTTTGACCTATCTGAGTATACAGGGTGTTTAAAAATTGCACAAAAGAAATGCGAGGGCGTTATTTTGCATCAAAAATTAAGAGAAAAAGTCTAGTAAGCATATGTCTTAAAACCATTCATTTCTAAGATATCCTTTATCAAAGAATTAAAGATAGCAATTCGTTTCTTAAAAACGTTTACATTTAGTAGGCTGGTATCTTGTTTTTATTATTCGTTTGTTTTACTTACAACTGTTAGAATTATTATAAGTGTCTTAGAAGAAAGAGATTACTTCGAAAAGTTGCTGTAAATTGTATTTTAAAAAAAGGAAAGTAAAAGAGAAAGAAGAAAGAAACACCTGAAATCATTTATTTTGGAAAGTATGCTCATAATTTTTTTACTTTTTACTATGAAACAACCCACATATTGTGTGTAAACAACAAAACATTGTTGAAACAAAACACCAGCCTACTAATTCTTTGATGAAGGATATCTTTAAAATCAATGATTGTAGGATATATATTTATTAAAGGTTTTCTCTTATTTTTTTATGCAGAATAACGCTTTTATATTTGTTCTGTGCAATTTGGAAAGAACTTGATTTGTTGCAATTGACAAACTTGTTGGCACTTAGGTGAGCGGATGGCCCCGCGAGCAAATGCTCGTCTCTAAGGGGTGGCCCGGGTTCGAACCCCGGCGGACTATAGAAGGATTTTAACATCGTACGCTCCCCGGCTACCACGCTAACACCTGTGGTAGTCGTTAACCCCTAAATAATGGAACTCTTCCTCACTTTCGACGGGCAAGGCTAGGCACCTATCCGGCCTAAGAGCAAAGAGGGCTCATAGAACCACTTTGTGGTTAAAAACAGGCCACTGGCCTATAATAAGAGGAAGAAGAAGAAGTTGGCACTTATTTAATTTGGTAATAACATCACTTAAAAAACTACGCGCCGTCCCCACTAAAGCTAGCTGGCGGGCCCTCAAATATACAGTAGCAGCTTTGCAATATTTGAAAGTATTAAAGAAATCTATAGTAAAAAACTGTGTAGTTAATATGGCATCCGTGGATGTATTTGTGGATCAAAATTAGAATATTCCAGGGCGAAATACTTTCCATTAAGGGGTGCCATTTTAAATTAATAAAAACACGTCAACATCTTTATTTCAATCCAAAGTACAAATCCTTTGAAGAAATGTAGAACACGATATTTTCTATGACAAATGATCATCCTTTTCAGAAAGTTCTAAAACACGTTTTCACATAATTGAGGCTCCATTTTGCTAATAGATTGAACATTTTTCTAGATTTTTTTGTGGATTGTTAGCGTAGACTTTGTCCTTGACATAGTGCCAAAGGAAGAAGTTAAGCGGTGCCAGATCGCACATCAATAATTGATGTCTCAGTTTAAAGAAATATCACGTCTCTACGAAATAGTCACCTTATTTGTAGTGTTGCGTTCTTTTAGCCTATATCGTTCCATTTTCTTTACTTGCTACTGCCAAGATATACTTAATGTAAAACTGATATTTAGAGGTGAATGTAACACATAATTCTAAACTATTGCTAGCCATGTCCCTAAACAATTTATAATTAGAAAATACAGTAGGTACTACAATTTTATTTCAACAAATCTATTTACTTGTAAAATAAAATAGAACCAAATTGAAGTAAACTAGAATTCAAATAATTTAAAGAATTATGGCTAGTAGAAAAGGTTTGATATCAGGATACAGTTCTTAAGATCTTTGTTTTGCCGTAATACTTCAAGAAAGCCGTGTACATGATACCAAAATTCAACACTAAAGTCTATAAGTACTGTAACTACCTAATGCCTCTACGGTGTCTACATAAGTTTATCACCTGAGGGTTTTTTCCATCAATTCATATATAGAAAAGGTATGCGGTAGACACTTGTGTAAAAACTCGACAAATAATAGTTTTCAAGCAACTTTCTGGATGCATCAAATTTATTTATAATACACAAAGCATATTTCAACATATTTTATTTCTTTTTTTACTCAGTGCAGCTTCTTCTAACGAAGGTAGGTGATCAAAGTCTTATGGGGATTTTAGAGACTGCTGCACGAAGAGTGTCTACTGTGTTGCAACTAACCAAGGGCGAAGCTCTGGCATCTATTGATCCTTGAATGTTTTCACCTCAGTGATCATTCTAAGTATTTAGTACTCGTATTCCTCACTCCTCATGGTCGGTCCCAAATATTATAGTTTTCTTTTCTTTATTGCGTCTGCAATTCTCTTTCTTTTTGCGCCCTGATAAGATCTTGAATACTTGTTATTACCTGCACCCAATCAATTTTTATATTTCTACAGATATGTACACTTCTGTGCAATAAAATTAAGCACACAAAATATGTTATAGTTTAAAGCGGACATAGTCAGTTTCCTAATTGCAAAAATATGTAAATTTGTCAATTTCCTTAATGTCAAAATGCCGAGTCATAGACAACAATTCAGAAATTCTAAATAGAACTAAAATAGAAGATGGTTTTTCTATCAGACAAATTGCTCGATTGATGAACATCAGTACAGACACTGTCTTCCGAGTTAAGAAACGCAGGGAGTAAGAAAGAAGTGTTAGAAGAAAAGCAGGATCTGCGCCTCCCAGAGTTTATGGTAATGGTGAGGACGCAGCTATTATAGAATATTTAAGGCAAAACCCTTTTGAGTCTGCAAGAGCCGCTAAGGATGCAACAGATTTCTTCTTTCTAGGTCAACAGTGTGTAGGAGAGTTAAATCATTAGATTTGCAAAATAGAGTAGCAGGTAAGAAACCAATACTAACGGAAGAAAATAAAAGGCTCGTGTGATATTTGCATTAAATTATGTTTACAGAGATCTAGAATTTTGGGAATGAGTAATATTTACAGACGAAAAGGTATTCAAATCCACCAACGACGGTCACATTTGTGTTTATAGATCGCAAAATTCATAGTTCCATGAAAGCAGTGGCGGTGCAAGAGCACCTTGGGCCCCTAAGCAAATATAAAAATGCCCCCCCCCCCTCCTGTAAAAAGATTCATATTCTTAATGAATTGTATATTTATAATTATAGTATATAAAGTAAACGTTTAACAAAAAATAAAATAACATCCTGTTATAACCAACAGAAATAGAGTACTAAACGCCTAACATTTAACACATTTTATAAGTAACATATCTAACCAAATATCAATTAAAAATATAAAACTAAATAAAATCTTCAAGTTGGTATAAGCACAAATACAAAGAAAACTGATGGATAAATATCTACCTAGGTAACACTAGTAGAATAAAATAATATTCAGGTAATATTTTAAGAACCCACGTCAAAGTAGGTAAAAAATACTTAGTATTTATTTGTATCATTAATACCTGTAAGACGCCGTAAAAATAAATTGATCAGAAATAAAAATGTATCCTTCTGTCCTTATTGACAGCAAATTGTTCCACAAAATTTTTATGTCTATCGTAGACGATGCTTTTTGCCCAATTGACAAAACGGAAGGGTCATGTAGCCTATCTTGGCTGGTAGAATTTCTTAAATAATGTTTTATTATTTTCAACTTGCTAAATGACCTTTCTATTGTGGCTAATGAAACAGGTAGAGTCAAGAATAACACCAATGCAGTAATAATCTCGCCAAATTTGCTTTCGAGAACACTATATTTTTGTAGGAATAAACTTGTCAAATCTGGAACACTCTTTTAGTAAGGAGATAGCGTTCACACACTTTTATTATTGAGGACATCAGAATAATTTTTCTGAAGCAAATCACACCGGACCTGTTCAGCTTCTTGCATTCTTAAAACGTTTTTCGGTTCTAATAATTTAAAAATGTTTGTTAGTTTTTCAAAGTTCTCAAATCAAGGCTGATCACTGATGACGTGATGACTGATAACTGAGAGTGAGGACTGAGGTTGCAGTGCTATCAATCTACACCCAAACGAAGTAGAAGATATCGAAATATTTAATAAGCGAATACAGAACTTACGGGCCCCCCAAAGGGCCCTCTAAGGGCCCGGGCCCCTAAGCAACGCTTATTCTCGCTTATGCATATCACCGCCACTGCATGAAAGATAGGTGAGCTCAGAGGGAGATTCAGTATCAATGTCTGGGCATGGATTAGTTATAACGGAATGGGCGTTTCTTGGAACGTTGATGGACGATTTAATCCAGACAACTACTTACGAATTTTAGAAAATGTTATGATTCCTTCTGTGGAACATTTATACCCCAACAGTTTCACCTTCCAGCAAGACAATTGCCCGGTTCATACTGCTAACATCGTCAGAAACCGGTTTCAAAATAAAAATGTTGAAACATTAACATGAGTTTGCAAACAGTCTGGACATCAACCTAATTGAAAATGTATGAGGCAGAATGATACAAATTTTAAATAAAAGAAATTTTCACCCTCAGAACTCAGAAGAATTATGGGAGGCAGTACAAAATCTCTGGGACGATCAAAATTATCGAAGGCAATTAATTCATTCAGTTCATCGGCGATTAAATGCAATAATTGCTAAAAATGGTAGCATGGCCCGTTATTAGAAAAAATATGTTTTTCGAAAGGCCTTAGTTTTGATCTTTTAATAAAAGTGTTATTTTCAAGTCATGGTGTTTTATTATTTATTAAAACTGCTGTTAGGAAATTAAAATAGACCAGAATTATACAACTAGTCATAAGACCTGTGCTTAATTTTATTATACAGAAGTCACAGAAGTGTACATTTGAAATTCTTTGCTATGATTTTCAATATTTGAGTCGTATCCAATATTAACATCCATACAAGAAAACCGAATACAACTGAGAAAAATTAATGTTGGTTCTAATAGACTTTTATATTGTTAAAAATACACCATATCATTGCTGTTAATTCTTTGAAACTATGATATTTAATAATACATTTTTTGCAATAAAATAGTAGTTTGTATACCAAGGCACTGAAGTATAACTTTTTATCACAAATGTGGATTTAGTTGCCGAGGCCCGTAGGGTCAAGGCAAATAAACCAAATGAGGGATAAAAAGAAACTTCAGTGCCGAGGTGTACACTATGTTTTATTTGAAATCGAGGAATCGTGAAATTACAACATTTTAACCAACTTTTGTAGGTTATGTTCGGTCGATTGACGTTTATCTGTCGCCTCGCCACCTACAAAAAGTCGTAAAACAATGGATTACTTCACTGCAGATTTCTCTTATTTTATTGACGATTTCGGCGTACTTCACTGCCGATTCCAAATAATAGTTATTTTCATTACAAGCGTCGAAAATAGCAAATATCGTGCGAGTGTTGATTAGACAAACGAGGGCGTAGCGAAGCGAAGCCCGAGTGAATCTAAAACCGAGCACAGATATTTGCACTTTCGGGCGAGTTATGAACACTATTTTTTAGACGACCACTCAAAGTAAATTCTATTTTTAAGAATTGTTTTTATTTCGTTTTGCAAAATTGATTGTTATATTATTATTGGTACAATTGGCAAAAGCGTTTGGATGATTTGAATCACGGTCTGCTGAATTGTGTGACAAACGTCAAAGTGACGTTTGCCACACAATTAAGCAGGCCGTGTTTTGAATAACTTTGTGCCGTTACGATATGACTAGTACGATATAATATCGTGCTAGTGTTTGAAATTGTCAACTTTCTGTAGTAGGCTGCTGTCGCGATAATGTTACTTTCATATGTGGTCGTCTAAAAACGTAATTATTTGTATTTATACAGTATGTCTCGAAAGTTGTCAGACTTTTACGCATTGAAAATAGAGAATAGCAATTATCGGGATTCTGAATATTAACAGAAAAAATACACGACAAAAATGTGTTAATTTTTAGCATGTAAATTGATGAAAATATCACTATTATAATAATTTAGCGTATGTAGCTTAAGCTGATCATCATTATTCAACTACTCAGGATTTTACCCTAGTTAAAGTAGGCTGTAAATATTTAAACAGCAAAGGTTAACTGCCAGAGGCTAAGCGTGTAAAAGGCATTGCGCTGAACTACGTTTAAGTACATTTTTACAAAGCAAATAAAAACTAGGACTTATTTATTAATTGTACATAATTAGCATACTGTGATATGCCGTAGGCTATGACAACACTTCTCTCATGATAAGTATGATTGAACGAGTTAGTGTAAAAGAAATGTTAGGAACTGCCTTTTTCTCTCTTTTTAAAATATTCCACCAATCGAAAAATCTTGTCTTGCTGTTTAAGTGTTGTCGAAATTAAACATGTTTTCCTCGTAAACTTTTTATCACTTCTTATCTGTTTCAGGTTTCATACGTTCAGTGTGACAATGACAGATTTGCTTATTTCTAATGGCTGTATGTAAATATTTGTGCTTAATTCTACTGGATTTTTACTGAAGCGTTACGTGGAAGTATTCCCATACTGCAGTTGACAGCAACTTCAATTAATCTTAACAATTTGACGTCAATACACGATTTCTACAATAAATGTTGGAGAGTGCTCAACTTAAACAGCGATATCTATTTCTAGCTTAAGAAGGTTCATACTATACATTCAGCAAAAGACATAAAATTCTTCGAAGATTTTGTGATTTTGTTACATTTTTATATACATGTTGTAGTTCGTACCGGTATCTTTGTATGTAGGTACAAATGAGATATAGAATTCTAATATATAATCAGGCTTCAAGTTTTTACAAGTATTACTGGTAAATCCTAAACCATACTCCAGAATCTGATCTCTTTATTACCGAGGAATTGTAGCAACATACATCTTAAAGAGGTTTAAAGAGGTTAAAGGTACATTGATCTTTAAAAAAAATTAGAGCATATTGCCTTAGTCACTTAAAATTCTGACTTAGAAAAACCAGACAAGGTCGTATTTGAGAGATATAAAAACGAAATGACCTCGAGCTGCAAGTTTATAATGTTTTCAAAACAATTCAGTTGGGACTGATTATACTTCTTAGTTCTTACGCAATTGTAATTGGTTGCTTTTTATCAAAATAAATATAAGAAGACATTCGTATGTATAATGTGTAAGTCATACACCTGCTATAGTGAAATCAGACATTATATAAAACGATAAAGAATCTAAGAATTTTCCCAGATTATATGCAAAAATCTGAAAGACTATGGTAAGTCAACTTTATGCTTTTATCAATTGATATTATAGAAAATTTACAATACTTTATCTGAATTTTCAAAGTAGTCTTAAACGTGCAGAAGTTGAAATGTATATGAAGGTTCCCACATTAACTTAATAGATCTAATGTGCTTAAGTAGGTACCTTCATATTCGCAATTATTTTTTTTTTGCTGTTAGTATATTTGCAATATGTTAGTACATTTAGCATTACAACAAGCAAGTTGGATATCATTAAGGTAATCACAGTCCGAGTTCAAATTAAAGAGAAGGGCCGTAATAACAGCTCTCCATATTGTTTATAACAGCGGCATATCGAATTACGAGTATATTCATATAACACCAAACTCGGCCCTCAAGGGATGATCAAGATGATTGGGATGTAGCTAGTTTATGAAGATATTTTTCAATGTATCTTGCTACCTTTTCTTTGACCGACAGCACTTCTAGATCTTTGCAAATATCAGAATGATTTGGTAGGGAGTCGGTTACTTCATACTCGAGCTTTAGCTGAAAGTATCGTTCTTCTAAGTAAGATTTAAAGGTGGTATAGTACGGATGGGGAAGAGCAGACCTTCATGCTACACTATACCTCGCAGCATTTATGGTATTTACTATACGATGAACCTACTCTGTAGTAGAGTGATAATTATTGAAGCCCAAGTGGTGCTCAGGGATGCGTTGGTTAGCCATGAGAATGCGACTGAGCAGTTTCACGAGAAGCTCTTGGAAAATTTCAGAAATTATAGGTATGAGGCTGATGAGTCGGCAAGATTTGGCTTCGTTAAGAGGGACAATATTCCACTGTCCTGGGATGAATCGTGTTCGTAAAATAGTATTACGTTTAATATGATAGTAATTACGTTGTAGCCTATGGTTGGTAGTTCCGATAAAGTACGTCCTGTAATCACACCATAGTCGAGTACCTTTTTATTGTTTAAGCTTTCTGATATTAATTTTCAGACTTTTCTACGAGAAACAGGTCTTATTGGTACGGGAGTTGGAGTGGTGCATCGAGTTAAGCTCTTATGCCTGCTTCATATCTCTGTCCGTCTGGTGGTACTGGCTGAAATACTTCGTTTTTGCTTCTTCGTGGGGTGTTGCTGTCCACGAGTAGTGATGCTAACAAAGGCAATTAGACGTCCTTATTTTTTAATCACCCTGTATATGTAGGAAATATTAAAAACGTATACAGTGTGCAGTTACAACAACTTTAAACGGTACCAGTTACGTGGTCTTATATTTCAAAAATACTAAGTCAACCAAAGAATTGCAAGTAACCAAGCGAGAAGTAGATACATTTTCCTTCATTATTTTTTTTAAGTATCCTCAATCAGTATTGTTGTTGGACAGGATTTGCGGTTTTCTCTCTTTTGCTATGGTTGCTCTACTTAATGTTGCAATAGTAGAGATATGATCCGCTGATGGGTCAAGGCAGGATTCTGTACTTAAATAATCTGGTGAAAATATTTTGCTTCATAATCCATTTAGTGTGCTCCTAAGGGAGTATTCAAGCGTGACTTCCATTTGCAGAGCTTGGCGTTGAAATCGCCACCTGATAGCAGTTAATTTGTGAGCGATTAAAATATTTCGTTAAAATATTTGGAAACGGCAATGGCGGTAGAAGCCTTCGAAATCGTTCTGATAACCTCTACTTAGGGATATCTCTCATAAAGTGTATTCCAAACTTCGACAAAAATATCCTAAAATTTACGCTTTATCTTTTCTCTTTCGCTGTCGTATACACAAAATCATTTTCTCTCTTCTTGGTATCAAACATTGGGCACTTTTCTCAAAAAATCCTGTGTCTCGCTACGCGCTTTGCTCTACGTTGTAAAGTCATTTATTACGTCAGGCACGACGTTAATGGCAGATCTAAACCTTTGTTACACCTTCCTTTAGAATTGTCCAACACACTTAGCTTTTTTTGACTGTTTTCTGTTTAATGCGATCACCTATATAGAGGTCCAAAAACCATTAGAAATTACAGCTGCCACTTGTCGTGTAAGTTTTATTTCTTGGCGTTATCAAGTAAGGTCGCTGCAGATCAGAATAGTTCTAAGACGGTTATTAACAAGGAAAGGATTTCCCATTATGAAATCTAAATTTTGTCCACAGATAATGGTAATGCTCCGGTAGCTATAGATAGAATCCAGATTCGGCTTTCGCAACTTTAAAAATCAAACGGGAAGTCACTTCTTTCTTTTTCATCTTTAGATCTTTTCACTGATATCCAAAATTTACAAACGGGATATTCTTCTCAGGCCTACCGTATTACCATAGACTTCTTAACTTATTCGTTTGCAAAATACCTGACCAATACCTTCAGGGAGTTTACTGGTAAATTACCATGGCATGTATTTTCGCAATTTGTGATATTTCATCGAGCTTATATCCATTATAGGTTTTCAACCTGAAGATTTGCTTCTTAGATTTGATGTGAATTCCCTCTTTATTAGTTGTTATTCATTCTATACTCAGAATCCAACAGATGTTATCAAAGCATGACGAAATGTCTTCAGACCTACCTACCCTCGCCTCCCTCCTATTAATTTATATTTTTAAGGTCAGATCTTTAAACAAATCTCCTTCAACTGTCGTGGTCAATATCTTTAGAGAAGCTTTCGAAAGCGTCGCTATAAAACTTTTCTAATCAAAACCCAAAGCTTGGTTTTGATACATTGACGATATCTTTATTATTTGGCCACATGGTAAATACACTTTACGTGTCCTCTTAAATCATCGCAGTAGTCAATATCCAAACACAAGTGCTTTAAATATAGTCACGCAATTCGAGAACCTTATCTTAATTAGAGATTAAAATAATGTTCAGATATTTCAACTCAAGAATCCTAAGAAATCCCAACCCCATAATGGAAGTTAACCCTCGAGATGGAGGCTCTTATCGCGAGTTTCCAGACGAAATAAAGAGGTACTCAACGATCTTGTCTCACGTCTCACTAATCATCCAAATTATTGTTAAATCAAATATGCAAAAAAACACTATTGCATTTTTGCAGCAGACCATCAGAGCAGATGACTTTTCAGTTATAAAAAGGGAAATAAAGAAAAAAATAACAAAACAATTGGACAACCGCCAATTTAGCAGTTTATAAAGTAATCAATTTACTTCGAACATGTGCTTCAAGAAAATTGCTGCCTGATCTACATTTTCAAATTATAAAGTTAAAGTCGGAAACTCCTTCACTGTATCGCTCCACTAATTTTGCAATAGGCAGGGTATAAAACTGATCACATTGTACTCATTTCCCAGTAACTGGAAAATGGCACTCGGTTCCTCACGAAGGGTTTACACGTTTAAATCGAAGGACGAAAGGGTTAGCGAAAGCCGATAACATAAACATGAACTTAGTTCGAAGTGTTTGCAGCAGTTCGGTTATTATCGGCACCCAGGCGAACGCGTCCAGTGTTCGTTCATCTGTTAGTTACACGACATTTGAATCGCAAACATGGCAGTGTATTTGCATAATATCGTCAGGTTATGCCGAGGGTTCGCGGTGTTTACTCGGAACCTAAGTGGAAACGCGCCCTAAAAATAGCCGGGTCAAAAGTAGCCCTCCGCAGCTATTATCGCGAGAAAATTACAAATGGAAGGGAGCATTTACATCGCCTTCGTGCGGTGCGAGGCACAGAAAATTGTGGGTTACTAAAACGATAATCTCGGAGAGCGTGCTCGAATTTTCAGCTGAAAACGTGGTCTTCCAATCCAATCAGTATCAAGGAAGTCAGATCGTCCACACATTTACTGCGCAAGGTAAAGGTCGCGCACTATTTCGTGACCAGACCGCCGATTTCCCTGAAAAATTGCAGCTCGGAGAGATCTAAGTGATATTTTATGTTTCTTGCTATGAGGCAGGAAGACAAGGGAGCATTCGCGCTGTGCTTACCGAAAAACCGGCTTTTAATTTATCTTCCAGGGACGCTTTGGAGGATTGCGGAGGATTTATACGAAATTTGTCGAAATCAAATAGGATTTCCTGTTTAAATAAATTATGAGAAGTCGTAGCTTGCCGAGTTTGCGGGACTTACGGCGTCGCCTTTTCAGGTGTTCGCGGAAATTTGAGGCAATTTAGCGTCGCGCTGCCCTTTTTAACGAGTACATGCACAGTTTCGTGTACGGAAGCTGTGGACGCTATTTGTACTTTAAATTGCAAAAATAGACAGCAATAAAAGCGTTGCTCCGCTCCGTTGCTCGCCGTTAGGCACATTCAATTTTACTGCATTGTGCAGCAATATTATTTTATTATGTTCCCATGTAAATGTTCCCCTGCTATATTTTATGAATTGCCTGCTTGCAAAATGACTTACAATTGTAACTGTACTGGTTATAAATAAGTGGTGAAATGGACTGTAGCATCATAAATATTTGTTGCACCGTTGGTGTCAGAATGTTAAAGCATTACCTTCAGGTTTTGTATTTTTCACTTCATCTTCGTTGCTAAATCAGTGTGAGGCTCGCATTATATCTAATGTACTTTATGTTCACTGCTTAGTACAAAAATCTTGAGCTTAATTCGCATTACACTTCACTTAAACGCAATTAAAAATTTTGAATCATGTTCTAATGTTACCCCGTTTACGACACGTTCAAATTAGTTCAGTATGAGGGGTAGGTCGTAGGCTGAACAAATTTGATAACTCTATGAAGATAACATTCATAAATGTACATTTAGCGGAAGTCGCAGCTGCAAGGCTGGGACTGCAACAAAGAATTTTGGTCTATCCTAGTGACGCTACGTCTCGCTACACAAAAGTCCTAACGTATTTTCGCCTGTGATAGAATTCCACAAGCGCAATTGGCGACAGCCCAGCATAGGGCGCCTAAAGCGTTATTACCAAAAACCGACATGCATTGCTTAACTTAATCCATATACATCCATCTGATGACGCTACGACCCAATCGAGCATTGGCCTTCTCCTCCATACATCCCTCTTCCGTGATTCCCTCTGCTAGTTGTTTAACCTTACTAAGTACTTGGCGCCTTCCTCGACTGCTGTTTCTTATCTTCCACATTTAGTTTTCTTATTTCGGATTACAAAGCTAAGTTGAATACCACTAGGGCTGGATCATCTCCCTTATGGTTCCAGTAAGTTTATTTTGAATGCGTATCTGTGCTTCAGTATTTGACATTGTAACTTATGTTAATTTGTTACTTATTTTTACGAAAACTCGGGGTACTAGAATTCTCGAGAACAGATTAATAGCCACGGCTGAATAAGCTCAGGGAGATGGGCGTGGTTCTACGAACGAGACGCTATAGGGACAAACGTGACGACATATACAGGGTGTTCCAAAATAATTGGGGGGCACTGGTCTTGTAATTAAGACCACGTCTGATAGAAACCCGAAAGCTAAACGGGGTGGGATATGTGTGTAGCCTTGGGCTCCCTGGAGACGGCAGCTGGAGCGTTCAAACCTACCGTGACGCTCACAAAATTTTTCCAGGATCCGCTTTACACCAATCGCAAATCGGGCGACGACACTACAAATTGCTTAAACTGATACACAGCATTTAACACAAAAGAAATACAGCGGGAGCGTTTAACAAATAGGTCTATTGTTCTTCAGACACATAAGACAACACAATGTTGCAATGCAAGTTACAGAAAAGGGGGGTGCGTTTTAGCTGCTATATAAAATGTTAAGCGCCCGCAAATGGCGCTGTATAATGAAATTCTGCGCACATTGCGTATCGGCAGGATCTGTTGAAACAAACATTAGTTATTACACAAATACTACCTAGCGCTTGCAAATGGCACTGTATACGCACACTTTTTGATGAGCGCGGAATTCTTATAAATAGTACCGTAGCTTAGCTTAGCTTCACCTGCGGCAGTCGAAGGGGGCCCCAGATGGGAGCCAAACGAGTTTCCCAAGACTACGGAACAGGAAGGGAAACAAAGGAGCTCGAAGCGTCGGCGTTGGTGATGTCCCGTAGCTTCCTAACTAGAAGCCACGATGCAACCGGAATAATCGGCAAGACACGCCGGTTCGCATGTAGAATTAACCAGGGATAAACCGCTCTCCACTTGATTCCCACAATAGGGGTTATATCGGCCCACGACTCATTTACTAAAACGACGAAGCGCCTGGATTTCGACGGGACAAGCACAAACAACCCTTACACACACAGTCCTGTGACCGACTCGCTCGAAGTCTGGGAACACACCTCTCAACAACACGCCATGAATCCCCAGCGCCGCCAGAACGGGACGGGGGGAAGCGCTTCTGTGGCTCGCGCAGAACACGTGCAGCGATGGAAAAGATGACTGCAAGCTTGTGGGCTCGCTTGCACTCATAGAGCATCTCGATCTAAACGCGTATTTAAAACTCGCTCGCCGAGTCCTGGAATCGACACCTGCACGCTTTGCTTCCAAGATTTCTGGCCGAGTTTGCACAAGCCAACTAAAGTGGCATATACAGCGTGCGCTGAAATTAGAAGACTGTGCCTAACAAATTGTATGAGTTTTGATGGTAGATGGAAGTTTACTGGCTGATGTGGTTAGAATCACGCCTTTGACGTCTGCTTTACTTTCCCTACTTCCACGACTGTGATTTCGGTACCTATTTTTTAAAGCTATTGTGTGGGCCGCCCGCCAGATGTGGGGATTGAACCTCGTACAGCGGCACCGCAGCCTAAGCTTCCTAACCGCTCGGCCACACTCGTGATACACTTATAGAGTACAATTACTATTTTTCAGTACTGTCGTACGCCCGACGGGAATTTACAACGAGTTGATGTGTGTCTACATCGTATTTTCATCCCCTTTTCGAAGATCTGTGTAATCGTAAACAGTTAACCAGATTTACCAGCACGGAAACCGCACTAGTATTCTTTCAGCACCAGAAAGTGATTCTTGTCCTCCTCAAAATGCACGCAAGATTTTATAGACGATGCATATGAGTAATATTTCTCTGCAGTTCCTACAGGGGAGTAGTATCTTAATGACATGCAAAAACTGCTTTCTTAACTTTTCTTCGTTTTGGGATCTCTGGAAACGGGTTATATCACTTGGTTCTGGGAAATTAGTGGTCTTTTCATATTTCTTCTTTTCTTCTGCTTATATCCATCTCTCTTCTGCCCAAGTATTTCAAATTTATCCCGCTTAGCCCTAGTTGGTCTTAAGAACTTTATGCACTATGTTTCTTCCTTCGATTGCGTTATTGCATTCTTGCATTTGTCATAGTATTCTCTTGTATTTGATTTTTGGCGATCTCATAATAATATTAGGTATCTTCGCTACGCCCACCACATTTGTTCATTCGACTGATGGTTCTATTGTATCTGGAACTGCTCACTCAAACTATTTTCTTATTTGCTAAAAACAATTTATTCAAGGGTGTTTATCTTTTCCAGATCAAGTTTATATGCCAGATTCTTGTATTTGTGTCTATTTATTCGCATCGAAATCTTATTTTCTCTAGGTAGTGGTCAGATTCGCAACTTGCTCCACGAAACGAACTTACTTCAAGGGCACCTGTAGTGAGGTCCTCTTCTGTTACCACATGTCCATTATAATTTATTTCTATATGGATGCTGTACTATCGAATATGTGCCATATATAGGGTAAATTAGAACAACACCGACGAATACTCAGGAATAATGGAGAGAATAAGGAGCCTATATTCGCAAAAACTAAAAATTCTAGTTAATAAACTACGCAGATAAACTATCTAGCAAGCATTACGTAATTAACCTAATGCTTTGTAGTACCGAAGAGACAAACTTTTGAACATAGATTCCCTATTTCAAAACACTTATTTTCATCCCCTCTATTATTCCTGAGGGAGTGCCAGTGTTGTTCTCATCCAACCTGTATAGCTCTGCTCTTCTAGATTTAGCGTTCAGGTCTCCAGCTAGAATTTTAGTTTCGTTGGTTGGTCCTGTGTCGTCTTTATCCTCTCTTGGGGCATGTGGATTTGCTATTTCTATATTGAATAATTTAGTTCTTACGCTAAGTGGATTATATTTACTAACATATTGAAATTTGGTGGTACTTCGCCCTTGTATTACTTACTAATTAAAAAATTTATGCAGTTGGGTGCAGTAATACGGTGGCAATAAGACAAGACTCAAGACAACTCACACACTGGGCTGAGCGGAGATTTTACGGCCAGGGGGCCGCCGTAACGGCTAGAATTTTCCCGGAAGCGACGGGTTCTTAAGGTGGATACAAATGACAGTAGACAGCCAGTTCAAGAATGGTAACTCGAAGATTTGAATCAACGAGAAACCTTTCAGGGCTGTACTTGCTTGACAAATAAAGTATCAACCACTGCAATTCGAAGATTGATCACAGCAATCGACGGTAACGAGTTGTTCTCCCAGAACGGAATTGTAAGACAGCGTTGGTTGCGCGAGAGAATACGAAACAATTCAGGGTTCCTTTCGAAAACGAAATAAAATTTTACTGGGCCACAACGAATTTCTGATTGGTAGCTGTTTCTGAAGACCTTGTTATATCTGACGACTTCGAACTTGTCTCAAAGGTATGTCAATCATGCGAAGGGGTTACATTTACGGAACGGTAAGACTCAAAATCATGCACACGCTGTCTGCTTAACGATAGCTACCAACTACTGATCTACCCTCCACCTGAACTTGATCCCACACGAAAAGTACGACGAGTTTCCCAACCTCTTCTCTTGGTGCATCTAAAACACTGGCAGTTAATGTTTAACCTAGTCTAACAGAAGTTATCGATGAAGTCAAAATCTGTCCCTAATATGTTTGCAGCATATCCTTATGACTACTGATTTAAGGGTCGCGAATTTGATTCCCGGTGGCAGTGAGGTTTTTAAAATAAAAAAATACGGTAAAACATCTCTGCAGAATGCCATCATTCGGAAGTGATGTAAAGCCCTGGGTACCATGTTCCTACGATGTATAGCATGCAAAATATTTCTTGCCAGGGTTGGAACTCTTATTGTTTCGGCAAAATTCTAAGTAGAAGTTTGACCATATGACCATTGCAGTTGGTGTCTAAGGTATCTGCTACTCCGCACGCCTACACCTTGTCTATGACAAACAAAGAAACAAACTCAAATTTTTCAAAGCCGGCCTTAATTGATCAAGTCTATTAGATCTTTATTATAAAAAAGTGGGTGTTCCACGTGCTTTCTACAAGGAGTTTTAAGATCTTGGAAAAAATAGAATATTTTGAGAAAAACTCTATTTTCCCGCTTTTTTCCAGATGGTGTACACAATAATTTTTTTGCAATATAAACTAGATATTTCTTTTACTACGCATAAGAACGAAACTAACAGGGATAAATGAAAAAGTATACATTGCAATAAATATTTGATCGTAATCCCCTTCTCTTGCTTTTGCTTCATCTTTGACGAACACAGTTCAACATGCAGGCCTGTCCAATGCCTCAGACTGAATCTTCTTGCTGCCGATTCAATGTTTGCTCTTGGCCTTGCCTTGCATGATAATATCTTGGACCCCGAACAATAAAATAAGTCCAGCATATTTGAGTTTTCGTCTCTTAGTGAGATTGAGTAGCTACTCAGAGTATCCCAGACATTTTGTGCATGCTAGGATACCACCAGAGTTTACATGCCTCTATTTTATTTATGAACGAAATGTTGAGGTTATATGTCTTGTAGACTTTGTTTACATGCTCATTATCTAGTTTTTTCTTCTTCTACTTTAAGCCTGGGGCCTGTTTATTTCATGTAGCCAGTCTTTCCACCTCATATGGGACTCGCCTACACTGCCTTTGTCTCTCGCATACCTACATATTTCTCGCTATTCTGACCATTCCGGTGTTATCCATCTTTGATATATGATTATTCCGCTCTTTTCGTCTTGTTCTTTTCCAGTTTCCTATTGTCTTAATGTCTAAGTCTTGTCTTTCCAGCTATCTTTCTTAGGGTCTTATTTTTTTTATTTCCAGTATTTCTTGTGGTTTGACCGTATCTGGCCTGGTTTCCACCGCACAAGTTAATATTGGCCTGGCCCCAATTTGAAATGGGACCGGATACGGCAAAACGAGATGAAGTACTGAAAACAACAAAAATTAAGATAACTTGCAACCCTTACTACACCAAATGAACATTAGCTGTAAAAAGTTGACTCTCAAAATATTATCCAAAAAATACGAAAACCTTAACAATAAGCAAATCTCCAATAATATGTAGGATTGATCTTCACTTTAAGATTGTTCTCAAGTTCTAGCTTATATATTATTGGAGATTTGCTTATTGTTTTCGTATTCGAATTACCTGATAATTTGTTCATAGATTTGCCTTTGAATTAACTTGTAAATACACCAGAAACGAACCGAGTCTGCGCGTTGCTGCTTTTTAATTTCACAGCCCAGTGGCGTAACACGGGAGTTTAAATATGAACATGTCGGTGAACCTAACTTGCAGATCTTCATGCCTACTGAAAGCTAGCCATAAATAACTTTACTTGCAGATGTGCGAATTTCTATAGGGGCAAAACACTACAATCAATGAACCTATTTATACAATTATTTATTTACCTTTAATCAGTCTTGTGCATGATGTAAGTAATAAGCTTATTAAAAATTACAATAGTCCTGTACAATACACTAACTCATTATCCAGTGCAAGAGTGAATACTGGTTTGAGATTATCTTTTCTGCAACATCCGTTTGGTTTTGGACATTGATATTAAGCCTCCTGCTACTAGAAACTTCATTTACTAGACTCATCAGCTTTTGAAGGTTTCCCGTGCTCTCAGCAAGTAGAATCATGCCACTCGGGAAACGTATGTCATTCGGGAAACGTATATCATTTATTGCATCTCTTTCACACCGGTAATCTCATATCGACGTCAAATGCTCTTGTGAAACTGCCCTTGCCACATAAGTTGAAAAGAGTCACCTAGCCCTGCCTCACGCGTTTTCTAATAGGGATTTTGCTGGTGTGTAATGTTTACTTGCGCTGTTTAACAGCAACATAGGAATTCGAGTATTCTTATGTTTTTGTCATCTAGAGCATTCGACGGTAGATGTTCAGATAGATGACTATATTTCCTTCTCAAACTCTATAGAGTGGATATAAACATTTTCCGTGTATTCACAGCATGTTGGAGGAGTGTGTTCAAGCAGAAAACGTTTTGCATAAATTGTACATATGGTTATGTAAGACTTTGAGGAAAGTCTTGAATTGAAATTGACCTGATTGACTTTGATAAATCTTCTTAAAACACATAACTAGTTTCTCCTGATCCTTGTCGTTCAACGGTTTGAAGAACTCTACAGGAATACCACCAGGGTCCGGTTCTTTCTTTCTGCTTGCTAAACTCATAGTCAGCTCGACTTCTTACTACTTGAGGGTGTGAGGATGATAGTAGTAAAAAACCGCATCCCACTCTACGTAGCTCCTTAAACGTAGAACATAACAAATTTAGATCAAAGGAGGGAATTATTTTAGTGTAAGTGAGCAGCCTATCACGTTCGCTACCACTGACCGATAGAAAAGGTTTCTGCCATACTAATGTCTTTTAACTGGAAGAAGGGAACGTAGAATTAGGTAATTTGCAATTTGCAAGCAGAAGCAGTTGGTTTAGCTCGGTGCCCAATACCTATCACCTGGATATAATCTTTAGGAAATTATGAGAACGAAATTGAATAGGTACAAGTAAATAATTTATTAGCGGTACAATAACACATAATTAAAGTTGAATAATTAAAATTAGACGTATGAGGCAAATACATTGTAAACGCTACACTAACATATACTTAAAGTTTATCAATAGAAAATAAACAGCGACGTTTTCCAGTTACATAATACATTATTTAGTAATTGCTGTCGAAGCACTGGAGGTATGGTATGAATGGTCGATTATTACTACACAATGATGAAACTTTCCTACCTTTATTATGTTGGGCTTGCATGTCGCTGTAGATTTATGTATACATTGACCTCCGGACGCCCACAAGGTTTAAGGTTAGTAAATAATAAATTATATAATCTATGAGCAACTGCGGCTACTTCGTTAATTTCTAAACAATACCATTACATTTATTTTGCGACATCAGAGCAGTGGAAGGTATCCAGCTACCTAAGTGATAAAAATAAAATTGTGTTTCGCCCCCACGTGCTATAGGCATGGTAGAGATATGGATCGCAATCCGTGTGAAACAGACGTCTCGAGGATTTTCTCCGCTTTTTTCATTTGTTATCTTTTGTTCATTTTCGAACATATGATATACCCAATTATCTCTTGCATTTCTGCGACTGTCATGTTCCGTGGAACCGGTTGTTTGCGCAATCTGTGTTTCTGGTCACATGACATACTCAGTTAGTTATTGGAAGTGTACTATTCTGCCTACTATATCCACAACGGTTACTCCTTCTTTCAATAAACGAAAAAGCGTGAAACGGTTTACATCTTCTTTAAAAAATACAGGTTTCTGTTTCGTTACGTTGTGGCCTGTAGGATGGATTACTTGTATAGGGCTGTCTTTAGGTGGAACAATATTTTCATATCCATTTTATGCTATACTTTTAATGGGTGGCCAAAGTATTCTTCTTGTTATTTCTGCATCTTAGTTTTTTCTACCTATTCTTAGGACTTGTCTAAAATGCTTGTGGTCTTTTGATTGTCATAAATTTCGCTTTGAAAAATTTATCACGAACCTTACAGTTTTGCAAGCTTTATTAGGTTCTTAATATTTTTTTGCAATAAATTGGTCTTTAACTATTTTTTGAGTATTTTTATGGAGTTTGTTGTTTTTCACACATGTTTTGTTGTTGACTGTCGTTAATTATTTGTATCGGTATCCTACGCGTGGCGAACAAATGGAGGGTAGGACACTATTTTGTCCTATGGCTATGAAATTGGCCTGATAGGCGGATGAATTACTATATATTAGATAATCAACGGCATAAAGATGTGGAGAGTCACGGAATGGCTATCACATTAAAAATCCTTAAAGATATTCCTAGTCAATCATCATGGCAACTGAAAATAAATTTCAAAACCTTACTGATCATGGAATTCGAAAACCAAGATCCGACAGGGGAGGACTATCACTAGACTGCGGGGCCTCCTCGGTCGCCAGCATGCAAAATCTTTGCAAAATGAGTGATGAAGTAACTATAGATAAAATAACTAGGAAAACAACACTAAAAATAGGTACTTTGAATATCAGAAGCATGTACGAAGCAGGAGAGATCCATAATACAATAAAAGAAATGAAAATCCTACAGATTGACAGTATGGTTATTAGTGAGATGAGATGGCTCAGAACAGGAAAATTCCAAGTAGATGACCATATAGTCTACTACGCAGGAAACGAAGAGACAACCATCTAAGAGGAGTAAGATTCATCCTCAACAAGAAAATACAAGCCACTGTTATTGGTTGCTTGCCCCACTCCGGTTGAGTGCTAATGACTAAGGTCAAGTGTAACTCCTTTAACATTAACTTGATCCAAGTGTACGTCCCCACATCGGATAAAAGTGCAGATCAAGTTGAAAACTTTTATGACCAAATAACAGAAGTATTAAAGAACACAAAAAGTAGAGAAATTAATATTATCAGAGGGGATTACAACACGAAATTTGGATCGAAAAATAATATAGTCGGAAATTTTGATCTGCGACAGAGAAACCAAAGGGGAAACAGACTACTACAATTACGTACATCAATAATTCCGAAGTAGTATACTCTCTCAATAGAGAAACCCATTCTATATCACTAGAAAATTCACATGTAAAAGATATGTCGGGAACGGGTAAAGGAGCAACAACTGAGGCCTGTGACCAATATTTAAAGCCAAAAAAGTAACAGAAAAAAAAACAATGAATAACTAAGTAAATTATAGAATTAATGGATAAACGACGCACTGTAAAAAACAACTGTTCTTGAAACCTACTACCAAATATACAATACTATTAAAACGAAAACTAGAGAAGCGAAAGAGGAGTGGACGAGATGAAAATGCTAAGAAATAGAAAATTTAAATCAGAAGCACGACACTTTTAATGTATACAAGAAAGTCGGAGAAACCACAGGAGACAGAAACAGAACTACGGGCCATATTACAAATTGACATATAGATTACAGGAAAAAAATTAAACTTTGGTAAGAATGCATACAAGATCGCTTCAAAGATGACCAGCGCTCCCCAAAACCAGCAAAGATAGACAAGTTTGGTGGCCCAGGAATCACAACAAGCGAAGTAAAACGTGCTATTAATCTGCCAAAGTCAGGGAAGACTTCTGGCCCAGATAAGTTATCAGTGAAACTACTCAAGACTAACAGCACTGTACAACAAAACATATGACACAGAAAACTGGCATGTCTGCACATTCGTTACTGTTCCAAAAAAGAACAACCCCAAATTTTGTTCTGCTTACCGCACTATTAGTATCATCCCTCATATGTTAAAGGTTTTTCTTAAAATAATTCATGCAAGACTATATATCAAATGCGAACACATGAGTGAGACGCAGTTTGGATTTCGTAAGGGTCTGGGCACCAGGGAAGCACTGCTTATCATCCAGGTTCTCATACAGCGGTGCAGGAACATGAATTGTGACGCTTATATCTGTTTCATATATTACACTAAGGCTTTCGATCGATGTCTACACGATAAAATAGTAGGAGTACTACAAGAAACGAACACAGATGGGACACAAGAATCATCAATAACCTACACTGGAAACAAAAGGCGAATATAAAAATACATCATAATGAATCAGGCACTGCCGGGATTAAACCTGGAGTGACACAGGGGTGTATTCTGTCACCACCATTATTCAATCTGTACTCGGAAAGTATATTCAGAGAGGCATTTGAAGATTTTAGAGGAGGTGTCAAAGTAAACGGTGAAGTCATCAATAATTTCAGGTACGCAAATGACACTGATAATTGCTGACAGTTTCGAAGGACTGCAAGAACTTACAAACAAAATACACCAAGTAAGCCAAGACTACGGATTAGAACTTAACATAAAAAAACTAAGTATATGGTTATAAGGAAAACATCGGTTCAAGGAAACGTGCTTTACTATAACAACAAACCCATTCAGAGGGTTCACAGTTTTAACTGCTTCGACTGTAATATCAACGAGGGGTGGGATCATTCCCGAGAGATCAAATGTAGGATAGAGAAGGCTAGAGCAGTATTCGCACAAATTTATTTATTTATTTATTTAAATTAGGTACACATAACAGACTGATGACAAGGGCAAACATAATTTAAAAAAAATCATTCCTATGCTGCCGAGATCTAAGCATGATACTCAAAAGGAGAATGCTGAAATTCTGTCTTTTTATTATTGTTGTATGCAGTTGAGGCCTGGACCGTATCTAAATCGTTCAAGATGTGGACTTAATCGAAGATTTCTTCGAATATCTTGAGTCGAACATATCACAAATGAAAAAGTCCTTAGAAGAATGAACTGTCAACCTGAACTGATACAATGCATAAAGGAACGCAAACTGCAATATTTTGGCCATGTTATGAGGAATCCCAACAAATATCGAGTACTTCGGCTCATTATGCAGAGCAACGTAAACTGACGGAGAGGTCTACGAAGGACGAGAATTTCATGGCTGGCTAATTTACGCAGATGGTTCGTAAAAACATCCATTGAACTACTCCGAGCTACAGTCAATAAAACACGTATCGTTATGATGACAGCCAACATCTGGAACGGATAAAGTCGAAGAAGAAGAAGATCGGTATTCTAAAAAAAAACACTTCTCATTTATTTTGAAACTTTGACGCTGTTAGGATTCCTAACTGTAACATAATAAACACTAGACTATACTGACAATGGATGTTAGTAATTAATATTATTTAATCATAGTTTAGTGTCTAAAATAAAATGTATTTATGTAAGGACGAGTTTCGAAAATTATATCTGTCCTTGAAAGTACGTGCCGGACGAGTAATAGAAATTTCGCAGGCCAAATAGGGCCGGAACTGTATAATAAACATTATGACTTGTACTTGCCATTATGCGTGGGACAGAGATTTTGTCCTCAGGTTTCCATGACCTAAATAGCATCCTGCTAACTTTCCTGTAAAAGCGGGAATTTTGGTGAAGGCAGATCATGACTGACATCGGTAGCGTTCCCAAGACGAATGATTTGTAAATAAACATATTTTAAGCTACTGAAGTCTTTAATTTCTCAAGTAGAGCCTTTAATGAGGGTAACGCGTAATCTGGGACGAGCTGAAAACCCCGACGTTAGGCGTATCGCGACAACGCGTACAGGTACCACTATAGGGCAGATGTGTAGTCTGCATGAGTACAAATAATAGTTAAGCTACATTTTTTCAAAATCGACTTATATTTTGCATTTGCTTCTAATATGTTTGCTAGTAAACTATATGTGTTGGTATTTTCAACAAAAGTGTACAAGCTACTGTTAATACCCTAGACTCATAGGTATTCCATCGTAAAAACTATCTAATGTTTGGCAAAAAAATTCCTACGTTTCATTTTCAACGTTTTCATGTTAGAAATTAATCAACGATAAGACAAGATATAAATTCTACATCGAGAAATATATGTCAGTATCCCTTAAATATTTGGATCTTGAACAAATCTGCTTTTAAGTTCTCACAATCTCCAGGCTGAGAATTTCAAATAGAACTTAAGTTACTTAATTCTGCTTTTCTGAACCTCTTTTTGTAGACAACTTCCGCTTAAAGCAAATTCTGTAGTTCTCTTCATCTTGACTCGGTAGTTGTATAAATAAATAAATTCCAGTAAAAAGTACTTCCACCTTTTTGGAAAGATTCGTAGGATCTTAAAAACAATACATCTTAAAAGGTTTACTTGGTAGAGGATATTTTTGAGAAAGTTCTTATTTTGCTGTAGTCTTAACAACAATAATGGGAAATAAGTAAATATTAAAGGAAACAATCCGCTCTAATTAAGACCTATTCAAATATTATTGAAAAAAGAGACGTACGGAACGATGTTCCTAAATAACTTCACTTTCGAAATCTGTCTATATAAATAATCGCTAAAATTGCATGTGACCGAGTTTATAAATTCTGCAGCAATCGTTCAATTTTATTACCAATAAACTTCAGTTTAGTAGTACATCAGTTTTAATGAATCAGTAAAAATTTATTCGACTCGATTGTCTAAAAATACCAAAAAGAAGCTTTTAAAGCCCACCAAGGTGAAAACGACACCTTGCTAATGGAATTCCTGGAAAATTTTACTTACCGACTGAAAGCTTACTTACCCCGGAAGAAGATGTAAATTAAGCGAGTCCGCTTGCTAATTCTATTCTATTTTTGTTATCCCACAATTCAGTTTGAAAGTAAATATTATGAAAGGTCGTTTCCATGCCTCTAATCTGTTTCATTAAAATTACACGCCCCGGTAGAGCTGAAAGCGTCATTGTGCTATCTTTAAATAAATATTTCTGAACTTATCGGTGCGCATAGTGTAAACATTAAATGCAAATTCGGTTGGAATACAAATTAACTCCGAATACAGATGTTTCAAGGTAGTAGGCGAAGTGCAAACTCGCTGTCTCTATTCTACTACAGTTCAGGGTTCGAAATCAAACTTTTCGACTCCGATAAAGAGGCAACGAGCCTTGCACCCTTCCTGGAGCGTTGCAAAAACTTAACGCCTTAAGCAAAGATCGTCTTGAAGAGATTGTCTAGACTTTCGGTAAGAAAAGCTTTATGACAAAAACTTTGCGAAGCAGATATTCTTGGATACCAATTTTGTAGCTGCAACTGATTCTGTAATAAGTTACGAACAAAGCTGAAACTAAAAAACTAAAGTTTAAAATAGCAGACGTTTAGACTAAATAAATATTGGAATATCTCGAAAAATATTGTTTTTCATATCTTATAAAGCGATATTAGATTTTTCTATCAATTGTCCCCTAATTGTTTTCAGAAGGAATCACATTATAACGACGAGGGTCTGTCATATGTAAACTTTATTCAAATTTACTTTTTTACTACAGGGAGTTGAGTTTAAATTTGTTTTTGACACTTTGCTTAGTTTCAAAGTTGAAGGGTTCATGATCGTGTCAATTTCCACTTCGTCTTTTTCCATATATCTACAGTAGAGTGGCATTTTATGCGGATATAATACAACGCTGCCGAAAAGCAGGAAAAGAAATTGCTGTCACAGTATTTAAAATTTTACTGAATAATAACAGCACAATTTACGATGCATATTTTTATGGAGTAGTCCGTCTGTTCATAGTAATAGCCAGAAGCAGGCGCGTTTTGGTAACTTTGTCTCTTATTGCTCTCTTTATTGGTATAATTGTACAGGCACTGTACTTAAAGTGAAAGATTAAACTTGTATTTAATCAAATTACCAAGAACTTGTTGCTTACAGTTGTCCTAATGATTATGAACTTTGCGTTATAATGATAACATGAACAAGTTCTTTTACTAATATTCGCTTTAAACATCCAGGACCGGTAACTTAAATCTGCAAATTTAATATACGTCTTATATTCCTGAGTAGCAATATTTTTTTCTACACAGCAGATTAGCAGTCAATAACCCAAAATATGAAAACAATGGGATATAAAGTCCTTTTTGACCAGGAATACTTGAATAAAGTAAGAGTATCTACTGCAGGACTATTTCTAGAGTATTTAATTTATGCACTTTTGTCAAAATCTGACATTCATATTAACAATTTGAATTATGTAGCGTTGAATATACTCTTCCCCGTATTTTCAGCTACACTGTTGTTCATAGTCGAGGTCAGTTATCCTCTAAAAGTCTACATCCTGAGCTGATGGGATAAAGTCATATAGTGTGTTTTAATACTTTGTATTCTTCCTGCTTAATCGATTCTCAATTTGCAGCCCTTTTAAAATGTATTTATTGTTCGATGGAGCATCTAGAGCTTTAGTGTATACGAGTACATAATTTTTACCTGCAGTGGAATATTTTTCAAAGGAATCTACTTTCTTGGCGTGTTTAAAAATAAATTTGAAATTCAACGACAATTTTGTATCTCCCTATCATTTGGGTATGTGATTGTCTATTCTATTATTTGCACTATGATCTTATCTTGGTTTATATAAATAATCCCTACTGTGTGACAGATTCTATCAGTCTGTTCATCACAGCCTTGAGTTCCTCCCATCGCGTCATTATGATGAGAATATCGTCTGAGTATTGGAAATTATTATGCTGCCTTCACACTCCTCCAGAATTTAGACTTCTATTAAAGAGAGGGGCCGCCGATGGAATCAACGCATCCTTGTCTTACAACGCTTTTGATTGCAAATTGTTGTTAATATTCGTTATTAATGCGTTTGACAAGTCGTTTTCCTCATATAGGGTTGACCAGATGGTCTATGGTTCTTCTTTTTCCTCCTCTTACATTAACCCAGTGGCCTGTTTAGTTCTACAAATTTGTGGATCTATGAGTTAACGACTACCACAGATATTAGCGTGGTAGCTGAAAAATGTACAATTTTGAAAATCCTTCCATAGAGTCGCTGGGAATCAAACCCGGGCCGGCAGCATGAGAGTCGAGAATTTGTTCGCGGGGCCTTCCACTCATCGTAAGTATGAGTATCTTTCATAATTTGTTCCACTTTTAGTAGTCAAGTGGTTTTTGATGGGGCTGAAAACATAACTTTGGCACCTTTTCCTTGAGCTTCTTTAATAAGCTGCCGAGCGTGCTAACTTTGTTGATGAATTCCCTTTCTTATTCTATACTTATGTACGTTTAAATCCTAAATGTGCAATTTTTGATAGGGGTAGATAACGTTTAAGAGTTTTATTTGGGATAGTGAGTAATACATCGCTATTATGGAGAATTAGCGACACCTTATATAGCCTCCACGACTTAGCCGTGTTTCTAGTGGAAAGGTATGTGTATTCAATCATACCAGTTCCGTTGCCAGTTTACCGATTCCCAAATTTGTTTACATATTGCTCTTACAAACTTTGTTGTTATACAGTCTCCTTCAGGAACCTTACCAATGTTGATATTCGTTATGAATTTAGCATTTCTTCATTTAAGACTATTAAATAAGGTTTAGGTAAGGCAACGTTGACGAAATTGCCCCTTATTAACTTCGTACACGTGGTATTCCAAACAACTAGATCAAACAGAACGCTGGAGAGGGTTATTAGTGTAAATAATATACAATACATCCGCCTACCTATTATGAGCAAAAATAACCTAACAGATAGAAGCGCCAGGTTCAACAACTTACTGTGTCATGCTACGCGGAGTACATGATCTGCGACGTACTTGTATACGGAGATAACCAATACCCAAAAATGGCTGCTGCCAAACATCAACGACTATACTGTACTGAAATACATTAATTACACCGAAAAACATAAATAACTATAACAATGAAATTATTGATATGTTAGTACAATAAATTCGAGGCACGAATAGTGTATACGGGATCAAGAAAGCAAAAAGCTCAGAATTTATAAGTTCGTACGTACGTACGATACCGATCTAGCGAAGTAATAATAACCATGAGCTAAAGACATTAACCCAAGCAAACCTGTACAGTTTGCTTTAGAAATCCTTTCCTTTGTACTGGACATCGAGGTTAATTATATATTAATCATTTACGCACGTTTTTGTATTGCTTGATAGACTCAGATTTTGTTAACGAAATCCATTGCAACTACCACGTATACGCAGCGTCCTCACTACTATGCTGGCTTTCTGTCGATACGTATACTGATTTTTTATATGAAATGTATTAGAATTAAACCTACGGGGTTAATTATTCCCAAACTAACACTCTTGAAAGATACAACGGTGAGAGTACAATACACCTCGGCATCATATGCGAATAGAGGAAATATCCAAAAATTATATACAATGTTTTCTTCCTCTAACAAGGGGAAACAGATGCAAATATAATTTTAGACTATTTCCGTAATTGCCTCGTACTCACATGATATAAGGTAAAAAGGTTATGTTAAGGTGGATTCTGGATACGGTCGTCGAAAAAGCCTCCTCGAACGCAATCCTCTGATACAAATAATGAATCATGTTATTGCTCGTTTTCAACACACAATCTTCGCAATAATCGCCTAATTACACATGTTACTGTACATAAATAAATTAACCCGTTTACTATCCCTGCTACAAATGAAAACGTTATACAGAATCAGAAGGCTTACACAGTACAAGAAATAACAAACGGTGGGCGACAAATAGTTGCTTAACTCTGGAGATTGTTTGGCCAGTTCTTGGAGCATGCGGCTTTGTAATCAGCTGTGCTGTACCCCATATACAATAATAACAAGATCGAAGTTTTTACTCGACGCCATACTAAAATAAAAAATTCTATATTAATTGGTCTCTTTTTTCGCCTAACCTCTACCGTTCCCCCCGCTTTCGCATTGCTTCAGGGGGTGCGTGCATGTTATAGTATAGATCAGGTATGGGCAACCTTTGCTTAGCTGAGGGCGTAATTTCGGGACTTAATCAGGTCGCGGGCCGTAGGTAAGAAATAAGTAGGTAGTAGTGAATGAAAAGGCGATAAAAATTCACACATTTATTTTATTAATTATAATAGCATAATCAAACATATAGAAAGCAAATTAACAAAAAAAGATAGAAAAATTAAAAGAAAATTAATGAGAAACTTGAGCTTGAATCTGAGAAACAAGATGATCAATATTGGGGTCAATATCACTAGTACACCGGCGCAAAGTGTTTTCTAAATTAACATCTGTAAGCCGATGCTTATTTTTATTAATGTTTATGATTGAAAAAAGCTGCTCGCATTTATACGTGCTTCCGAATGTGCAAATTATTCTTCGTGCGAAAACTCTCAGCTGTGGATACTTTTCTTCGGAAAGGTATGTTCTGTAAAATTCGCTGAGTTCCACATCATCAAATTTAGACTTCAAATATGAGTCTTCTTGAAGCCCGATCAACTTCACTTGTAGGTGAAGCAGAGCATCTTCCACATTACACTTATAAGAATTTGCAAAAATATTGAAAGTGCTATCCACATTCTTAAAATCGGTAAACCGATCAGTGAATTGCTGTGACAGTAGTTTCAGTTCTTCAGCATAGCTACGGTATTCAATGTTTCCTAGCAAAGATTCTGAAA
>OW679196.1:64406732-64717209 GCA_940337035.1 Agriotes lineatus
AAGCTTCTATATAAGGATTCGAGTTTTTTTAACTATAAAATATAGCGAATAATTCCAACTACATGAGCTGATATGTGCTGTGGGACATAGGGTCGCAATAGTGGGTTTTGGTGGGATTGAATAGTTCCAATAGCGCTGAATTTAAATTCCACTTTTTAGACTACAAGAGCTCCTACATCTAAAGAGCTTGAAGAACGTGACGAAAATTCTCTGATACCGAAGTATTTCCGAGTGGCGATAAAGAATTAGGTAATAACCTTATATGGCCTACATTTTAAATTGTTGCATACCTCTAACCAACATATCTAGGGTTAGAGAATGTAATATTTTACTAAACGTTAATTGAGGATCAACAGAATCAAACATATTCTTGAAACTATTCCCTAAAAGTCTTTTTGTGTTAATGCTCAGCTTACTAACAAAAGCATTGACAAGATAAACTATATAAACAATAGTATCAGAAAACCGGTATCTATGTAGCAATTAACGTTTCTTGGGCCTCTTTGCTAATGTTAACTGTTCTATAACGTAGTACACGCATTTGCTTATTATTGGTCAAATATTGAATTACTTGGAAATAGTTTTATTCGAAATGCCAAAGCGAGAGACAGATACAGATTCTTACTGGGAATTATGTGGTATAATCACCCAGAGAAGACTGAAAGTGGTTCCATGTCGAAGAAGTACCTTCTTGTTTTAAGTAGTTTGTTCTTGATGATTTTGTTGCAGGTTGCTTTTAATTGTACTATTACAAACAAATTAATTGCTGTTAAAACAGCTAAGACGATGCCTATTTTGTTGTTTTAATGCATAATTATTGTCATCAACTTTCCAGTAGAATTTAGAACGAGTTGTACGATCCCTTTATTTCTATATATTTTTATTTACTAACTTATACTGATTAATTATTATGTACTATATATAATACTGCACCAAGAAATCTAGATTACTCTATTTTATTCTACAATTGCAATATGTTACGTATTATTTTTGCTTTAATTCAAAATTGAAGTCCAGGAAATGTCTCGCCAGCAATTCGTTACTGTATGCCTGGTTGCCTAGCCACATTTTCATTTTCTGGATGTATTTGGAAAATCACTGAACTGTTCTAGAAAATTCAATTATTGAATTTTTATAATTGTCAGTACGATTTCCGGTGGCCATGGTACGGCGCTGGTTGCGTAAGATTGTCTTCCTTGATGTTGGCTTGTAAATTTGGAATTTTGACTCATGCAGGTAAAATAATTCCTAAATTATGATAAAAATGGTTGCACAGCTTTAAGCAATTGTGTGTCAAATTGCTGAAATGAATCTAGTTATGCTAGGATACAACCTTATTTCTGCGCAATCACTCGCTTTTGGCCACTTTCGAACTACGATAGATTTCCGTTGCTCGTTGCTGGACATCGTTTTTCGTTGTTGTGTAATGTCAGGCCCCCATGCACCATCCTGGTATCTTGTTAGTACCCGCCGTTGCACATTTGTTTGGACGGCTACTTCACAACAATCACAAGAATGAAAACGTACCCGCCCTCGCACATTTGTTTGGACGGCTACTTCACAACAATCACAAGACTGAAAACCTGCGTAGCTGGCCCTGCTAGTTCTACTATATATCTCCAGGTACCTCCGTCGTACTATGCTCCCGTGTTTCGGATCGTGTAACTTTCAAACTGTGAAAATACCATTGATGCAGTTGCTGTGATATTCTAAGGGTTTTTTTTTTTAACAACCGTTAGGGCCGCCGAATTTCTTGTCGATGGTAGAGAGAATTCCCGAAATCTGTCGCCACCTTAATGACTTCACTTTGAGCTTAATTTAGTTATTTTATTATTATTATGTTTGCGATTTTTGGTTGCAATTAACTCGCCGAGTGACACGTTCCGCCACGTTTTACATAAGAACTAATATTATGCGAGGGAATACTGGAGCGAATTAAAACTATTTCTAATCGCTTAAATTCATCAATTAAGGTGTATAGAAATTACCTCTAGCGTATGGGCACATTCGCGTGGTTTTTCGTGTTCTAACATAATTTAGATCTCTATGCGAATGTGACTCTCCTGTTATCCACTTTCTCTGCTGTTTTATATCACTCATGACAATTGAGTCACGTGTGCTCTTATAGTATTGCGAGGAAACCCGTACAGCTGGTGCTCTTTGCTCAATTTATTAAAAATTCATGTCATACATGTGTATATATAACAACGTTAGTTTTGACAATACTTAAAACGAAGTTAAACTTAAAAATAAAACGTGGAAACTTGCAACAAGTACATTTTTAAAAGAATAGAGCTTATAATTCTAACGGATAGATTAAAATCTACAGAATTAAGCCTATCCATTTCATTATGCAGGGATATATATATTGTAGTGGCTAATACTTTGAGACGCCTATTTAATTACGTAATATTAGCTCTACTATTTTCTTTCAAATTGATTTATTTTATTTGAATTTCAAATTCTATTCTTTAAAATAACTGTATTGCATTGAGACTCTTCAAGGGTGGTTCGCTAATCTAGTAGTCTGTTATTTGAAATTTTTAATTTTATAATGACTTTTAATTATGAACTGACACCAACTGTCAGCTTGCACTTCTAACAATGATCTAACAATAATCAAACTAAAAATGACAAATATTCTTTCTACTCACATCTAATTGACTCAATTCACTAAGGTAACTACTTTATTATATTTATTTCGCCCTTTTAATTGTCTTTTATTCAATATGTTTCTATAGGACTAATTAAGACCAACCTGAACTCCTCGTACTTTTACTGCTAGTCACCTCAAAACACCACTGCTCCTGACGTTCACAGCTCAGATCCTCGACAGATCAGCCACGTTGCTCTGCCAACCGTCAAACAAACTCCAAACTGTCAAAATCCTGGCAGCTTGCAGAAATGGTCCTGTTCCTTGCACCTACGCTGCTGTCAACCCAACAACTTCCTGAAGTTCAATCATACTGATAGTCCCAAGCTAATCTTCTATTTTCCCCAGCTCCTACTCTGTAGTCTGCAACCAAACAGAACCGTCCAAATCAAGCAGTTCTACCGGCAACTCCAGTCAAAATGATCAACACGTCCTCCGGACAATCACCAAATGCAGTAATTAATGTAACTTATTATTCCTTGTAGTCATTAAATAATCCAATTCTATTTAAATATTATTATTTTCTTCTTACTCGTATCTAGTTAAACCATATTCCATACTCTCTTCAATGACTGTATACTTGCACTAATTAATATTTATATTTTAACCTTGTTTTTGCCTCGCAGATTTATTAAAGCCTTGTCTATTGTATTATACCAAATTAGCAATACAAATAAAGGTAAAATTTCCAGTTTTTTATTAAATTCAAAAGAATATTATCAAAATACGTCTACATTTTTTTCTTGTTATTTTTACATTTCTTTCTTGTTATTTTTACAGTTTCCTCAAACAAAATCCCTTTATGCTAGTTACAGGTATTAATACATTTTTTTAAATTAAATAATGTGATTTATACCTACTGCATTCTAATTTCTAATAGAAAACATATTTGTCACATGTAAAATTAGCTTATATTTCCTTATTAAATTTCAGCACCATGATAGAATACTCAATTGGTAGTACCTAATTGTAAATTGTCTCAAATTAAACTTCCATTACTTATTTTCAAATAAACTAACAATCTTTTTTAAAACTTTTCTAAGTTGATTGTATTAATCTCCCAAATTTATATGTTCTCTAATTTTTATTCAAAAACCTGATTTTTACGTATCATAACATTATCCTCAATTCGTAAAAATATTCAAAATAAACACCATTTATTTTTAATTTGTTTCTTAATTTCTCTTTTATTAAAGACGGTCAATAATCATTCCTAATATCATTTAACATAACTTTATAACAATTAAAAATCATTTTTATTTCCATAGTAACATTTTTACTTGTTAAACAAACAACAATCTTTACAATAATCATATTAATTCTGCACGCATGTAATCATAAACGAAGTGAACCATCACGTTTCTTAACAACTACTAAAGTATTGATAAAATTACTTTTTGAAGATTCTATTACTCCATCATTTACCATTTTCTGTATTTTCTTCTTGACTTGTCCTCTTAATACAAAATTAATAGGATAAGATTTGCTATTAAAACCTTTTGATTCATCAACCTGCAACCTGTGAATATATTTTTGTGCTTATCCTATTTCTTCATTAGTAATCTCTTTGTTTCTGTTAATTATTTCTAATATTCGCCCTTTAAATTGTATATTCTTCTCACCTATTTTAACTCATTCAACCCTATATCATTACAATTATTCTCTGTATTCTCTATTACATTATTATTAATTACTATACCTTCTTTATAATTCAATGCGTCTCCAATTCTCTTTGATTGGCAAACGCATTTTCTTGGCAGCCACGTCTGGTACTGTTCCAAGGTTTAATTAACCCCTTTAAATGAATACACGTTTGTGCTCCATTTATATTAATTCCCAATTGTTGAACTATGTCAATTCCTAACACCATATCTACGCTAAGGCGTTTAACTATAAACAATCTAACAACACCTTCCCATTGATTAATAATTATTTTAACATTCAACATTCGGTTAGTCATTGATATTTTTCTTTTAGTTGCAGATAGCAAATCTATTTTATTCACTTTAACTATGTTCTTATGTAAGACACCTAAATTATTTAAAATTGTCCCTTCCTTTATTAATGACGCCATCGTACCACTATCTATTAATGCTAAATATTCATTATTATTTAAATTGACTGTTATAAATGGTAATGTTGAAATTTGATTTTCTTCTTCCTCTTCAAGTAAAAATTCTCCATAATTTTCATAGTTATTGTTAAAACACGTGAGGTTCTTATTTAAACTAACTAAAATTGAAGTTTTTTTTAATTTTCTGAGGGCTCTTCATAAACCTCAGCTTCTTGTATCGGTCTTCCTCTTTCATTAAAATTTTTAATATTGTGTTTATATACTGTCTTTGAGGATACCTATTCTTATTTTCCTCCTGCTTTGATTTTTCCGGATTTCACTCGTCTATCATTACATGATATCTTTTCCTGTCATTGTTATCATTATATCTCTCATTGTACTTTCGGTTATACTTATTTTGATTCATATTATTGTCATTGAATCGATTATTCCTCCATCTATCTGAATTCCTATCATTGTAATTAAAACTGCTTTTCCCTGTTCTGCTATTATTAAAATTATTTCTGCCTAAATTGATTTTATTTTGTTGTGAATCCTCAAATTTTCTTTTACTATAATTTTGAAAAGTTGGACCTTCATTTCTGTTATAATTCCTATTATTGTTACCAATGGCCATATCATAATTACTGACTATTTCTAGAAAGTCTTTCATTGTTTTGATGTTTTGGATCGCTGCAGCTCTTGTTATCTCCCCTTCCAAATGTCGAGATAAATGTTGAATTATCTCTTCCTCGGCCAATTTTTGTGTCAGATGCTGTGCTCTGTTAAACTTATGTATTACATACATTTCACGCGTGCTACCTCTTTCCAAATTTTGACCAGTTGTTAACTGAGTTCTAACTCGAGCTTGATGTGCATTACTCCAATACTGGTCCATGAATAGTTTCCTAAATTATTCATAATTTGTATATTTAAATTTTATGATACTATGCCAAACATTTGCATGACTTCTTAAGGTTATGTTTGGCATTATTTGCAACCTTTTATTTTCATCAAATACTGACTTCACAATATCATCTAATTTCACCAGATATGTCATTAGTTGCTCTCCTAATCTTCCTCAAAAATGGGTAACGTATCTGCTTGTATCCCCATCTAGTTACCTCTTGGACTCCCATTTAAAATTTCCGTGCCATCTTGTATTCTTTTTAATCTATCTTCTACCTCATTAAACTTTCCTTACGTTGTTATCAATTTCTCCTTGCATTTCAACTTTGTTTTGATCTACCTTTTTATCAATTAACTCAACTTTTCCATCCACATACTCATTCTGTATTTTTATTCTACCTTCTATATTTAACTTCATCCCCTCTAATTTTCCTTCCAACTCTTCTTTATTCTTTTCTAACTTGTCTACCTTGGTTTCTGTTAATTTTTCCTCTAGCTGTTTGTGTTCTTCTTGCCTTTCCCTTCTCACATCATTCTTAACTTCATCTTTATAGCTTTCTAATGTTACACAAATATTATTTATTTGTACTTGCAGTTCTTGTTTATTTTCAAGTTGCACCTTATAAAATTCTTCTTTTAGCTCCTTTATTAACTCTTCCATATTTTCTGCATGTGCTTTTTGTTCTTGCAACTTTTCTGCAGTATTCTGAATAGCTGCTTGTAATCTGCATTCCCTTTCATCAGCATCGTTTTTAATTGATTCTTGCAAATCCTTCCTCAACTCGTCTGCAGTTTTCTTACTTTCCTCTGCAGTTCTTTCAATCGACCTTTTTCAACTCTGCCGCATCATTCTTTGGCCTGTTTTCTCTTTCTTCTGCCTTCTTCTCATTTTCTTGCATCGACTGCCACATCTTTTCCATGAACCGCTCTAACTGCTCGTCTCTACTTGTTTTCTGTTCTTCTACTTGTACTCTTACCTGATCTCCTTGTACATCTACCTCTTGCTGTATTTCCTCCACTTCTACCTCTGCACTACTCGCTACTACTTTTATCTCTTCTTGTTGTACATCTATGACATGAATGTATATGCTAGACTCAGATGCCGAATTTGCTCAATTGCCGAAATGAATTTAGCCAAGGCAGCAATTAACCAAATTAGTTCCACATTTGGGCGACCTGAGCATTCCATTTCGGCAATTGAGCACCTTCGGCATCTCAGTGTAACTTATAGACAGGTAAGGAAGATAGTGCGTTGAAGAGAGCATTAGGGGAAAAAGTAGTTAAGGACAACTTTTAAAATCAGAACTTCTGATGCGTCAAATTGCTTTACACATATTTATTACATCCATAAAGTTAGTACACTGCCACACGCATATATAGGAGCAACCATGAAAATAGAAAAGGCCCATCTTTCCGAATGAATAAATGCTAGAAGACGATGTATTTTGTCTCTGCTATTCAAAATGTATCGTTGTCTCAAGGTGGCAAGCTGTACAAGATGTAACTGTAACTACCACTAAAATTCCATAGGAGTTACACTGAAGGGCAATAATCGGAAGGAATTGCTACGTCCAGATATGAAAATATTTTATAATAACTATGCGGGGGGATGGATCTCGCAGACCAAAGGGTGCCTCCCTAAGATCTAAACAGAAAATATACTAAATGATGGAGAAATCTATTTCATAAGTTATTTATATCAACTGTTGTAAATTTCTGAATTATACACCAGGGCATACACAACACCACACTCACATTTATAGTTCGACTATAAGAAAAGATTCCGGTATCAAAATCAAAATTGTGTGGATTTTTGTTTAATTGTTTAAAATGATAAATAACCTTAACTTTCTGAATTAGAACAGACTTAGCGTATCTTCTGCGTAAATCAAGCAAACTGTAATACCTCCCGGTATTATCTTCTCTCGATTCTCCACTCTCTAAGAGGACAACTTCTGCAAAGGTTCGTTTTAAATAATAACCCACGACCTTTCGCTTGAGCATACGCGCACATTGTCATGCAGTTTCATTGACGTGGATGTTAAAATAGCGTTATGTCAGCTGCACATTCGTTAGCATTACAAATTCTGCTAATTTAAATATCGTAACTAACATCTGAGTTGAGAACAATATACCTCGGTACAAAATTTTAATTTAATTTAATTAAATTTAAATAGGTATAGGATGAACTAGATGCTCAACCCAAAGATTTTGTTTTGTATATTGCATCCAAATAAAGTTAAATTTTTAGGTTTTGGCTTGGAAAAAGTGTGAAGAAATTAAATATGTACGGCAAAACAGTTTTCCAATAAAGGTGGAAAAGGATCTACATTTCTTAGATCTGCTTCTAATAAATTTAAGAAAGAGAGAAACTATTTAACTGTGTTACGTAGCTAATTTTGTTGATATATTTCTTTATTCAAATAATATCTATTTAAAAAAAAATATTTCGGGGCGCTGTACTTCGTTTAGGAGTTTTGTGCAGATCAAATATGATTTTTATCATCTGTTACTTCAATATTTTCAAAGCCCTTCATAGATTGCTTCCTCAAAAATTATCACAGGCATTATCAATAAAGGTAGCGTGTACAACGTTTCATTTACTGATTTTATTTGCTATTTGCTACAGTTGTGTTCACAAACCAAGAATTTCTGAAAACTAAATAGAAGAAATTGGGATACCTTATTGCTATGACAATTCCAGTGGCGTACATAACTGACATCTAATTGTGTCCTGTCATCTGTCAAGCAAAAGGTTAGGTGAACAACTATAGATTTCCAATTCTTAAGTTTACAAACAACTGTTGAGTAACTTGACTTTAACAGTTCCAAGTTTGACATTATTGTATTATACATATACTAGCAGTCCAGTGAGACAAATGTCTCATTTAACGCGCCTTCAAACCTCGATCGGTTAGGCAACCACCCAGACCTGCAAGGTGTCAAAGTGGTTGCCTAACCGATCGAGGATTTAAGGCGCAGAGGGTCGCAGCTACGTTTGGCGGCCGAAACAGTTTTTATTTAATACGCGTTCTATTTGAAAAACGGTCTTTTTGTGATTTCTCGAAAACCGGAAGTGTCACGTGACTGAAATTCGGTTCCTGAGCTGACACGACCATTCCAAACATATAACTTTTATAACTTTTTTCTCTATCTCTTACGGTTTGGCTGCTGAAACAGCGTCCCGGATAAAACAGCGTCCCAGACAGACACGTCTATTAGATAAAGGATAATGGAAATTGCTCTAGTGAGATTATATTTCTTAAAAACCCATCATAAGGTCGACGACATTTTCATTTGCGTCCCCTCCATATTTTCGGTATGTCAAAACAAGTGTACGGTCTTTTCCCAGTTTGCTTAGCGTACTGGTAATATTTAACCCTCGGTATGTATAGAGATATATTTTTGTTAATTTCTTTGAATAACAAGTAGATGTAAACAATTTCTATTGTCTCATAGCCTTTCTCTGAATAAAAGCGTTATTTATTAGATGTTGCCCTGTGGAGCTTGCTTTACCCTGAATAATAAATACCAGATGATACACAGTATGGACACCAATAATATTTTTATTTGAGAATAAGAATAGAACAACATACAATCACATATACAAATATCGGCAGTTTAGTACAGTTATTTATAGAGAGTACTCATATACAAATACGCGGAAATTCTAAGGTCAGCGCACGAGTTATAAGTGATCAAAGCAGCTCTTGAAAGCGCAAGTGCAGAGTGCCAAAATGACCGAAACGAATAAACGGGTGAACGAACTGCCTGTCTTCACGTTATATAGCCCCCGTTTACGGGAATAGAAGGGATTTATAATTTAACGGCTGCCTCAAAACGTACGAAGCAGTCCTGAGGTACAATGCATTATTGTCTTGCGTCTAGAAAGCTAGAATGTCGGACTTTGGATTTTATTGCGGACTTTCCGGCCAGTTACGTCACTTCCTTTGGAATTCCTATTTTCAATGACTTGGCCTTTGGTGAAAGCGACGAAGTACGTTGTACGCGGGCGGCACATAACTCAGTTTTTGACGTTAGAAATTCTACATTACGTTGTGTCACGTTTTGAAATCAAACATCCATTGATTTTGCTAGCACAGCTGCAACACCAGTACGACGTTGAATGTGTTAGTAGGTACATATTACCTAATATTCTTCAGTTGACCACGTATGAAAAATAACTGTTTGCATTGTTTACAGACACTATCAAAGAGAGTATGAGGGTTTTAGTTGGTAATTTAGTTCTGCGCTACCATACCATTTAGGAGGACAGCTCTTAGAATCATAAATCATGCTGAAGTCAACGAATATTGCAACTACAAAACAGAAGATATGCGAACTATTGTATAAAAATTAAGATACCTACATAGAATTATTTTTTGTATATTGGTCTGATAAGAACTATCTACCAGTTCACCAGCGAGTCCAATAGGTACATTTTTATGGCCTAGGCCGGTAGCACTTAGCAACGGCTGTGATTCGTGTTAGACGTTTGGCAGTACTAAAGTATACTATTGCTGTACTATCGATGTCAAATTCGAAGTTAGCGGGTTAGGTTTTTCGTCACTCTGACATGAACTGACACAAAACCTAACCTTGACTTTGACATAGCTAGTGTCACCAACAATGCACTTCAATGCTGTCAGACGCACAATAAATTTCTGGTTCAGTATACAAAAAAATATGCACAACACACGGCCGGTATTCGCGTTTACGGCCTCGCAAGTTCACGTATCTCGCCCTGGTGGGATCAGCCGTGATGTACTAGTTGGGCCATAAATGCTTAGCTACTGGCCTAATGTCGTAAATAGCAATACTATTGTTTTTTCCGAAAGGGGTAAACATTCGTGCTTCTTAAATGTGTAAACATGATCGAACCATACGCTCATAATGCATCTACGGTAGGGAAATAGTAGAAGGGCATTAATTCAAGAACAAATTAAAGTACCTTCAGCTTATTTAAATAATAATACAACACAGTTTAATTTAGTCATCACTTGTATGCATATACTTTTTTCTTTCTAATAGTTTACGCTCTTGCTGTAACCAATTTAAAATAATTTAGTAACTTATGACTTATAACCAACTGTCTACATAAACGGGACGCATCTAATGCTATCTTTTGTTTCAGAATTTCGTTGGTGGAGCGCACGGAGCATAATAGGGAAACCCTTAAATAAAGGCAAACAAAGTTTCCCCGCGTTAAAAGTTCCACGGGGACGGCTGAGGCAAATGTGCCAGAAAGTGTGAAACATGATTGCCAAAAATGACACATGGCGTAGCCTTTTCAAATTCCTGCACTATTACAAACGAAAGACGTCTGCATGGGTGCTGTGTAATTTGAAAGTGTGCTGGTGAAATCAGTATGCGAATGCGGTGATGCGAATTACATTAAACGCGTCCGCGTGTGCGGCGCTTTTAGACGAAGTGAACTGGAGTGATCCGGGCCTTCTGACGTCTCTTTCAATTCTGGCTCTCATTAATGTAATGGTTATTGTCGGCAACTGCCTCGTCATTGCCGCCGTCTTTTGCTCCTCCAAGCTCAGGTCCGTCACCAACCTGTTCATCGTCTCGCTCGCCGTCGCCGACCTTCTCGTAGGGGTCGCCGTGCTTCCCTTCTCGGCCACTTGGGAAATATTTAAGGTAATCCTTTAATTTGTTTTTGTTGTAGTATTATGCAAGCGATGGTGTCTGGTTGAATATATTACTACGCTAACACAGATACTCGTAAAAAATACTGATAAAGCCAAGAGCTCGAGGCACAGTTAACCCTACATTAGCCACATGCTTTGATGTTTCAGCTTCGGTCGCGTGGGTGCTACGTGTCACCCACTTACATTTTAATACGTGCACTGTACATTTACTGAAATAATTGAAATACAATTTTAAACAAAAATTAATTGTGTCTATTAAATAGTGTTGTAGCAAATACAAAATACAGGGTGTATCAGAGTTTTGCACTTATATCTTAGAAATAACTTTGGCAGTTGTTGGGATATAATTGCTTGAATTTCTGCATTGAGTAAAGTAAGGCTTGGAGATTTTCTGCCACAATTTAAATATGTTACAATGGGACGTTTTGACGTTCAACAACGTCCACTTTGTGTTTGGAATTTTTATCATCAAAATAACTCTTACACCCCAGTTCAACGTCAATTATCGTTAGTAATCTGAGGAGTATTGGTACAGGGGTTTAAAATCAGATTAATAAGTTTAAAAGAATACAGTATTAAAAATTACAAAGATGAATTCAAGTATGAAATAGATATCAAAATTATTAAAATGTATTTGGTAAAGAAAGGAAATAGAATTTAAAATTCAATTAAATGAAGAAACAGTAGGATTTAACATAATTTAATTTATCTGAAATGCAAAGGGGAATTAATGGCAACTACTTTTTCGAGATATACCATTTAACAGAGTAGGTATTAGACAAATACAATCAAGCTTCTATACTGTGAAATAGATGCTAAACTAGATCACTAAGGAGATATTTATTCATTAGTATAATAAAATTTGATACAAAAATATGTAATACAATTTGTACCGGTTGAAATGATTAAAATAAACCCCTTATAAAGGTTTCAAAACGCTATTTGGTGTATGAAAGGGTTACGTATTAAAATAAAATTAGCGTGGTGTAAAAATAAAAGTAAAATGTTAAAAGGATAAAAGATATGCAGACGATATGGATGAAGATAAAGGATGTAGTGAGAATACCAAAGTAATACAGTTATAATCTACAAAAGCAAATTTCTGGAAGGGGATGCTGAACTGAGTTTATTGTCAAATTACGTTGTTGCATCATATGTATTGGATAACAAGGAATGGTTGTTACTGAAAGTGGTTTACATCGAGATTGTTAGCAGAGTGAGCGTTTTATGGGGTGGATAGGAAATTTTCATCTAAAGGAGTTCTAATTCGACAAGCTTGTCACTAAAGTGACATCTTATAACTTGCATCTAGTCGAGGTTCGTGATACTAAGTCGTCGGAGGCTTGAGGATTTTGGTAGGACGACGTGGATGGTGATTGATGCTGGCATTGCTGCTAAAGAGTGTTGGTAGGTTCCTAGTCGTGTTTTGGACAAGGAAGTCTTTGAGGATCCAGGAGTGTTTTTGGCTGAGTTCGTGCAGGCATTATATTTGGAAGTTGGGAGATCTTGGTGAGGTTGCTGAAAGCATTAGGCTTAGTAGAGGTGATTGTCGAGTCCAATAACAGGTGACAGAATTCAGGTATTTAAAGAAAAACTGAAAGAAAATATAGAAAGAGTGAAGTGAGGTAATTTTAATTAAAGAAGTACTTACCATTTGATATTGTCGAATGACAAAAATGTAACGAGAAAGTATTTGTAATTAATTTTGCACAAAGCTGGTTTAAAGTGTCGGGTGACAGACGTAAGAGTTGTCATAAAATAAGAAAATCAAAATGCAGAATAGAAGCAGTCTAGATTATAAAGAATCAGACCTGTGTTTCAGTCAAGTGTTTTCTGCCGAAGCTAGCAGTTTAATAATCTTGATCATCCATAATAAAAAAAGGGAAAATGATTTAATTACAATTCAATTTTAAAAAGAATTGATTGAGTATAAACTAACGTAAGATTGAAGTCAATTATAACATAACATAGGCGTTACAACGTGGTAGGGTCATCATTACAGTATATTACGCAGCCTAAAAGTCACTTTTTGAGCAGCTATATCATCGAAATCGATAATAAGCTCATAGTGTTTTGAAAATCGCAAGGGGTTACTGTAAATTCTGCTAAAAACGCCACAATGTTTCGTAAGATTCTTGGTTCTGCTCTCCAGAAAGATGGTGGTTTTGATGACCAATGGTTGTTGTAGCAAGATAGAGCCAGTAGTCATATATCAAGTAATGTATTAGCAGTTATAAGATAATTTTTCCTATAAAATTGATCCAGAAGCCCGGACTTAACTGCAGACGTTTTTTTGTTGGACTATCTCAAAACTCGTGCCTATGACAACAACCCAGCAATTTTTTTCCAACTCAAGAAACGTATTCCACAAGGAATTGAAGCCATTACACTGGCCCTATGTACCCGCTTAATGGAATGTAGGGCATATCTTACAAGAGTCACCTAGATGATTCAAATTTTCACACATGAATTTTTAAGATATGTAGTCTCAATTTCTAAATAAAGTAATTGATAGAAATTAGTGGTAGCTGAGCTAAATAGAGGGTAAACAAGTGCACAACCCTTTGAGACTTCCTGTATATAGTTGTTATAAACGGTATATATGCCCTTCCTTATATGGTATTTTCTAGTTTTTTATAGCGACATCTTTCAGATTAGGTACTAAAGCTTATAGCAATGTCGTTTTTCGTCTCCTGATTCTGTAGGCACATCTGCGAATAGACGCATAGCCTTGCATTGAGGATTTCTAGGAAAAAAGTTAATTTGAAATCATGTTCCTTTTCATTGTAGGTACTTGTCGCTAGTGCTTATTTATTTCTTTTTTATATATCTAGGAGATAAGTAGACCTTGCGCAACTCGTCTTCCACATCCCACTTTAATGTAATTGCGAACAAATGTGAAAGATACCAAAACCCATAAGCCAAGCACTGAATTGAAACTCTTCGGTTATGAAAATAAGCGAAGTTGTTAGCCATTCTTTAGAAAAAATCTGGTGTGATACACGCACACAACTTCCTTTTGCTGTGATTTTATAATTAGCCAAAAATTTGATTTTTAATTTGAAAGCATTTGCCAAAAATATTCGAAAATTACAAATTCTACAGAAACCGTACAAAATAGAGCGTTCTATTTAAAATAAGAGTTAATAAAATAACAAAAGAACCCCATTTTAGAGGTATTCAACTTGAAAATCACATATTTCACATCAATACACATTAAAAATGTAAGTTACAAAAAATTAGGCGTTTAGGTCCCATGTTTGTATGAAAAAAAACAGAAAATTTTAAATGGTGTAATCAGTAGTTATACGTATATCACAAGAGCATGGAAAATAACCGAAAATACGGCGTCTGATGAGACGCGTTTTCTAGAAACGAGACCGCAGCTCTAGTGGTGTTTTGCGAAAATACGTCAAGTCCTAAAGAGGTAAATATTTTCATTATTTTCCTTGGCTAATAAAAGTTTCCCAAATTTTTATAATTAACTATTGAAACCAAATTACAAAGTGTGTTTATGCTATTTATTTCCTCTTGACTTGCTAAATGTCGTTTGCTTGCGTATGAACTCACTCGGTAAATGAGTCTTTATAGCCACGGTGCCTATAAAGTGTTACTGTCGCCTGAACTGACCCGGTAAATGAGTCTTTACAGTCGGGGTGTCTATAAAGCGTTACTATCGTTTGAATTGACGGCAAATGAGTCTTTACAGGCCTGGTGCCTGTAAAATGTACTGAGTCAGTTCAGACGACAGTAACATTTTACAGACACCGTTCCTATAAAGACTCATTTACCGAGTCAGTTCAGACGACAGCAAACAACATTTGACAAATCAAGAGGAAATAAATAACTATTACCTGTTGTCAATGAGAACGCATTTTTACGAATATACAATAATGTGTATATATTTGGATATACGCCGTACAATAATAACTGCTGTTGTACTTCGCAAATACATAAAAACATTATTATTGGTTTGGAGAAAAATAAATGAGATAGTCAGCAGCATAAGATAGACAAATGCAATAACAGTTTTGTGATATAATATTGCAATTTCTTCGGGTCGGTTAACATAGCACCACCAACTATTCCAAATGATCTCCAAATCAAGCGCTTGATTCGTTATATCTAGCGCAACCTAGCGCCACAAATTATTACGCTAGCGCCATTACAGTTTCGGATATTTTTACTGGTCTTTTCGGGGGGTGCTAAGTTAACGCTAGCACCACCAATTAACGATAGGCTTCTGAAAACCTAGCGCTAGATTCTCTAGACCTAGCGCCACCTGGCGCCACAAATGTTACACCTAGCGCTTTTCCCATTTGAATTGTACGGCATAAAATTGATCGTTAACATAGCACCACCAACTATTCCAAATGATCTCCAAATCAAACGCTTGATTCTTTATATCTAGCGCAACCTAGCGCCACAAATTATTACGCTAGCGCCATTACAGTTTCGGATATTTTTACTGGTCTTTTCGGGGGGGTGCTAAGTTAACGCTAGCACCACCAATTAACGATAGGCTTCTGAAAACCTAGCGCTAGATTCTCTACACCTAGCGCCACCTGGCGCCACAAATGTTACACCTAGCGCTTTTCCCATTTGAATTGTACGGCATAAAATTGATCGTTAACATAGCACCACCAACTATTCCAAATGATCTCCAAATCAAGCGCTTGATTCTTTATATCTAGCGCAACCTAGCGCCACAAATTATTACGCTAGCGCCATTACAGTTTCGGATATTTTTACTGGTCTTTTCGGGGGGTGCTAAGTTAACGCTAGCACCACCAATTAACGATAGGCTTCTGAAAACCTAGCGCTAGATTCTCTACACCTAGCGCCACCTGGCGCCACAAATGTTACACCTAGCGCTTTTCCCATTTGAATTGTACGGCATAAAATTGATCGTTAACATAGCACCACCAACTATTCCAAATGATCTCCAAATCAAGCGCTTGATTCTTTATATCTAGCGCAACCTAGCGCCACAAATTATTACGCTAGCGCCATTACAGTTTCGGATATTTTTACTGGTCTTTTCGGGGGGTGCTAAGTTAACGCTAGCACCACCAATTAGCGATAGGCTTCTGAAAACCTAGCGCTAGATTCTCTACACCTAGCGCCACCTGGCGCCACAAATGTTACACCTAGCGCTTTTCCCATTTGAATTGTACGGCATAAAATTGATCGTTAACATAGCACCACCAACTATTCCAAATGATCTCCAAATCAAGCGCTTGATTCTTTATATCTAGCGCAACCTAGCGCCACAAATTATTACGCTAGCGCCATTACAGTTTCGGATATTTTTACTGGTCTTTTCGGGGGGGTGCTAAGTTAACGCTAGCACCACCAATTAACGATAGGCTTCTAAAAACCTAGCGCTAGATTCTCTAGACCTAGCGCCACCTGGCGCCACAAATTTTACACCTAGCGCTTTTCCCGTTTGAATTGTACGGCATAAAATTGATCGTTAACATAGCACCACCAACTATTCCAAATGATCTCCAAATCAAGCGCTTGATTCTTTATATCTAGCGCAACCTAGCGCCACAAATTATTACGCTAGCGCCATTACAGTTTCGGATATTTTTACTGGTTTTTTCGGGGGGTGCTAAGTTAACGCTAGCACCACCAATTAACGATAGGCTTCTGAAAACCTAGCGCTAGATTCTCTAGACCTAGCGCCACCTGGCGCCACAAATTTTACACCTAGCGCTTTTCCCGTTTGAATTGTACGGCATAAAATTGATCGTTAACATAGCACCACCAACTATTCCAAATGATCTCCAAATCAAGCGCTTGATTCTTTATATCTAGCGCAACCTAGCGCCACAAATTATTACGCTAGCGCCATTACAGTTTCGGATATTTTTACTGGTTTTTTCGGGGGGTGCTAAGTTAACGCTAGCACCACCAATTAACGATAGGCTTCTGAAAACCTAGCGCTAGATTCTCTACACATAGCGTAATCTGGCGCCACAAATTATTACGCTAGCGCCATTGCAGTTTCGGGTTGTAGACAGTTGGAAATGACTTTTCCATATTTGATAGCGACGAATTTACTGTGTATGATGATTAATGAAAACTTAACCACATTGTAGTGTCGTAACCACCGCCATTTTGTTGAGGTGGATCCAATCTGTTCCAAAAAAATATTTCATAACATTTTAGTAAAGCGGTATACATAACTGTCCGTAGTGCCACGGGCCTATAACTTATAGACGGTTAGTCATATAGCCGTTGGAAGCTGAAATTTCGCAGGCAGATGGTACAGACTGAAATGTAAACATTCCACTTGTTTTATTCTCCGCGTTTTCAGCTTTATCTCATTTGCTTCCCCAAAAAGCTTTGATGTGATACCACTTTAATTACATGTTTGGTGTATCTTGTATAGAAACTAAACCTTAAAGTTAAAGAAAATCAAACATGCGATGTAGCACATAACCTCAATCTATTTTAGTTTTAGTTTTCTAACTCAAATTTACTTAATCTTGCGAAATAGCAATTTCCATTGACACATATTATCTATACAAACAGGAAAATAACTCTTTAATCAAACAATCGCAAAACTTTTCTGTAATGACGACAGTTTGCCGCAATATATTGTTTTAAAATATTTGGTTGGAAAGCAGATTTGAACCTACTACACGGTCTATATAAATGAATATAAATAAAATATAACTTACGTGTGCATGTACCTACTATATTACAATTCTATAAAAACTTTCAGGCAATTTATTAAAAAAGAGGCTGCAGTCACTGCACTATAACCGACAGTCACAGCACTATAACCCGCACAGCTGATTCAGAGTTATACTTTATTCAGCTAATCGAGTCATTAAAGTCTGCAGCCCGAGTTACAAATATCAGCACTAAGTTCATTACTAATAAATACGATTTTATTAAAGTTTACATCACAGGATGCAAGTATAATATACAGGGTTAGTCATGAGTGGGTTACTTCTGACCAAAAGTTGAAGACAACCCATCACACAAAAAACGCCTATCACTTGATACAATATTTAATATGATTAATAAATTGAATCAAAGTCCCCAACTTTCTGTTTACATGTCATTGGTGTAAGTCTATGTCAAATTCGAGGTTAGCAGATTAGGTTTTGTGTCAGTTTGTGTCAAAACTTATTTCTTATTTTTCATATTAAAAACATGACTGATTGATTATGGCATTCACAAAAACAGCGAAAAGGCTATGTCTCTTTAATCCAAATTCTCTGTCAAGTTTAGTGGTAATCTAGTTACGGCTGATAATTGTAACTTCGGTGAATGAAGTGTAGAGTTGCAACTACAGTCACAGTAAATATGAAAATCTACTATTGCATTTATGACACCAGATGGAGAAAGGTTGGAACAGCGAAGATCATAGCGCTAGGTTTTCAAAAGTCTGTATTTAGTTGATGATGCACAAGTTCAAGTTTTGTATTTACCATGCCAATATTACGAGAGAAAACCATGTTAATCAGAGGACAAGGTGTTGATTATCGCGTAATCAGGCACCGATTGGCAAAAAAACTTATATTATGGTCATTCTATTGGTTGGTGACGTTATGAGTAGAATGGTTTCAGGAATTTCATCCCGTGATATTTTTTTGGGTGTGAAGAGTCTGGCGCTATGTTTTAAAAAGCCCGACATTGGTTGGTGGTGTAAACACTAACTCAATAGCCCCCGAAAAGAACAGTAAAACATCCGAAACTGTAATAGCGCTAGGGTAATAATTTGTGACGCTAGATAGGGCTGGATATAAAGAATCTAGCGCTAGGTTTTCAGAAGGCTATCGTTAATTGGTGGTGCTAGCGTTAACTTAGCACCCGCCGAAAAGACCAGTAAAAATATCCGAAACTGTAATGGCGCTAGCGTAATAATTTGTGGCGCTAGGTTGCGCTAGATATAAAGAATCAAGCGCTTGATTTGGAGATCATTTGGAATAGTTGGTGGTGCTATGTTAACGATCAATTTTATGCCGTACAATTCAAATGGGAAAAGCGCTAGGTGTAAAATTAGTGGCGCTAGATTGCGCTAGGTGTAGAGAATCTAGCGCTAGGTTTTCAGAAGCCTATCGTTAATTGGTGGTGCTAGCGTTAACTTAGCACCCCCCGAAAAGACCAGTAAAAATATCTAAAACTGCAATGGCGCTAGCGTAATAATTTGTGGCGCCAGATTGCGCTAGGTGTAGAGAATCTAGCGCTAGGTTTTCAGAAGCCTATCGTTAATTGGTGGTGCTAGCGTTAACTTAGCACCCCCCGAAAAGACCAGTAAAAATATCCGAAACCGCAATGGCGGTAGCGTAATAATTTGTGGCGCTAGGTATAAAGAATCAAGCGCTTGATTTGGAGATAATTTGGAATAGTTGGTGGTGCTATGTTAACGATCAATTTTATGCCGTACAATTCAAATGAGAAAAGCGCTAGGTGTAAAATTTGTGGCGCCAGGTGGCGCTAGGTGTAGAGAATCTAGCGCTAGGTTTTCAGAAGCCTATCGTTAATTGGTGGTGCTAGCGTTAACCTAGCACCCCCCGAAAAGACCGGTAAAAATATCCGAAACTGCAAAGGCGGTAGCGTAATAATTTGTGGCGCTAGGTTGCGCTAGATATAAAGAATCAAGCGCTTGATTTGTAGATCATTTGGAATAGTTGGTGGTGCTATGTTAACGATCAATTTTATGCCGTACAATTCAAATGGGAAAAGCGCTAGGTGTAAAATTTGTGGCGCCAGGTGGCGCTAGGTGTAGAGAATCTAGCGCTAGGTTTTCAGAAGCCTATCGTTAATTGGTGGTGCTAGCGTTAACTTAGCACCCCCCGAAAAGACCGGTAAAAATATCCGAAACTGCAAAGGCGGTAGCGTAATAATTTGTGGCGCTAGGTTGCGCTAGATATAAAGAATCAAGCGCTTGATTTGTAGATCATTTGGAATAGTTGGTGGTGCTATGTTAACGATCAATTTTATGCCGTACAATTCAAATGGGAAAAGCGCTAGGTGTAAAATTTGTGGCGCCAGGTGGCGCTAGGTGTAGAGAATCTAGCGCTAGGTTTTCAGAAGCCTATCGTTAATTGGTGGTGCTAGCGTTAACCTAGCACCCCCCGAAAAGACCGGTAAAAATATCCGAAACTGCAAAGGCGGTAGCGTAATAATTTGTGGCGCTAGGTTGCGCTAGATATAAAGAATCAAGCGCTTGATTTGTAGATCATTTGGAATAGTTGGTGGTGCTATGTTAACGATCAATTTTATGCCGTACAATTCAAATGGGAAAAGCGCTAGGTGTAAAATTTGTGGCGCCAGGTGGCGCTAGGTGTAGAGAATCTAGCGCTAGGTTTTCAGAAGCCTATCGTTAATTGGTGGTGCTAGCGTTAACTTAGCACCCCCCGAAAAGACCAGTAAAAATATCCGAAACTGTAATGGCGCTAGCGTAATAATTTGTGGCGCTAGGTTGCGCTAGATATAAAGAATCAAGCTCTTGATTTGGAGATCATTTGGAATAGTTGGTGGTGCTATGTTAACCGACCCAATTTCTTCTTCTTCTATATAGATATCATTCTCCCTACTTTTTTCTTCATTGCCTTCTAAATTGTGATCCGTCAACATGTTGTCATTCCATAGTTTTCTAGGAAGTGCCACCAAACGACAACCTATCGGGGAATGTTCCCTGACTATATTGGCTCCCTTATTTTCACCCATTCCGTTAATGTGGCCTCTCCATTCTGTCATCCTTTTCCTTGTACATTCATTGGTGTTCTCCACTTTGCATAATATATGTCTGTTGTATTCTCATTTCTAATCTTGTTTCTGGTTGGTTTTCCTTCAGTGCATCAAGAGTAATTATTTCTGTGGTTTTATTACCCTTTGTGTCCTTTCTGTGTCTGGATTTGTGCCACTTTTATAAAACCGAGTTTTAGTACCTTTCCGTATGTTTTATTTCTTATATTGTATCGTTCAGTCACCCTGCTATTCGATTTTCTTTTTGAACTGTTCTACACCTTTTTCTAAATTCCTTGATATCTGAACTCCATGACTTGCTCGATGATTGCTTCTTCTACATCCAACCTTCACTTCATTAGTTTGGTGAATAGCTTTAGCTTTTTCTGATGATATTATCAGGTTGTGCTTGTATTACGAGGGGATATTTTTATGTTTTTTATCTACCTGGCTACGAAAGAAAATATATAGTTTTAAGAAAAATTTATTTTTCTATGTAACTTCCTTCTAGACGTATGCACTTATTCCATCGTTTTTCCAACTTTTCCATGCCCACAGAAAAAAAATCTTTTGGCAAGCCTGCAAAATATTCTACTGCATCTTTGAGTTCATCATCGGAAGCAAAACGCCTTCCTCTGAAATGTTTCTTCAAATGTTTGAATAAAAAAAAGTCAGACGGGGCCAGGTCGGGGCTATAAGGTGGATGACTTAATTCAATAAAGCCAGAATCATTAATAATCCGCTGAACTTTAAACGCTTTATGCACCCGGCAATTGTCATGCAGCTGCAAATCCTTTTGCCTTCCAATATACTTTTTAAATTTTGAATTGTATTCCCATAGGCATCTCTGTTTATAGTAGACCCCCTCTGCATATATTCAATCAACAAGATTCCTTCGACGTCTCTTCGGCAATTGGGTTTTGGCTTTGTTCGGTGGTAGGGAGCCCTTGTGAATCCACTGTATAGATTCTTGTTGTGGGAGGGTCCCAGAGAAACACCCAAGTCTCATTCCCAGTGACAATTTGCGAAAGAAAATTTCTGTCGTCCTCCAAAGCAGCCAAATTTTCTTTTCTGCAAAGTTTTTGCTCAGGTGTAAGCGATCTCGGAATTCACCGCGCAGACACCCTTTTCATGCCCAAATCATCATGCAAAATATTGAGAACACTTGTTTCAGATATGCTGACTTCATTAGCAATAACGGAAACCTTTATACGCCTATCTTTCCATACCAAATCTGCAACTTTTTGCACAATTTCTTCGGTTCTTGCAATTACTGGTCGTCCGGACTTTGGATCATCCTGGATCGATTCTCTACCCCATCGAAATACCTTAGACCAAAATTTCATTTGAAAATAGGTTGGTCCAATTTCCCCATACACGGCAGTCATTCTTTCGCGGATAATTTTAGGCCCAGTGTCCTCTTTGGTAAGAAACTTTATTACAGAGCGATGTTCAAGTTTAGTATCGCTAATTTTGCCAACAAAAAAAAACACTTGCAAATCTCTATAAATCACACGATTTAAACTAGCTTTGCATATAGGCTTCTAAATGTCACATCTACTCGACAACAAACAATTGCGATCATAGCTCTTTTGTTTCATGGCTAGGTAGATAGCATCAAAATCTCTGTCGTAAATAGATGCAGCATTATTTTAAAGTCATCTTTGCTTCGGGCTATCCGCCGCGTCTTCTCCATAACATAAAAGTTGCAATTGTTTATTGCCCATTTTACACCCTTCCGTTAGCTTTAGTTTTTGACAATCTTATCCATTATCAGGTTATAAACAAGGAAACTAGGAAGGAGGCTTAGAGAGTATCCTTATCTTCTATTACTTCTGTAGTATTGTACTGACAAATTCCTTCGATCGTTTTGACTACGTCTAAGGAAAAATTTTTGTTGTACAACAGATGGATGTAATTTAAATAGTAAATTATAAAACGTATTTAATTTGAGTAAATTGCCATCAACAAATTTTAGACAAGTTAAAGAATGTTCAACTTATTTGTAGGTATATTAATGATATTTTTACTATTCGGCAGCTATAAACAAATAATCGCGTAAAGAATATGAAAATTATTGAAATAAGACTTCAAATTTAAGACAAACAATTCTTCAAACGCAGGGCGCATGATTTCTTTTAATAACAAAAACAGGCAGTGCAAATAGTTACAAAGAGGTAAACCGATATATTGAAACTAAAAAATAATTAATTAATAATGGGATATATATGTTACAGGAAATGTATGAAACCTAGGAATTGTATACAATTCCTAGGAAATGTATATAATGCCGAGCCAATTTAGGAAATGTGTAAAATAATTGGTCAAAGGTTATTTAATACATACATTTCCTAGGAAATGTATGTCCTAGGCATTGTATGGAATTCCTAAATGGTACTAGGAAATGTATGAAAATCAACATTATACTGTAGAATTTGTGAATGAATGAAAAATAAAATACACCACCAATTAACGATAGGCTTCTGAAAACCTAGCGCTAGATTCTCTACACCTAGCGCCACCTGGCGCCACAAATGTTACACCTAGCGCTTTTCCCATTTGAATTGTACGGCATAAAATTGATCGTTAACATAGCACCACCAACTATTCCAAATGATCTCCAAATCAAGCGCTTGATTCTTTATATCTAGCGCAACCTAGCGCCACAAATTATTACGCTAGCGCCATTACAGTTTCGGATATTTTTACTGGTCTTTTCGGGGGGTGCTAAGTTAACGCTAGCACCACCAATTAACGATAGGCTTCTGAAAACCTAGCGCTAGATTCTCTACACCTAGCGCCACCTGGCGCCACAAATGTTACACCTAGCGCTTTTCCCATTTGAATTGTACGGCATAAAATTGATCGTTAACATAGCACCACCAACTATTCCAAATGATCTCCAAATCAAGCGCTTGATTCTTTATATCTAGCGCAACCTAGCGCCACAAATTATTACGCTAGCGCCATTACAGTTTCGGATATTTTTACTGGTCTTTTCGGGGGGTGCTAAGTTAACGCTAGCACCACCAATTAGCGATAGGCTTCTGAAAACCTAGCGCTAGATTCTCTACACCTAGCGCCACCTGGCGCCACAAATGTTACACCTAGCGCTTTTCCCATTTGAATTGTACGGCATAAAATTGATCGTTAACATAGCACCACCAACTATTCCAAATGATCTCCAAATCAAGCGCTTGATTCTTTATATCTAGCGCAACCTAGCGCCACAAATTATTACGCTAGCGCCATTACAGTTTCGGATATTTTTACTGGTCTTTTCGGGGGGGTGCTAAGTTAACGCTAGCACCACCAATTAACGATAGGCTTCTAAAAACCTAGCGCTAGATTCTCTAGACCTAGCGCCACCTGGCGCCACAAATTTTACACCTAGCGCTTTTCCCGTTTGAATTGTACGGCATAAAATTGATCGTTAACATAGCACCACCAACTATTCCAAATGATCTCCAAATCAAGCGCTTGATTCTTTATATCTAGCGCAACCTAGCGCCACAAATTATTACGCTAGCGCCATTACAGTTTCGGATATTTTTACTGGTTTTTTCGGGGGGTGCTAAGTTAACGCTAGCACCACCAATTAACGATAGGCTTCTGAAAACCTAGCGCTAGATTCTCTACACATAGCGTAATCTGGCGCCACAAATTATTACGCTAGCGCCATTGCAGTTTCGGGTTGTAGACAGTTGGAAATGACTTTTCCATATTTGATAGCGACGAATTTACTGTGTATGATGATTAATGAAAACTTAACCACATTGTAGTGTCGTAACCACCGCCATTTTGTTGAGGTGGATCCAATCTGTTCCAAAAAAATATTTCATAACATTTTAGTAAAGCGGTATACATAACTGTCCGTAGTGCCACGGGCCTATAACTTATAGACGGTTAGTCATATAGCCGTTGGAAGCTGAAATTTCGCAGGCAGATGGTACAGACTGAAATGTAAACATTCCACTTGTTTTATTCTCCGCGTTTTCAGCTTTATCTCATTTGCTTCCCCAAAAAGCTTTGATGTGATACCACTTTAATTACATGTTTGGTGTATCTTGTATAGAAACTAAACCTTAAAGTTAAAGAAAATCAAACATGCGATGTAGCACATAACCTCAATCTATTTTAGTTTTAGTTTTCTAACTCAAATTTACTTAATCTTGCGAAATAGCAATTTCCATTGACACATATTATCTATACAAACAGGAAAATAACTCTTTGGTGGTGCTATGTTAACGATCAATTTTATGCCGTACAATTCAAATGGGAAAAGCGCTAGGTGTAAAATTTGTGGCGCCAGGTGGCGCTAGGTGTAGAGAATCTAGCGCTAGGTTTTCAGAAGCCTATCGTTAATTGGTGGTGCTAGCGTTAACTTAGCACCCCCCGAAAAGACCAGTAAAAATATCCGAAACTGTAATGGCGCTAGCGTAATAATTTGTGGCGCTAGGTTGCGCTAGATATAAAGAATCAAGCTCTTGATTTGGAGATCATTTGGAATAGTTGGTGGTGCTATGTTAACCGACCCAATTTCTTCTTCTTCTATATAGATATCATTCTCCCTGCTTTTTTCTTCATTGCCTTCTAAATTGTGATCCGTCAACATGTTGTCATTCCATAGTTTTCTAGGAAGTGCCACCAAACGACAACCTATCGGGGAATGTTCCCTGACTATATTGGCTCCCTTATTTTCACCCATTCCGTTAATGTGGCCTCTCCATTCTGTCATCCTTTTCCTTGTACATTCATTGGTGTTCTCCACTTTGCATAATATATGTCTGTTGTATTCTCATTTCTAATCTTGTTTCTGGTTGGTTTTCCTTCAGTGCATCAAGAGTAATTATTTCTGTGGTTTTATTACCCTTTGTGTCCTTTCTGTGTCTGGATTTGTGCCACTTTTATAAAACCGAGTTTTAGTACCTTTCCGTATGTTTTATTTCTTATATTGTATCGTTCAGTCACCCTGCTATTCGATTTTCTTTTTGAACTGTTCTACACCTTTTTCTAAATTCCTTGATATCTGAACTCCATGACTTGCTCGATGATTGCTTCTTCTACATCCAACCTTCACTTCATTAGTTTGGTGAATAGCTTTAGCTTTTTCTGATGATATTATCAGGTTGTGCTTGTATTACGAGGGGATATTTTTATGTTTTTTATCTACCTGGCTACGAAAGAAAATATATAGTTTTAAGAAAAATTTATTTTTCTATGTAACTTCCTTCTAGACGTATGCACTTATTCCATCGTTTTTCCAACTTTTCCATGCCCACAGAAAAAAAATCTTTTGGCAAGCCTGCAAAATATTCTACTGCATCTTTGAGTTCATCATCGGAAGCAAAACGCCTTCCTCTGAAATGTTTCTTCAAATGTTTGAATAAAAAAAAGTCAGACGGGGCCAGGTCGGGGCTATAAGGTGGATGACTTAATTCAATAAAGCCAGAATCATTAATAATCCGCTGAACTTTAAACGCTTTATGCACCCGGCAATTGTCATGCAGCTGCAAATCCTTTTGCCTTCCAATATACTTTTTAAATTTTGAATTGTATTCCCATAGGCATCTCTGTTTATAGTAGACCCCCTCTGCATATATTCAATCAACAAGATTCCTTCGACGTCTCTTCGGCAATTGGGTTTTGGCTTTGTTCGGTGGTAGGGAGCCCTTGTGAATCCACTGTATAGATTCTTGTTGTGGGAGGGTCCCAGAGAAACACCCAAGTCTCATTCCCAGTGACAATTTGCGAAAGAAAATTTCTGTCGTCCTCCAAAGCAGCCAAATTTTCTTTTCTGCAAAGTTTTTGCTCAGGTGTAAGCGATCTCGGAATTCACCGCGCAGACACCCTTTTCATGCCCAAATCATCATGCAAAATATTGAGAACACTTGTTTCAGATATGCTGACTTCATTAGCAATAACGGAAACCTTTATACGCCTATCTTTCCATACCAAATCTGCAACTTTTTGCACAATTTCTTCGGTTCTTGCAATTACTGGTCGTCCGGACTTTGGATCATCCTGGATCGATTCTCTACCCCATCGAAATACCTTAGACCAAAATTTCATTTGAAAATAGGTTGGTCCAATTTCCCCATACACGGCAGTCATTCTTTCGCGGATAATTTTAGGCCCAGTGTCCTCTTTGGTAAGAAACTTTATTACAGAGCGATGTTCAAGTTTAGTATCGCTAATTTTGCCAACAAAAAAAAACACTTGCAAATCTCTATAAATCACACGATTTAAACTAGCTTTGCATATAGGCTTCTAAATGTCACATCTACTCGACAACAAACAATTGCGATCATAGCTCTTTTGTTTCATGGCTAGGTAGATAGCATCAAAATCTCTGTCGTAAATAGATGCAGCATTATTTTAAAGTCATCTTTGCTTCGGGCTATCCGCCGCGTCTTCTCCATAACATAAAAGTTGCAATTGTTTATTGCCCATTTTACACCCTTCCGTTAGCTTTAGTTTTTGACAATCTTATCCATTATCAGGTTATAAACAAGGAAACTAGGAAGGAGGCTTAGAGAGTATCCTTATCTTCTATTACTTCTGTAGTATTGTACTGACAAATTCCTTCGATCGTTTTGACTACGTCTAAGGAAAAATTTTTGTTGTACAACAGATGGATGTAATTTAAATAGTAAATTATAAAACGTATTTAATTTGAGTAAATTGCCATCAACAAATTTTAGACAAGTTAAAGAATGTTCAACTTATTTGTAGGTATATTAATGATATTTTTACTATTCGGCAGCTATAAACAAATAATCGCGTAAAGAATATGAAAATTATTGAAATAAGACTTCAAATTTAAGACAAACAATTCTTCAAACGCAGGGCGCATGATTTCTTTTAATAACAAAAACAGGCAGTGCAAATAGTTACAAAGAGGTAAACCGATATATTGAAACTAAAAAATAATTAATTAATAATGGGATATATATGTTACAGGAAATGTATGAAACCTAGGAATTGTATACAATTCCTAGGAAATGTATATAATGCCGAGCCAATTTAGGAAATGTGTAAAATAATTGGTCAAAGGTTATTTAATACATACATTTCCTAGGAAATGTATGTCCTAGGCATTGTATGGAATTCCTAAATGGTACTAGGAAATGTATGAAAATCAACATTATACTGTAGAATTTGTGAATGAATGAAAAATAAAATACAGATGAAGTTTTCCTTAGCAGTGAGACGATTTTTCAGTGCTACTAACCTAACCTAACCTAACCTAACCTACTGACATAACATCCCGAATTTAACACATTTCCGATTCTAGTTTAGGAAATGTACACAATTCCTAGGAAATGTGTATAATAAAATTTATTTCACACATTTCCTGACGATTTTAGACATTATATACATTTCCTAGGAATTCTACATAATGACGGATTACATACATTTCCGGTAACATATACATCACAAAAGTGTTTCAAGTTGCCAACACATTACCTTCATATATATCACATTAGCAGACCTTTTGTGGGAATGAATATAAGCAGCAGTTATTATTATTATATTTGGGTAGGTATAACGGTAGAAATATAGTATTGGGAATAAAAGTAATTTACGATACAAGTGCGTAAAGCTACTCTTTAGGCACGAGTGGGGTAGAGTTAAAACGCGAGTGAGCGAGCGTTTTAAGCCCCACGAGTGACTAAAGATGCTTTACGCATGTGTATCGTACAATATTTTATCTACGATAGAATCTAAAAAATACGGTAAATATAAAAAATATTTTACATGTAAATTAGAATTACTAGCAACCGGTCCTAATTTTGAGTGTTTTAAAAATTGTAAAACACGTTGCTACTAACTACGTGCCTAACGAAATTTTTTAAGCACGTTGCTATTAACGACGTAAACTAATGAAATCATATTATTAAACAGTCGTTTTACAAACTTAAAACTGCCAACTAAAAGGTAATTTTACACACTGTCGTAGATAAAATAAATTATGAAACAGTTTTAAAATATAGAGAATCGTTAGTGAACTCCAAAACTACGATATTATTTCAAAGCATAATAAAGCTTCAGAAAATACCTATTGCATGGAGAATAGTCTTTACAAAGGGGAGGAGGATATTGAGCAACTACGGAAGCAAGAACTTACTGAGTACGATGCTAAAATTATTAACACAATCCCTACTGAGATAAGCAATATTATAAAACTTAAGGAAAAACAGCACATGTCCTAAAATGGCTGCCACATAATACTTATCGGTCGCACTCAATATACACACTATATTTGTTAGATACTAGCTGGCGCTAACTGTACCCGTGCGAAGATGTCGAGCGTTACGCAAAATCTCCTCTGTGAGTATAACAAAACAGTGGCGTTAGCAATTTTTAAACTGACCTAACAAAGTGGATGGACTTTTTGCATCAGTATCCATTGACGATGGGATCACACATGGAAGTTTTCCTTATGCTAGATACTGTATATTATATATATTTTTATAATAGTATATGATATATAAAACCGTTAGATCGATATAAAATGCGCATTGGCAAAATCAGCATTGTCTCTCATAGTAGAATACTGACAAAACAATACTAATATGACCATGTTAGTGAGCAAAATGTGATTTGTGACAATTAGCAAGAAATCTATTAGATGTAAAATTGTCAATAATGGAGGTTACATATCTAGGAATTATCCAACGTACGACCTAAAAGTGGGCACTCATTAGAAAGCGGAACATGTCGATAAGTTAAACAGCTTCTTAAACGTATGTATAATAGAACAATTTTGTTTATTTTAGAAGCAGAACCACACAATAAGCATACAACAACTCTCTTACACCATTAGAATACCGTAATGTAACCAAAACTAATGTGTACTTGTAACATTTCTTTTCGGCCCTTTAGAGCAGAACTACAGTGATCTAATTACAACATTTTTAACTACGTTTTTTATAATTTCTCAAAACCTTCAATTGAGTAATATTTTCAGTTTTTAATATGTCGAAATACTGTATAAACCGTAAAGAAAATGTACGGTATCGTTTATTTTCTCCGATGAGTTCACTAGTCGGAAGTTCGCTGCATCGGAATTGTACTTCTCTTGCCGCCACATCTTAAAGTTTAAATATAACAAACAGTAGAAGTTACATGAAGTTTCTACTCGCTCACGTACAAGAAGTTTTGATTAAAAACCACGGTTCGACTTCTGGCTTGTAAAATTCCATGGAAAATGTCAAGTGCGACAAGTACAGGTTTGATATTCCCCTACGGATTAAATTACGTTTTAAGGCTTACCCTAATTACTGTAAGCTGAATTATTAAGACATTCTTCTTTTGCGCTTCTATGTTCTAAGGAAAGAAAAGTGGTCCCTGGAGCCACAGTCTAATTGGACTGGTAAAATACTGTCCAAAGATAATTTTTTTTATATCTAAATGTATTTCATACATTCAAATGAACTTCTAAATTTGCGTAAAGGTCGAAATTAAGAAAGCGTATGCTCCTTGTTACCATATGTAAAGAAGTGTACGTATGTTAGATTATTAGATATTAGATAGATACTTCAAATGCACCTTAGTTTCAAATTAATTGCTCTGTTGCTTACCTGGCTAGATCAATACACATAAAACACTTACTTTGTCTCAACTCGTGAACAAGAAAGATCAATATATGCTAAAATCAGAAAACTGATATACATTTGTACTATTACACAAATAAACATAGGGTATTGATCTTTACAGCACACACACATAGAACCGGAAGGAAAACAGGATGAAACTCTAAAATATATGGTTATTCATGAACAGCACAATGTTAACTAAGAAGGGATATTCTATGGGCGATACCTCGTTGTTACACGCATTAAAAAATAGACAACGTTATACCATTTGTTTCTGCAATACGTTTACTTTTAAACAACATTAAAGTAACGCCGAAGTAACTGGCATTTATACTTGAACATTAAACTGCATCGAAATTCGCCGTCGAGATTTAGTACATAAAAACCAGGCTGCTATTCACGTAAGTATTTATTTGTCTATGAAGCGCATTTCTTTACGTTAATAAAACCTCCACAACACCGCCTGAAGCGACCACTTATCACTCAAAATGCAATCGTTGCCCATATCAGCTTATCTTATGCTCGAGGCCCAAGGACTGCGTCATAACCCTCGGAATGGATGGCTTCATCCAACTTGAACAATGCGACGCGTGGAAGTTTCCCACAAATAGAGCGGGAGAAGTCTCTGGCTTCTGACTGTCTCCTTTCTCGCGGCTGACGTCACGAAACAATTGGAAGGTCTTACAAACCCCTATCGAGGTGTTGTAATGGCGTACTTGCTCGGTACACGGTTATTTTTCATCCCCTTAAAGTGTAAAATAGCAGACCGATAATGTCTTAACCACTTGTAGTCTGGCGCCCCAGGTAGTAGCCGTTATTTTACGAAGAATATTATTGCTCCCACCAACTTTCAGCTTTGTATTATTCCAGTGCTGTTTGTATGTTAAGAAGCGATCCAGATGAATGCCCAAGTATTTAGTGCTTGGGTAATATTCAAAGAGCACGAACAAACAAACAAACATCTTTCCAAATAACCTCTAGTTTTCTACAATCCTGCTTGCTGCGAAGATACCTAGATTTTCAATGGGTTTGGTCTTGATTGAGTATGTAGTATTGACATAGTCCTGACAGCCCTTCTGTTACAATCTGTTCACCGTCATCGAATGTGTTGGACTGTACGGCGATCGCTCTGTCGTCTGCCTACATGTAGTTGAAGGCGTCAATGGGTATAGTGCTTGGTCGGTGGTGTATTATGTTGACGAGAGTGGGAGCCAATTCCCTGCTTTGTGGTAAACCGTATCTCTGGTGACACCATTTACTGTACTTTCTATAAACTCGAAAAAGAACATGCCATTTTGAAGCCAGGTTCCCATTATTCTGTTTAAAGGCTTTCGTTAGTTATGCCGTAGAGTTTCAGTGATAGAGCCGAAGGGTTGATTGCGTCGTAAGTTGCCGTAAGATTGATTTACACTTCTAACTTTAAGTTCATGATAATCATTTCCAATATATTCGTTTAGGTTTGTTATTTGCGATTACAGCCCTCTTTTATTTCCTTTTACGTTAAAGGGAGCATTGAATTCACCCCAAAAAATCGAAATTGAGTTTTCAACAGATCTTCAAGTTTTCGAGTCCCCTGAACCCAAAAAAAACATGTTTTTGTTCATTGGTCTGTCTGTCTGCGTGTCCAAGTTGTGTGAGTGTATCACACCAGATTGTTGTAGCATGAGATGCAGATCTATGGCCTGGATGAGACAGTGTTGAATTATTGTAGGTGTCGGTTGATTGGTTTCTCTTCCAGATTTTTAGGATTGCCATTACCTTGGATTTCCTACAGACTCACTGTTGCAGATAGTTGTAAAAAATAATAGCCGTTGCTTCGTTTTATGTTCTAATGCTGCTTACAGTATGCCCATAGAGGATAAATATGGGGGTGGGGAGAAGGGGGGGTTGATTCATCTCCATCTATTTAGTTTAGTTTTGTTTGGTACTTTAACATACTTGTTTCGGGTTTGCCGTTTTTGAAAAATTGGGTTGCTGTTTGGTGGAAAGAGGTATCGGCAGGTTGTCTCAACTGGATGGCATAGTTTTTTAATGGCCTCTGATTACTTCTCCTGATGTTCAATTATTCAATAAGTGTCCTACAGCTTTCTTTTATAGTTTCTGCCATTACAGCTATCAGTTATTGACCTTACTCAATTGTGGCCTCTGCCAAAAGCCCGGTATAAAAAAGGGCTAAGTACTTTTACAGTTCATCCGTCGTTTCAGGTGTTAAACCTAGCCTCTTCATTTTTATCATCGTCTGCACATCACTAACACCTATAATCTTATTCTGGATAAAGTCAGCGGTTCCATCACTCTTGATTTCATTTTCCGGGGTTCATATATTGATGTCACATACAGTTTACATGGATTCTCAACTACTAACCTCATCGCTTGGATTTTCGCTGGTTTTGGTTATTATCTGTGTGGGTCCCTTTAACACACAGTACATCGCAGTTAGTTGTCTTTTTAGTATCATTCTTGCGACAGTTTTACTCTACATGCCGATAGCTCCTCTACGTTCACAGAGATAATTATTGTTAGTTTTGTTCCTGAAACTAACCTTTGTGATCAATGCATATTGGTCTACTTATACGCACGTCGATTTTGTACTGATGCTGCTGGTTTGAAGAGATTAATTAGCAAAGTTATAGTCCAGGAAACGCCTGAATATACAGGATATGTCGAGGGCAGATTGCATGCATATTCGGCATAAATGCCCTTTTTTCCCTTTTTAATATCATGAAAAACATATGTATTTATATATTTCTAATCATATTAATAAAAGTGGTTACTGGTTTGAATAATATACATAGGTCTGGTTTTTCCACAACTACAGAATGGAAGTTAACACAATATTGATATTTCTTAGCTTGGTAGTAATCAGGATACTACAGCGGAAATGTAATATGTCTGATTTTGTTCAGTTGATATACATGTACGTATATGTACAGTAATTACAAGTCAAGTTATTAGGGTGTATGGTTACGTGCTGGCGGTGGTTTCGATTTTCTTCTGTCTCTGCGGAGCGGTGATTCTGGACGTTTGACAAACCTGTAGGGCTTAGAAAGAAAAAAAAAGAGAAATCCAAAAAGGTGTTTGAGGGGCTGTGACGGGACACAACAGTGCGGCGGAGTGGGGCTGATGGCCAACAAGAATGTTTGACTGCCAAGGGTGCTACAGGGGCGTAGTACCCGAAAAACGAGAAGTTTGTCCTGGACAGGTCTATTGCGGAGGCGAAACCGGCTTCGGACGAGATTGAATGCCAAATTTTTAGACGAACAGGGTCAGATGGGCCTTAAAGCTGAACTGCCAAAGCTCTACGCGAACAGTAAGTTGGCCAGAGAGCTTGACCAAATATTGCTACGGACCTCGGAGCGATTTAAGCTCCCCGAGGCGGTTACTTGTAGCAATCGGAGTCGCAGAGGGGGTCAGAATTAGTTGACTTGCATCATGTTGTAAGTGACCTAATCTGTGCATCTTGACTTCAAACACGACCATATCGGTGTGCCAGGTAAAATTTGTCTTAAGTTAATTACGCGAATTTAACTGTGGATTAATTAGGCCGTCGGACAGTCAAGTAGACTTATTTATGTGGGCATCTGAATTTCTATTCAACCTGTCTTAGGTAGCGTTGTCCTTCATCTCTTTTAATTGTTGGTTATCCAAATGTAAACCAATTTGCGCAGTTCAACGGATACATTTGTTTCGAGCAGCAGACGGTCTAATGGCTTATCTTTGTTCCGGGGAACGGTGAGTTTAAAAATGCTATCAATTCGTTGTTCGACTTAAATGTAGACAGCGCAACGTACCACCAACGGCTGCCGCGAACCGTTGTGTGGAAGCGGACTGATTAATAAGTTTCATATAATACTAATCAAGTAACGGAATAGCGCTGTTGGTAGAGCGTTAGGCTTGTACTAAGCAAGCCCTCCGTTTGAATCGCAAGATGGACAGAATTTTTCCCCAATCTTGCGCACAGTTGGGCACCAAATTAACTGTGATCTACTTAGAACCACAGACTTAAGAGATAGTAATAAGGTCAACACATCACCAATACACCTAACACAATAGTAGCTACGGAACTATAAAGGGCGCGCTCCAAGATTGTAACTTGAAACTGGGCCAGGTGAAGTACTACACCGTCACAGCCAGGATCTGTGTAAAGCTGAAATGTCCCGGGTATGTAAACTTTGAAAATTTTTATTATCTTAAGTGACTGTACCTGTTTTCTTGTTATTGAGGAGTACGGAAGACTAAAGAGTAGTAGTGTATAGTTTTATGTAGCTCCAAAGACTAATTTAACTATTTATCATCGTCTACCTTACTCCAATGATGTTAGACTGTCGGAAAGAAAAATGACATGAGAATTCAATTTGGTAGTAATTGGTTCGCCTAACATCATTATCGCGTATCGCATTGCCACTTATTTATGCCTGCACGTTATGCTGCGGAATTGCAGGAAGTAGCTGTAGACAATACGGACCTATAGCATGCAACATAATATTTTATAAAAACCAATTAGTGCACCAAAATACATCATTATAAATTTATTAAGTTACAGCATGTTTTGGGGTTACAATGTAACTTCCTAAAGAGCGTCATCAACGAATTTCTAGTGCTGTTAGTGTGTTATTGTATGAGTATTTCACGAATATAGGTTAATGTTTATAAATGCGAAGTATACATGCAAGCCCTTGTTAAATCCCTCTTCTAAGCTATTATATTTGGTTTTGAAGAACACAAGTTTGTTAAGACATTTTTAAATGTAATTAGAGCTCGCATTTCAATATTTAAGACTTCAGAAATGTTAATTGTTATATACAATAAATCACAGAGAGCTCTTCAAATTTCATGAAGTATTTCTTCCTGGACGATAACGTTTGGAACTACACAAATGAAATTTGATATAATACTATTATTTACCTTATAATTGCTAAACAGTCTACTAAATTCCAGCTTTTATCGAAACACTGATGAAGGAACGGGGTGAAACGGAATTAAGCGAAACTGAAACCCTAATTTTGCTTCGGCATCAGAAATCCACTTACTGATAATGGTTTTCAACTGATTATTCAGTTTAAAGTTAATTCTTCTACATAAATACCAATTTCTAGCGCCAAATGCAATTTACTGAAAAAAGCGGAATTTAATGATATTGTGAAACGTATTTTTAGTCGATTAATCGCCGTTGTTGGTTATAACTTAGCAAATAGATGTGTTTTTTTGTAAAATGCCTATCTATTTTTGTGACGATTTTTTTTTTAATATAAAACGGATATATTTTTAATTACCTCGTCTAAAAGACGAAGGAGGTATTGTAATCGTGACAAAATCACCTTCCTGGATTTCTTCAGGTCTTCACGTTTCAGGGTCCCCAAATAACGACGAACAGGTTTTCTCAATTCCGTCTGTCTGTTGGCGGTATAACTTTAAAAATATTCGTGGGGGGAAAACAATATTCTTCACACACATTATACATCCACCTGGTAAACCGAGAAAATTTCAGACAAATCTATACAGGATGAGCACCTTAAAAAATAAAATGTTGTTTATTTTGCTTTAATTTAGAAATAGATACATAATCATTTCTACATAACGCAGGCTTTATTCTTGCCAAAAATTGGACCCAACAGATACAGGATAAATGTTGTATCAGACGAAAAGGAGCAACGAATAATTGCGTTTTGTTAAATATAGCTGTATCGAAGGAATTCGAAGTGCCCCGATGGTTCACGAATGCCCGCTTTACCCACGAACTACCGCCGAATAATGAAACGAATGCGCCGGCTTGTTCGCAGTCTTTGAATTTCGAGTCCCATCACCGCCAATTTTTAAATTTTTGCTTTAACTGAGATAGAAATGAAAGTAACAATTTGCACATAGCTCAGGCTTTACCCTTGGCAAAAATTGAACCCAACGCCTGCTCTTCGAATTCGATCACCGATAATTATTTTTTATTTGAAAATGTATGTATTTTGTTCAAAACGTCCACGTACGAGGGAAGTTCTGATTAAAGCCCTTTGCAGATTTTTTAAACTAAACTCGTCTAGAAGGCATTTATCAGAATAAATCTATCGGAAATGGTTTATGCAATCAATTTAATTACTAAAAACTGAAGTCAGTTCAAATTAAAATTATTTTGATGAACCCGAAGTGTACAATTGTATTCAGATATATGTATATTTATTATATTGTAAAGTGCTATTGTAATAAACGTGGATTGTATTTCGCAATATGGTGGATAACCTTGGAGGTCGAACCAGTCTAAAAATCTAATTTAAGCACTTTCATAAAACGTCAACTACGATATGCCTCCGACGCTTTTTATTGAGAAACACTGAAAGTTTATAAATGGTGTTTAGATACTTTGACAGTTATCCAATATCGACCATGAAGTAAATGATATTTAAATACGAAGAAGAAATTTTAAGTATGGACACCAAACGTGGTAATTGTTTGCTAAGAATTCTTTTTTTTAATAATATATTTTACCTAGGCTACGTATTATTAGATAATGTAAACAGTTTATGACATGATAATTTTTATCAACGCTCTGAACCTTTAGATGAAGCTCAAAATATTTATATATTTTTTAAACGTTCAAATCATTCAAACTCAATGCAGGTTTTTAGTGTTCAGCTAATAGGCTTGCTACGGATACCAAGTTGTATTAAATTACGCAATACAAATATACAGGGCGTATGTGGACATGGTTTAGCTACAGATTCGTGCGACTTAATAAGACGATTTAGCTTAAACGGCCTACTAGTATCTAAATATTGGTGGATAAAATATTTTCATTTAGGAAAATTGCGAGGGAAGTACGCATTTACTGTAAGTGTTACTGTAACTACCTGTTATTAACAATACTTCGAACCACATTACGTTTTTGTCACTTATTGTTGTGCTTACGGGTAGGTACAGTCGTGTTCAAAAATGTGTTGTACAGAAATCGGTAGTTGGCTGTTTGTATATTTTGTCAATGGTAGTTAAATTTCAGAACTGTCAAAGTGACAACTAACTAACTATGGTTATTTTTGATTGTTATTCTTTATAATGAAAATTAATTGCTTTAGATCAGGGCTGTCCAACATGTGGCCCGCGGGCCGCATGCGGCCCGCCAGGATATTTTTGCGGCCCGCGGATCGAATTCCCCGAGTCCACCAGTCCTGATTCTCTCCTCTCTTTTTCTACCTGAGCCCTCCGGTCTGACACGCTGAACTGTCTAACGGAGTATGTCTCCAATCCTTACTAGACCAGGCTTCAAGGGAGATGACGTGTTGTACTGTCAGCCCGAGAAGTTAAATTTTCCGCAAGAGCAAGACCCCTAGAATTCGATTTTACCTTGATTGTTGAACTTTCTTGGAAAATCGAATCCCTGAGGCTTTAACCCTGACTTGATACGCTGGACTGTCTTGCAGGACTAACTGCTTAAAAGCCATTTCCGACCGCCTAATTTTTAAACGCAAATCCCGGCGCCTCGAGAGGTGAAATACTCCTCATAACCTCATTTTACTAATAATTAAACCTGTAACCTGTAGAAATCGCAGCCTCTACCCCGCTTCTGAGCGGCTAGAGTCTCGTAGCCGCCTTTCATAAACTCACCTGCAGGGCCCCTTTTTGGCCATTAAAAGGCGAATTCCTGGACTTCGACGTTCGATTCCGCATCCCGCAAATTCCCTACCGGGGGAATGTCAACATCATTTTCCGGCTCAAGGCGAATAAATTCGATCTCCAGGATTTGACACCGCGTTCGCTCCAAGAACGACGCCTAGCCGTCGTAAGGTACCAGCAACCTCTGCACCAGAATTTAGGCACTAACGCCCGCCTCAGGTAACCCTTAAAATCTCTAACTTCACCGGAAAATTACAGCTTAAAATCACTGCTGAGTGGAAGGTCAAGTTTGCAGGATCAAAAGACTTACTCAGCCCATTTCCCGAAGAATCGGCGTGCGTACCGGCGGACTACCAATAAGGACCCGAAACACTAGCCGGTGCATTGAGTTGCAGCTCGACCAACGAAACCTGACACCGTTCCAAAAGAACATGTTAATTTTAAATAATGCACAACTCAGAGTTATTTTTAATTAATCATTGTAACTAGCTAAAAACATTATATTTGTTTTGGTAATTATCTGGTTTTTTATCTAATCGAATATATATTTGAGTGAACGTATTTCTCCGATTTTAGCTTAACCCGAGGAGTAAAGCTTTGACGCCCTTAGTAAGGGGGTGAAACGTCACATCTCTATACGTAAATTTACATTAATTGGTGTATTTTTTTTGTTTTGCCGGTATCTCAAGAACGGAAAAGAATTAACCTAAAGTGAATATAATTTTTTTTGTTTAGAATCACTTCTAGAACATATGGTGTAGATTTGTTGGTTACCTCAGGAAACACTCTGTATATCTCTTTTATGTTTCAATGCTTTTTGTAATGTAACCTAAGCTTCTTGAATAAATAGAAATTAGTATTGAAATATACACGTTTTATATTTATTACAAATCACTCACAAATTCGCATACGACACATTATATGATGCGGCCCTCATAACCTTCAAATTTTTTACAGTGGCCCTTGGGCCCCTTGAAGTTGGACAGCCCTGCTTTAGATCTTTAGTGTGTTATTTTTTCTACTATTAAAAGTTTATTGGTGGTTGTGTTTTTACTCAACAAAGGCTCACATTGTATCATTAACTAAATAGACCTAGATCTAACCTTTCAAAGTATTTGTATGTACAACACTTTTTTGAACTTCGTGAAATTAAGTCACAATCATACAGCACAAATTCTGTACAACACTTTAATGAACACGACTGTACATCTCACCTGCTTCCAAAAAAAGGCGTGGCACATTGACTCTCCTTATGTATATCGTAACATCAAATAATATAAAAAATTACAAACATTCGCTGAATGACTAATGAATTCTTCTTTCTATATTAAGTCTTCCAATTATTGCAATTTTGGGAAGTAATTCAAAGAACTTTTATTAGTTTACTTCTTTGACGTTAAAACCCTTAGCCTCTTTTACTATTTTCCTCCAGTGTTATCTGTTCCTCATCACGACTTTCCAGTTTTGGATTTTCATCGCTACCATGTCTTTCTGAACTGAATCGCTTCACCTTTCTCGCGACCTGCCTCTTGCTCTCGCGTACCCACGATCACAATCCATATTAGCTTTGACCATCCTCCGCGGTTCAATCCTTCAGAGGTGTCAGAACCATCTTAGTCCTTGTACCTTGATAAAACGAACAATGTTTTCACCTTTTATTGATTTATCTATTTCGTGGTTATATCTGCTTCGGTAGGTTTCAACAGGTTCTAGTATACTCCCCCCCCTCCCAAAATTCTTCTTAATATTTTTCCTTCCACGCTCCTAAGTTTGTTTTATTGTTTTTTTGTTAGGGCCCAAGTTTCGCATGCATAAGCTATCACCGGACTTACCATCATACATTTATGTATTCTAACTTCCGTGTTGTAATTGAAGATTTTAGATTGTATAAGGTTTTGAATTGATAGCTTCTGTTACTCCCTTGAGTTCTTCTTGTTATATCATTATCTAAGTTATTTGTAGAGTTTATATGTGCTACTAAATAGATATATTCGTCGACGTCCTCAAACTTTGAGGAGAGGATATTTCAGGTGGTTAGGGTTGGAATAAGTTGTGTGAGCAAGAATAACAGGCTTAATCCTCTTGTATTAACAATTGTAGCTTACACTAGCCCACGTATCGAGATAAACACAGTGGATATTAAAAGCTTTATTAAATTTATTGGCAGACATTCTTCTTATTCATACATTATTTCGTGTTCAATGCACACGCTATTTTTCGGGTTTTGCTAATTCAGAGTGAACTATTCTACTGGTCTGTAGGCGCTGCGTACACATAAACTATTTTCAGGATTACAAATCGAGTCAAGATATTGCAGCTCGATCTAAAAACACGCATTAAGAAATGTAATGTTTAAAATAGAGTAGGTGGCGATAATTACAAATTGTTATAAACTAAATATTACATATTGTTCCTAAAGTTAACCCAAATTATGTATGATCAAGTGCACAATGAAAGCTTTGCAAATAAAAGTTATCATTACGCTAATGGCCTATGTGTCGCGATAGCCATGTTTCGTCCACTAATAGGCCATCTATAATATCCAATATCATCTGTTATACATTACCTACACCAGAATGGACTGAAGAGGAATTTCTAGTTTACATATTTTATCGACAGTGGGCATTATATGACGATTATTACGAGTTATATATAGTCGCGTAATGGCATCTATTGCTTTCAACAAAATAATCAGGCTAATTATGAAGAACTAAAAAATAATTAACATAAAATATTGGGTTGTACTAAAACAACATGCCGAGTGAATATTTTGAGCAACTAAAAATAGTGGTTATTCTCGCATTCAGTTAAACCAAAGTGTACGTGAAAGGAATTGGATCATACAGGTCGACAATTCCGCATTCAGAAGCCTTGGGTGCTCAACTGTTAGAAACTAAGTTTGAATTCGTTGGCTAATTTTGTTTACTCTTGGTACTGTAAATAGACTTGGTGCCAGATCATTTGTTCTGGATTAAATAAAGCAGCGAATTGATGGAGAGTATAAAAGTAAAATTGCTGATCACGATACTGATCTTTAATCTCAAAAAACTATAAAGTAGTTTCGAAAATAATATTTAAAACCTAACAGTGCGGATACTATTGCATACCTCTCCTGCAAATTTTCACCCTAAATACGGCCAATACATTCTTAAAAATTATGTAATTGAAGTCAACGTGGACCCCGATTTATAACCATAGCCCGAGTTACTTTCTGTTAGAAGAATGCTATTACTTTAGATAATATTTGTGATAGAACAACTAAGATTTACCCCTAGTTAGCAGTTTTATAACAAGTTTTAGATTTTTTTCCTGCGATTTTTTAAAGAGAAGCTCTTTAATATCACCAGGAAATTATTTTCTATTTTTTTTTTCAAAATTTCATTCTAAATAGAATATCAAAGTTGATATACCGATCCTATACTATAAAATCGGCGGTCTCTTTCTTTGCATGTTTGTTCGTCATCTCTGCCGAAGATACTGGACCGACTAAATTATATGATAGCTTAAAATTTTGCAAATTTTTAGACTTATATCGTAGGCCGGTTTTTAATTTACAAAAAAATACGAAAAAGTGAAGTAAAATTAAATTATAAAACCCTTAATGTTCATATACCATTATAGCAGCTCCTTATTCAACGAAGAATTGTTGGTTCAGTGGTAGAATGATCGCCTGCTACGCGGGCGGCCCGGGTTCGATTCCCGGCCGATGCATCCTTTTTCTAATTTATATTAATGAATCTCTCTTAAAGTAGCGAACCGAAGCGTAGCTCGGGTGATTCGCTAGTTTTAACTAAAAATAATAACTGTTAGTGAAAATTATCAAATATCTTGACAAATAAGCTGAGAACGTGGTGTAGGACAGATTTAAATCCACTTAAATAATGAAAATTTGATATCATTTCGCATTTTAATGTAAATTGCGTGTTGCATGCTCGCTTTTGATAGAATGTGCTTTCTTAACTATATCTGATGAAAGTACAGTAAATTATAGCAGCTCAAATTGCAAAGCAGCTTTATGGGTTTTTGTTGTTTTTATAAACTTTAATGTTAGTACCTTTTTAACATTTGGGGATTCGATTAGAATTGTGGCTGAACTGTAGACAAATAAAAGTCAAATTGGAATAAAAATTGCCCTATTATGAAGCTGTATATCCATAATCCTTTTCTAGTGATTCTTCTACTTATTTAAATAACAAAATGTTACTAAGCTTGTACTAGACTGTCATTTATTTAATTCACTAAACGTTACGGTTTGTTTCTAATAGAAAATTAATATTTTTCGGATTCTGCAGCATACAAAAGTTTTTACGTAGCAAAACTACCACAGCAGACATTGGAAAACTTTTGGAAACAGACCAAAGATAACTAAGCAATAAAGAAAATTGGATTTCTGGGGTGGTTATAAAAACGAAAGTAATAAAAGCAGCCAATGAAAAGTTAGTAGACTACATTCGGGTATAGATACCAAGTTCAACAAACTTCCTGTTTATCTCTAAGACATTATGATCGAGTTTTATAATTTATTAAGACGAAAAGAGGTTTAACAAAGCAATGTGTCAGACTTTCAGTTTTAAACATAAATAAACCTATATTCGGCATAAATTACATCGCGGTTAAGGGGTTTTGTTAAGGACGCTAATGTTTGCATGAATTTGCATTAATTGTTCATAGTAAATACCTCTGATTCAAGAAATGCGGTCAGAGTTCCTACATAATTTGGCTAATATCCAATCGGGAAACACTGAGCCATCCAAAACATAAATTTAAATTTTTTATGTCTACAAACTGCTAAATCAGCCAAAATAAAATATGTTCAAGAGTATTTAGCCCGTGACATCCTATAAACCAAAATAAAATTTAAAAAATTAGATGCCTTGATAAAAAGATTCTATACAAAACTGATGAATGAACTAGAATCAGTGATGATGTCTGTAGCCTAATAGGTAGAAATTAGTAAAATGTATATTCGGCTCTTGAATACTTTCGAGGTAGTAATCTAAAAGCGTGAGTCGTAAACTGCATTGGAGAGCAAATGAAAGGGAGCCGGAAAATAGATTACTGAAAGGTGGCCATTGGAACTGTAACTGAGATCGGTTAGAGAGAGGAAATAGAACATCAGCCCGTTACCTTAAACTGCCGGTGCTCCATTACAGCATTCTCAGTTCTGAAATCATTGCAAGCCTATTTGAATATGCTTGGTTCCAGCTTAAATTCCAGATTTTTAGCAATTCCGTAATACATTCTCGCGCTTCTAAGCGCAGAACAAAATTTTTGAAGTTCAATTCTGTGGTTTCAATTCCCAAACTTTCATTTTATGGAGTGGTCCCTACGGAGCCTTTAGCAAGCCTGTTACTTTTAGGGTTTTGGCATTAAGCAGTTGTGAAGATCATAAATTTACCAACACAAAGTTATGTCCAAGAAAAACGGCCTTAGATCGATCAGTGCGGAAACTTTAGAACTCATTATAAAAGAATTAGCATAATTTTTATGAAATTTCTTAAACTTAAGCATATAAAACTTCCAGTAAGAATTATGCTGAAACTTAGTTGCGCAATATGGACCTGCATAAAAATACGATTTGTAAAGTTCAGAAGTCTAAAATTATCTTTCAAATCGCAGGCTAAACTTGAAAAACTATTGGAGATATTACTTTAAGATTGAGGTTGATTTTGAAAGCGTAAATTACTTTACTGAACTGTGATAAAAGAAATTTGTCTGCAGAACCAGTATCAGAAGGAAACTAATATCAATAAACTACTGCAAAGCGCTGAAGTCTTTACTGCGGACGGAAGTACGCTCTAAAACTTATTTCACAATGGCAACTTTCGTAATAATTTGTGCATGCAATACAACAGGGGCAACACATGCAATCTTAGATAATCTACCATAAATGATTTAGCTGGTGCAGTACACTGAATCGTCGGGAGATACGAAACTGAAGCAAAGTCACAGATCCCGAATGCCGCACAAAGTTTTCGAATGATCTACTGAATCGTTGTCCGCCAAAGTGGAATGACATCTGCGGGCTTGAAGACTAGCGAATTTCATGTTGTTCTACACTCCAGGTAACGACAGACCCTCCACGGATGCGTCAGAGAGACGTCAAGAAAAGTACAGCGGCAGTTCATAGCTTTCTACGAGCAATTAGCGTGAATCCACACGCGATGACCTGAAGGTTTTTTTTTAGGGATTCATCAACGACGAGCATTGCGAGTTGTGAAATAATAGATAGTAGGACGATAAACTGCGTTCATGTCTATATATACGATGTGAAATTCCGCGAAACTTAAAACAAAACAGGATTTGATATTACAAGTTCGCAGCCTGCGTTTTCGAAAGTTGAATATTCGACAATCATCACAATTTTCCACAAGTTCCACAGTAGGGGGTGATACTTACGAAACAAAATAACAAAATTAGGTTTCTGTTCGACGATTGATGGTCAACTACTGGTATGTTCCCTGCGACTTGAAATCTAGCTGCGAGAAGAAGTTGTACAAAACGAATACGCTGTTTCTTCTGGCGAGTGCATTCAAAAGATCACGGCAGTGGCAATTTCCAAACGATCATAACAATTGTTTATACTTTCTTCTTCTATTTATTGGTGATCACCTATGACTCGCTACCAAATGTCAAAACAGACCGATACACGATTTATACTGCGATTTTCGTTTTGTGTATGGTTGCTTTCTTATTCAAAGACGCAATCGTCATTGTGTTATAAAAATTTGCTGTGTTCCGTATTCTTTTGTTTATTTCAGCTCCGCACCTTCCCTTTCTATTTATTGTTACCCATAAGTGTACGAATTCTTCAACCTGCTTTATTTTGTTGTCGTTAATTTTTATATTTGTTTCCACTTCCCTTTAGGTTATTACCATAACTTTGGGTTTTCAGGTGTATCTTCATGGCGTTATATTTCCTTTTCAGATTCCCTGATTTCTGTTGGAATAAATAATACTACAGCTGCAAGTGCACATTCTGCGACACTATTTTTTCCATGTTTCTGTATCCTATCTGTAGCGTAAGAATTTTTAGTCTGCATGCTCTCATAGTATAGTCCGTAAGAATAATGAAGAGTATCGGACCTCACGCTGTCTTAATCTATCATACGTGCTAAATTATCCAGATTTTACATATGCATATTTTTATTGTTTTTGTATAAACTTCTAAATGCCGCAAGCAGCTGCTGTTTTACTCCTCTTTTTTAAACAACGTTTTCAAATATTCTTTATTCGTATGCGATCAAACGCCTTTTTTAAAAAGGAATGCCACGTAAGCTTCTCCCTTCTGCATCAGTATTTTCCGTATGACTTCTTTTAAACTAAGTATATAATCTTAGATGTTGGGTCCTTTTCTGGAACCGCTCTGTGGACTAATTAGTTGTAGTCCTATTTCCTTCTCCATTGCTATACTACCTTACATGCAGTGCTGATCATAGTTGTTCCTCGGTAATTGTAGTCGTTTAATCTATCTTTTTCCATAGAGTGGCAGTGTTTCCGCGACGCTTAGTTGCGGAATTATTCTTGCACTCGTCCAATTCGCACCTTAGAACATAAACTTTATAATATTGTAGAACCAGGTTGTTTCTTGACAGGAGATGGAATTTATTGGTTGCAATAAAATGTAACGGGGCATGGTCAGCCCTTACCACCCCTTTAAAGACAATCTTAGCCTACGTCTCTCGTTGCAAATGAACATACTTCAATGGTTAAAAGTATATTAAATTAAATAATAAATACAAAACCTTATATATGATTGAATGTGTGTCGTGTTTTTTCAACCTACTATTAACATAGACAAAAAACACAATAGTATGCAATTAACGTAGCGTAATTTTACAAAGTGGTCGCAATATGACCCAGTGCAAGTCTCATAACGCAAAGGTTGGCGTAACGCTTCATATAGTAATTGCAACTTGAACCAGTAACTTGATGCAAAGTGCCGAGTCTTGTTTACAAACAACTTATCTAGCACACGTTGAACTAGTTTCTGTATACTAATTACACGCACTTTTGTGTTTACATTATTCCACTTAATTTTACACCTTTTTTGTTAATCGGTCTGTCCCATGGTTAAACATAACTTTGAACAGGCAGTATGATTCATATTTTCCAGTCTGATGGAACATTCCCTTTAGACTAAGCCTTTTTACAAATCTCCTAAAATGATTTTGCGCCTTGCTCCCCATATTTCTTATCAGTTTCGCCTTAATCCCATAACAAGTAGCAGGTTCTTCGTTGCTGAGTTTTTGATAGATTGGCCCAGTTCTTCCATTGTAATTTCATCTTTGGTTGTTTCTCTCATTTCTGTCTTGGTTACACTCGAAAATCAATTCAAGCAAAAGAAGTGCACACAGCTAGTTACAGTGGGCCACAGACGCGAGTCTATTCTGAAAGCGTAGGTGTGTCTGTCTAACTCCGTTCTGGAGGGATGTAGGAATTAGGCAATAATATTTTGGCGGGTGCCACTGGATTATAAAATATCTTCCGAAATATGACTGCAGTCTTCTAATCCAGAAGGGAACGCCTCGTTGGCGTCGTATGGATGTTGTTGAAATCGGTGCTGCTGCATACTTACCTTCCTCCGCTTTCTAACGTTTAATCTGCTCATTAAGTAATTTTAAACAGTTGTACAGAGTACACGCAAACATATGGTGCAAACAATAATATATATTAACCATTGAAGTCTACAGGGTAAAATATTGGACTGCAACTGGAGCTAACCGCTATTTCAATTTATTATTATCGTAGAAAGGGGCGCTAACGAAGATATCACAAAACTGTGATGTTTCAAGCCAATTAGGCTGGTCACAATGAAATCCCTTATATTGACATGATTCAAATTCAAATTTGGTGCTCGTGAAGCGAACATTCGAATAACACACTCACATATAAAATAATATTAGGTTTAATTCTAATTATAAAAGTAGGTAAGTTTTAGCTACTAGAAGGGTGAGGTACAAATTTTCAGGATCTATATTCTATATAAGCTCTGTAGAAGCTATCCAGAAAAGACAGCAAGTGCGAATGTATGACGCAATGCAGTGTCAATAACACCAACATGAAGGCAAATCGGGTCTGCAGCTTGCAAGAAGCGAAATTCTGGGAGGAACTCCACTGAAGGCTTAACTAGTGCAATAGGATAGCTTCCTCCATACGTGTGGCACGATTGACACGCAAGGATAGTCGCTTGAGCGGCAGAGATACAGAAATTTTGAACTGGGACACGACTGAACCACAGATATGGTCGCCAAGATGTCAGAGATGCGGCAATTTGGAGATGAATCTTAACACAATGAGTTGATCGTTGCGGGACCAAAAATCCACAAGGGGCTACGTATTTGCGGATGGTGCGGATGCTCCTCCTACAAAACAAGCTTGTTTAGATCCGATCAATTACCGATTACGCTACCATGGCAAACTTTCTAAACCTTCACTGTATCTTCACATCTCAAACTTTGAGTAAAAATGGAGCAACTCAACTTATGTGTGTGGCTTCCTTGCCTGTCTGCTGTATAAATCTCCACCACCGGAGCTGTTGCTGCTGTGCGCTTCCCGCCACGTTCCCCCAACCACTAGACGGGTTCATAAACGTACAGACGTACACATCAAACTTATACCGGGGCAAAATTATCATAATAAGTGAGAAGATTTCCTGCTCTACTGTTATTGCGGTTCAATGGTTTATTCTCTGCTGTGAGGATTTTAGGTACCTTTATGCATTTTACTATTGACTTCCATTCTTGATCAAATATTTTATCTTTTTTACTGATTCTTTAACTCGTTCTATTTTTCTTATATTCTCCATACTAATCATCAGCTTTCTTGGTTAGATAGTTTCAAATTTCGTTTTCTTTGTTTTAATTTTGCTTTTTATTTCGCAAAGGTGTTTAATTTTTATTCTTGTCTATTTTGAAAGTTCCACAAACCATCTTATCAGTTTTTATCAAAATGCTTTTGAATCTGCCATACTGTTTCTACTCGTGCATTTGTAGGATTTTTTATAACCTCTTCAGTGATTATTTTATGTGTTTTTTACATATTGTAGGTGTGCCAGTGTGTAGATTATGATTTTTTAATGGACATTTTTCTTTTTAATACTTTCGTCTTCCTCTATTAACTCTACCTTGTAGGCCCTTATTTTTCCAATTAACAACATCATGTTTCTTTTATCTTTCTCAATGAGTATATATTGTAATAATGCCCTCGCTTAAAATTGGGTTTTAAATAAAATATAACATTTATAATTAGGGCAAGGGATACTACACTTTATGAAATGAAAGTTTGGATTGAGAATTGCCTGTCAAACACAGGGCAAATTAAAAAAATGTAAAGATAATTACCAAAAATAAATGGTTTATTGCTCTTTCTTTATTTTATTTATTTGCAATGAGTTAGGGCTTAGCTTCGGCGAACATGGAACAGTTCTTAACTTAGTGGTCAGTTCATAAAATAAGTAGAAAAATGTGTATGACAATTACTTTCTGATATTAGGGCAAATACAATGTTCCTAACTGACAGTTAAATAACCTCTAAATTTAGTGCAGTAAACAAGATGATCCGTCAGTGCAAAAATAGCGTAAAATTGAATTTTAACCACCAAAATGGCAAGATGCATCAGGTAAATACGATTAATTCTGTGACTTAGCAACGGCTAGCCTCGTTTTGTTTCTAGTGTGACGTAAACCTACGCGTGATTCGCTTTTGTTGAATTTCCGGGAAAAACTGCAACTGCCATCTCAATTCGCACCTTTTAGGGACGCCAGCTAAATTACCCGAAGCTCAATAAACCTGATACTCTGGAAACACGTTGAACTTATCGGAAAAGGTCTGTTCTTGACGAACCGCAGTTTCTACGAGGCTGCTGCTCCTAGTTTTTATGAAATCCTACCTCTTTGAAAAGGTGCTCCGCTGCTAGTCGGCACACTGGAAGGACGCCACGGCAAATACTCGCTTGGAAATGGTTTACTGGTTCTAATTCTTCTACGCAGGGTAGCTGTAGGCCTCCTCTCCATGCAGCACAAAAATATCTGCCTTCCGATGTCTGGAACTACCCCAAAATCGTCACTGAAGTTGGCTCGCACTCAACACCGCACCAGGTGAAAACTTGCTGGCGTAATCGCACTATCTTGGGAGCTTCTACACTTGGGAAAATTACACCCACAGATGCGCGGCAACTTGGTGAATAACTTTAACACGAAACTGGTATCACAAATGACTTGTTATTCACAATTTAATGCAATAAATGTGGAGCTAAATTTGCCCCCAACATGAAAAATTTAAGCTTGTTTGATTAATTATGACAATTGACTGTCTCTTAACTAAGCAACTAGATTTACAATTGTTTAAAATAAATTAGGTTTGATTACATATTTGAACTTATGGGCTACAGATTTAATGTCATGTCTTTGCATTTTCACTAAATTGTCCTTTTCTTGGGATAAATGTTACCACACTTTGATCTGCTTTTAATGTTTACTTTGGTTTATAATGCAGTAACATACTTGAGTTCTTTTAACATCTCACTAATTGTCTTTCGATCGGTTGCCTTACATTTTTCCATTGCTCTATTGCAATTATTGCTTTGCTATCACTGTTTTTCGTTTACCTTTCAGTTAACTTGCGCTTGCTGGATTATAAACTTTTAATACACAACGCTCATACAATTTTTGTACTTAACAAATCATTCTGTATCATTTATTCACATTATATTTGACGTTACTAAGCTCAAATCCGTCAGTTACAAATTACATGGCATTGGCCCTTCCGAACATTTATCATATCTGAAACCCCGAACGTAACCCTTCTGAAACCTGCCTTATCTCATGCTAACTTTTATCCCTCAAATTATTACTTACTGCTACTCACATCAAGTGCATTTATTAATGTAAAGTATTTATTAACTTTCAATAAATAAAATATTCAATTCTGTGCTCATGTTGACCTTATTACTTCTGCTACTTAGGCAATCAGAATTGCTGTGGGCAGTAAACCATTACAGTAGATAATTATCGATTGATTTTTATTTCCTAGCCTTTACTTTTGTGGTGTAATTTTGTACTATTTTTCTATTCATGTATTGCGTTTGTTATCATAAGTTGCTTTTGTCTGCGGTATGCTATAGGCCTCTTTCCGTTGTTTTTTCTTCTTCTTGGTTGTGTTATATTTGCTCAAATTGTGCAATTGTCATTGTAACTGAAAACGAAGACTCGTATTAAAAAATCTGTCATATGATAACTATTATTTTGAGCTTTCCTATTTTTACTGTATTAGTATATACAGAATACAGAGTGGTCGGTGGTCACATGTTATTCCTCCCTCCTACACAAATAAACACTTACGAGTCTTTAAATGGTGTATACGAATCGCGTGAATAACGCTTTCTATATTATTTAGAAATTTAAAAGTAGGTAAAAAGAATTCTAACTGACCAGACATTTACGCCCATCTGCAAAAATCAATAAATGCTTTCGAAGCAAGAGTAACCTCTTTATTAATAAAATTTTAAATAATCAAAACTTAACCGAAGAATATCGCCGATGTAAAGAAACCGCAAACAAGAAAAAGTAAACGACAAGCAATTTATTTTGATATCAAAAAGTCAAATAAAAATGCCACAAAATTCTGCATTGGGTATGAGCGCTTATAAAATCCAGAACTTTGTTCAATGCAAATAAATATGTAAAAAAGTTGCTGATATGGAAGTTGTGGTGTACCGTCAATACCACGAACGCAAAATTCAAACAAACCGAAATGCAACAATAAATTGAGAAACACTCACGGACACACCCGTTGTTACTTCGGGTAGTTGTATATAAAAACACTTTATACAGTTTTATTAATTAAAAGAGGGAATTTGAAATTATTGCCATTAACAGGCGTTATTCAGTGTAATATTTTAGAAAACATTCATAATGTACACAAAACAAGCAAGAATTTGCCCTATTCGTTCTATGACACACATTTTTGAATAATTATTCTACAAAACGCATACAATTAATTCTGGAAATTCGTTTTTAAATGTTTTTAAATAATCCACCATTAGTCCAATAGTTTTAAAATTTTACACAAATATATATGTGCATAAATATCTATTTAGCCAAACAGGAAGACTGAATTATAGAATTTGCTTCCTGTATATGTCAAACCCACTAAATGTGGTCGTGCAGAGAGCTTTCATATAATTTAAACGCGTTTGTGTAACATATTTAGCCCAAACCTGCAATTTTGACGTTTCATCGTTATCTATGACCCGAATACTAGCGTCAATTATAAATAATGGTAGGAACAAGGAAAGTAGGATGTTGCTAAACGCTCTCAATTGGTTTAGTGGAAAGGCTCGAACCTACTGAAATTGGAGAATCCAAGGTGTTCAATTAACATGAAGCTCCTATTAGGAAAATAGGCGGGTTTGCTTCGTTCAGATTTCTAACTACCTTGCAGACATCTATACCTCCTGGATTACTAACTTTAATCCCTTTTATACGAGTTAGACCGAATCCATAGGGTTATTGGAAAGCGACGCATTAATCTTAAAACTAGAACATGGATTTCAACTAGGAATTTTCCTAGCGAAATTAGAAATTTATTAGTTTAGATTTTGGAGAGTAAAGATAATCTTGTATATTCTTAAGTATACTTAGTTTTCAAGAGCCTATTAAAAGTTTTGAACTTGGTAGTTCGAAGTTTATTCTTCTATTAAGACTAACAAAAGCTTTAAGGTACTCTTCAGATTTATTTAGAAATTGTCTTCGATATCTTCTTTCAACTCATTCTTATCCCTTCCTCTTCGAGTGCTCTTCCAACGTTATGGAATGAGATGTAGCCCGTCATTGGCCTGGATATTTGCGCCGGTGCATTGTCGTACAGCAGCAAAAACTCCGTTTTGCGCGCCCTTTTTCTTGCCAACGTCTCCTAATTTAATTGTGTATAATAACCACCTGTCACTGTTTTACAATACACAATTACTTAAAAATATTCTATTGAAGTCTCAAAGCCGTAAACGTGCCACTGCATCGACTCCTGAATCGTAATGATGAGCTCATATTCAGTGTTCGGTCACAATTCTTGTAATAATTGAGTCAGGTTGATTTCCACATAGCGTTAAAAAATGTTGGCTCAATTCCATTTGATGACCCGTCGGAACTGATGAAAGCATTCGCCGAACCCACCTGGCTGAAAACTGTTATTTGTGCTGCAACATTTCGATTGTTCAATCGGGAATCATCAGTCATAATGCGTTTATTATTAAAACATCAACTCCCTTAAAATCCTGGTTGTGGTACGTCTGCCACCGATTCCCGACCGAATTTAAATAATTTGGCCATTTCATAATTGTTGGAGTGGCATGGTAGGGCATGACCATAAACGAATGACTTCCGCTCATACATTGTTTTAGAATTTCTACCTGAGTTTGTTTGAAATGTTATAAAAGAGCGGTACTAACCGATATTTATATACTAACTCTACGCGACTCTGACAAAAACTTAAATGCAGCTGTCACTGTAAAAAATATTTTGCAATTCGATTTGTGCTTTATCAAAGTATACTTTATTAATAAAAACTAAGAAAAATATTTATAGATATTAGAAAAGATGTTTCGCTGTTAAACGCTAACAGGTTTATTAGAAAAGATGTTTCGCTGTTAAACGCTAACAGGTTATACTTTATACCTATACGATAAGCTGTTTAGGTGTACCGCAGGCTTTCTGAACTCTTGCTCGCATTAAGTCTCTTTTTTCGCTTATACAGTTTCTACAAATTTTTCGGAGCACCCTGTATATTTTTAGCACCGCTTAAAAATAATTTCACTCTATTTAAGTGAGGTGTTTAAAATATACAATATTTGCTCGAAACGTGTCTTGAAATTAATCATTTTTTCAATAGCGCTATTTAAGCAGCTTATTGTTACCCTGCGTACGTTATAAACTTAATGTAAGATGTAAGTAGTCCTTTGATTCGCACTAACTTTAAACTGAGTTTGTCAGTCGCTTCGTGCACTTATTGCGGTAAACATAGTGCTTTACTTCGGCAGCACTAAGCCCGTCTTATTTCTGCCTCATTTATATTTACTGAGTACCTGTGCCAGTAGGTTATTTTTTATTTAGAATTCGCGTGTAATTTTAGATTCCAACTGTGATATTTCAAACGCGGCAAATTTTATGCGTTCGGTCGCCCTCTGGGCGGACGAAATCTATTCTCATTAAAAACAGAGTGAGCTGTGACTCAACGAAATGCCACGGCCGGCCGTTTTCAAGCTCCAGGCAGAAATTTTCATGGGAATTGCACTCTCGTCATACCTTATTTTCCACTTGTCATTAATAAATGCGTCCCAGTAGAACTTCGAGCCACACATCCAGCTCCATTTAAACACATCTACCGAGGTGAAAGGGAATGTTTTAATATTAGGCAGCCAGAAACTGTTTGCATATTTATGTTCTGGGATAAGCACGTCACTTGCGCTATATACCATCTACATGATGTAGTAAAAAAATCATTTCAATTCTTACAACAGTCAACTTCTACTCTGTTGATTTTTATTTTTCGGTTGTGGTTTTCAGAAGCCGGGTAGCGTAGTTGCGAAAACGCTAGCCTTGCATTAAGCAAGTTCTCGATTCGAATCTCGCAGGAGCAGCAATTTTTCCGCAGCCTTGGCGGCTGGAATTGGGATCGGTGAGACCATTCACAGTTGGGCGCCAAATTAACTGTGATCTACTCAGCACCGCAGATATAATAGATAGAGTAACAAGGTCAACACATTGTTGCAGTATCAAACTGTCTTAACGACACTCACAAGGGAGGGAGTGCCAAATTCTTATTCAAAACCGGGAGACGTAGACACTTACCCTGGAAATCTCACCGAACAGGCTAAAAGGCCACGGCTTGATACGCTCAGGGAGATGGGCGTGGTCCTAAAGACGGTACACCATAGGGCAAGCGTAACTATATATATATATATATATATATAGGATTTTGCAAAAGAAATGGGCGCTAAAAGATTCAATCGGGGGAAACCCACGCTTAACCGAACCTTGAAGACCCAACGGGGTGTGATACGAGTGCTCGGCCTCACCAACCTCGACGCTGCAGCGGCAAGCGTCGCCAACTTACCTGTGACGCTGAAACACTCAGGCTTCGCCTACATCGATCTTTACACAATAACCTGAAAGTGGGCATGCACAGACTCATCGGAAATCATAAGGCCTCGTTTAAAACACCGTTCTATTGGTCTCATACATGTAAATTAGTGATGCACAAAAGGTAGACACAGTCATATATGGACTAAACTATATAGCCCAGTTGGCAGACGTTCTAACTCTAATTATAACTAAACAAACACGTGAAATTAGGTCACGGCGGCCTCAGCGACGCTTGTAATGTTTCTATAAGGAACGCACCAATTATGCGCGAACAACTGAATAAATTTATTTTTCCAAGTGGCATTGGTATGTCGTTATGAATGAGCTAATTATCATCTAAATTAGACCTGAACAGTTGCATGAATTTGATTATCAATAGCATCGACCAAGCGGCACTGCAGTAGCAAGTAAATATAGATAAATTAGGCCTGAACAGTTATATGAATTTATTATTAATAGCATCGGGCAAGCGGCACTGCAGTAGCAAGTAAATACAGATAAATTAGGCCGGAACAGTTACATGAATTTGATTATTAATGCTAATTACACACGCTACCTGATTGGGTCCTTTGAGCTATGGCGTCACGGCGGCTAGTGGCTCATCAACTGCAACGAACGTACAGCTATGGGAGAAAAACCTCTCCATGGCCCCACGAGATTATGCAACACTGGCGGTCATACCAACACACAAAGCACCACAAGAAAACCACACCACCCCTCGCTTTGACAGTCCGTCCAGAAGTCCCCAACGAAGCGATCTTTCGCTCCAGACGCCTGAAGCGTGCCCGCACCTGCAGCCAATGGAAGCACAGTCTGCCTCACGTGACAACGGGGAGGCAAGCCGCGGACGAAAGAGACTGACTGAAGTTTGAATTATTTAAGGAAGATATCTCGCTTGCTCCAATTGGCTACGTTTTGAAATTAATGTAAAGGGGTCGAAACAAAATGCAGCTGCAACTACGACGGCGTAGAGATTAGAGCGGTTTCGCTGAACCTCTTTGAGAACCAAAAGGTGCTTGCGTGTCGCTTTTAGAATTTTTAGATGCAAATAGCTGAAGTATTATACGAGAAAATGTGACTGAAAAGGAACCTATATACAGGCAAACTCGTCAAATTTGTACCAAAACTGCTCCAATTGGCTACGTAACTATTGAAATTAAAAATGGCCTGACAACATCATCAACACACACACCTCACACAATGGTTGATGCGCAAGCACAAAAGGTGCGCTCCAACTTTGTAACTCGAATCTGGGGAAAGTTGGGCATTGTACCGCCAGACGCAACCATATAAAGTACCAGCCTCTACACCGCAAAATAAAATAATGTTACCGACAATACATACATAAATACATATTGTGTTTTCCACAACTGCATATTCATGCATTAACGTTCTTCATAAAAAAAATCAAAAATTAGAATTGATGTTAAACCTTCTACAGTAAGATTGAATGAAAGTTAAGGAGAGAACAGCAGATAAAATAAATTGAATAGCTGTACAAAGTGTAACATTATTGATATAATCTGGCTTAACAGAAGCTGTATATAGAACCAAATCTGTCATGTAAAGTTTAAACAATGATATTGGAAAAAAAAACCGTATGAAGATGGAACCTTACCAGCATCTCATTAAAGAGCAAACGAAGCCAGTAATACAGGAAAAAATTATGCAGCCTCATTCTCACTTAACGATTTGCCACATATCACTACACTAGTTTTCCTTTTTTTCTGATTTGTAGTTGTTACTGGTTATTCTGCAACCAAAAGCAATTTATCGCATTTTTATGTATGGTCTGACGTAAAGCTTCATTAAGCAGGTGCATTTTAAATTTTTTAGAAATTACACAGAGAATTTGACAAAGAAAAAGTACTAAAAAGAGCACTAACTAGTCGAGCTTTTAAGGCATTTAGTTACCACGAAGAAAGTCGTGGGTTCAAAACCGAGATTGGAGGTAGGCAGGTGGCTTATATAGTTGCTTTTAAAACTTGTGTACAGAAACTATTGATGTTATTTCCAACAATAATCAAACTTTTGAACGGGGATACTTCAGCGATTTGTCGAATAGTGATAGAAATCAAGATTCTACGCAAGGCATGTTGTTGCGAAGTCGAACTGTATTGCAAGCGATTACGAAAACTGTACTTTGCCTCACAAATAAAGACTATACAGTCAATTTCAAACTCTAAGAAGAGATAATTCATGAATCGGAAGCCCACAATCGGAACAAACAATGGTAATAAACCGTTATTAAGAATTCTACCTGCTCATGACGTCCTGTGGCGTGATAAGCAATATCTATAGCAGATGTTGGTATGTGAAGCAATTTCATAAGTGAAAACAATATTGAATACTAGGGAAGAGCGTCTAAGGCATTGTTGCACCTAAAACGGAGATATGCTTGAAGATTCTGTAGGATAATAAAAGGGTCTCGCTCGCTCTGGGTAAATTTAACCAAGAAAATAACCTCTCAGCCATGGGAGATCCACATGTTTAGCTCTCGGCTTTGGACCTACCCTATTTCGTGATCTCTGAAAGGTTATCTTACGGCAACAATATGCGGAAGTGTATCCCACAAATAAAGATTTTACAGTAAATTATAAACTCTAAGAAGATAGAATGCATGAAGCGGAAGCTCATAATTAGAACAAACAATGGTAACAAACAGCTATTAAGAATTTTATCTGCTCGTGACGTCACGACGCATGATTAACAATATCTATAGCAGATCTTCGCCTGGGGAATAATTCCATAGCTGAAGGCATTGCTGCACCTCCGACGGGGATATGCTCAAAATCTATTTCACAACCCGTTGCTTAGAGAGATGTAAAAAATGGAGGAAATTTCGCATAAAAACTTAGCTTCCTTCATATGACATGTGAGACTGTGAGAAAGTGCTAAAGGTGGCGGTTGCGTATTGTATCGATAAAAGGCACACACATTATCTGGCAATTTATTGTGGTTAATGGTTGTCGAAACAAAACGTAGCCTACAATGTCTTCTTCCTCAGCCGTTTTCTGTCCACTCCTGGACATAGGCCTCTTTCATATGTTTCCATGCTTCTCTGTCCTGTGCTACTTGAAACCATCTCTTTCCTGCTAGTTTTTTTATGTCATCTAGCCATCGTTTCTGTGGTCTGCCTACACTGCGCTTTGTTTGTCTTGGTCGCCAGTGTGTTATTCTTGATGTCCATCTGTCTTGATCTTGCCTGGCTACATGTCCTACCCATTGCCATTTAAGTTCTGCCGTACGTGTTATTATATCAACGACTTTGGTTCTTCGTCGGATTTCTTCGTTTCTGATTTTGTCCCTTAAACTGATACCAAGCATAGCGCGTTCCATCGCTCTCTCCAGTACTCTTAGATGGTCGGCACTCTTTTTTGTCATTTACATAGTTTCCAAGCCATAGGTCGCTACTGGTAATATACACGCGTCAAAGACTTTGCGATTGAGATTTATTGGTATATCCCTATTTCTGAGTACATGGTTTAATTTGCCAAAAGCTGCCCATGCTAGTCGTATTCTACGCTTTATCTCACCTGTCTGATTTGCTTTACCTATTTTGATGGTATGCCCTAAATATATATATTCTTCTACGTTTTCCAAGATCAAGTTATCTATATTTATATTTTCTTCTGCATTACTCATTACTTTGGTCTTGGAGAAGTTCATTTTTAAACCCACTTTCTTTGACCTGCATTTAGTTGTTCTAGCATGTCTGTCAGTTCTTGAATGTCACTACTTATTAGAACAATATCATCGGCAAAACGCAAGTGGCTCAAATAGGACCCATCGATGTTGATGCCTTTGGTCTCCCATGACAATGACTTGAAGATGTTCTCTAGCGCCAGGGTAAATAGCTTTGGAGATATAGGATCTCCTTGACGCACACCTCTATTGATCTTAATTTTATCGGTCACTAGGTCTTCGTTTATTTTAATGTGAGAAGTGGCATTTCCATACACATATTTTAAGAGCCTAGAGTATCGAGAATCAATTCTAGCTTGGTCCATTGCTTGCAAGAAAGCCCATGTTTCAATAGAATCGAATGCTTTATGAAAATCTATGAATACTAAGTGAAGGGGTATGTTATATTCGGTTGTTTTTTCTATTAATGTTCGTATCGTTTGTAAGTGTTCAATGGTACTGAACCCTTTCCGAAACCCCGCTTGTTCCACCGGTTGGTAAGCATCGAATTTGTTTGTTAGTCTGTTGGTAACGATCTTGGTTAGGAGCTTATATAGATGTGATAACAGGCTGATTGGACGATAGTTTTCTATATTGGCATTATCGCCTTTTTTGAAAAGCATGATGACTTCTCCATTTTGCCATGAATCTGGGATTCTTCCTTCTCTAAGACATTTATTAAGAAGTGTTCGTAATGCATCTTCTATAATAGCTCCTCCCATTTTTAGCATTTCACAAGTGATTTGGTCTTCCCCTGGACATTTATTGTTCTTCATTTGCTTAAGTGTTGTACGTATTTCTTGGTTTGCGATTTCGGGAATATCTTCCGATCCAACGTTTCAGATAAGAGTGTTAGATATTCTTGGATCAGGTTCAATGGAAGTGTAAATATGAGTATAAAAATCTTTAATACGTGCAGCTATGTCTTTGTTGTTAGTAATTAAGTTACCTTGTTGATCTTTTATTTTTGTAATTTTATGTCTACCTGGGGATAGTTTTGACTTTACAATGTAACTCAACCATTTTAAGTAAAACTAAGTTTTCGTAGATACCTTAGATCAAAACGCTTCTCGTAAAACTTTAGCTAAGACGCAACTGTAAAAGTGGATTTTGAAATGAAACAATGCCAGTTAACCTAATTTACAGAAAACATTACCATAGCTATTTCTGAACATAGGGTCAAAAAGTTGGTCGGTAGGAATCAGAAGAATCGAAACTGGAAAAAATTACCTTGCAACTGCCCCTCCATTGCCGTAGTAAATAACAAAGGGAAGTTTATTATATGATTTCCTTTTTCTTTAATGAACCTTCCCAATTCTACTGAATTGGGGCACCAGAGAAAAAGGTAACGTCCTTGGAAGAAAACCAATTGGAAAAACAAAGTGGTGACATTAAGAGAACAAAAATTGGTTATTGAAATGTTAAACTGTTTCTTTTTATTCGTTTAGTTTATGACTAATTAGTGAGAATTATATAAATATAGCAAAATAGGCACATACGTAATTATCAATTTGGCCTTCTACACTATACAATTTAATAATAATAATAATAATAATAATAATAATAATAACAATTAAGTTTTAATAAATCCAGGAACCAATTTTTTATAATGCTTTATATTTTCGAAGCTTAAAAAATATAAACATAATTTAATAAGGTTCCTTATTTTGATTTGTTTCTTATGAACTGCTCAAACAATTTTAAATATATTTCAAATCCCCAAGCTTTGCGAATACACATTTTCATTCACCATCTAAAATGAATACTTAATATTTATAGGCTATGAAATAAAGCCCTTCATAACTCAAGTTACCGGGAAATTAAATTATACGATGAATAATAATCAGTGTAAGATTATTAGTATTTATTAGTATTTGCCCGGTTGTGCAGCACGCTGTGCTGATGACTGATTCCGGTAACTTCACCGATGGTTACTAAACCGTATGCAGAGTTTTTATTAGATTATAACTTAGCTGAGTTGTTGCAGTAAATTATAGACAACCTGAAGTTTGCTCTCCTGCTGCTTATAAGCATCGACACCCTTCTGGAACCGTTTGTATCGGGGAAAACAAATTTTCGTGGTGAGAAAGTCTACCCTGCACTTTCCAATGTTTTCATATCGACGTAGATGTGCTATTATGAAGTTAAAGTCAGACAATAGATATTTCCTTAATTACCTTCTGAAGTGCTATCACAAAAAGCGCTAATTTTGTTGTTGCTGCCTTGGCTATCGTCTAGACTTTCTAAAAAAAGCTATCGCTTTTTTATCATCCGAAGGCTTAGTGAACTTCGGTGTCGCTACGCATATTGCAATTATTAAATTAATGCCCTGAAAGCATTATTATTAAAGCACTTAGTCTCTAAGCATTTTACAGTTCTGTTATTTTTAGGTTCCATTAGTTTTATGTTAAGGTCTATTTTTAAAATTTTTGTTAATTAGTAAAAAAAATCTACAAAACTCTTAAAATGTATACAATAAATGCTTTTCCATCAAGTTCCCTTTGAAATAGTTGTTAAATTTTCCACCTTGTTCTGATGACTACATGGACTACACAATAGTCATGTCATTTAGTGAATGTCAGTACTGTCACATATCCGAAGTTTGTTAAGTTTTCTTCTGGTGTTCCAACTTTTCGTATCCCCACAAATTTAACAAATATTTCAAAGGGAACTTGATGGAAAAGCATTTATAATCACCCGTTATAATCCTGTCTGTGTATCGACGTATTCGGGTAAAGCACGTTTCCCTACGGAACGTCAATAATCACACTAAACGTATTCTTAAAAGGTCTTCAAGGTCAAAATTAGATCTCTGATTTTTGTTACCGATTAAGCTCTTTATATAGTTGATATCTACTATTTAAACAGCATTTGCAATGTAATGCAGACTGAAAATTGGACGACATCCAGATCACGTTTGATGGTGAATCCACCCAGGAAGTTGATTTAATGTTTTGTATAAATACACGCATATATGTTCCTGTTAGTATGATAAATAGGCTAATAAAAACCTACACGACATTTAAACAGGAAATAGCAAGTGAAACCGATTTATTATTTGCTGGTTACATCGTAAAAGTATTTGGTAGAAACGATTACTCAAAAAAATTAGTAAAACTATTTTATTACCAGAAGAAATACTAATAAACAACTATTTGAGTTAACATTTGAACAGGATTTTGTGAACTCAAATGCGATTATTCTTAGAAAAACTTCGAAACGTGGGAGACGGTTTGCAGACGCGAAATCCTGAAACTGGCAAACCGAACGAAAGAGGAGATGCAATAGAATGAACAAACTGGAATAAACCGACTTACCGAAATGAACTCTCTTCGACGCTGTCCTGTCTGTGATTAAATAGCTTCTCCAGTTACGTAAGTGGAGGGTTGCTTATTGCTTCTTGGTGGCAGGATGAACCCTGCGTTTTCTTGACAGTGCAATTAAACATTATAGCCCTTTCTAGTGCCGGAGAATGACAATTGCTTTACTACGCTTCTGCTACAAGTGGATGTCTTTTCGATCAAAGTGTTAGGTGACATTCCCGAACGCTTTGCATCATCCGAGGATTTTATTATCCGACTCTTCATCTGCGAGCGGCCAACAGTATTGACTCGATTTTTGTGGAGCCGCTATTTGTCCCAGAAGGGTTGAGCGTCACCTGCTGTTTGTTTCCGCATTACCAGTAGTTTGCAGATTTGTAACTCGCGACAAATAGTCACTTACTTGCGCGTAGAGTTACATCCAAAATTAGTATCAGCTAGTTTAGTCCGCACAGCTTGTCGTTCTGAAGTTTTCACTTCTTATGGTTCCATGCGCTGCTTTTGTATGTCAGTTGCAGGGTAATTTATACACGCTGCACGTGGTGGCATCTCTGTTACAGCTTTGTAAATGTTGCAGTTATCTCTCGGCTTTCGGGAATCTACCCAGCAGACTATCACGCTTCGAGCGATTTCACCCGTTTGATTTTCCTGGTTTGGTGCTTATTCTAGATATATAAATAGTTAGAAACTTCTGTACTGTAATCTTCCCTTTGACCGTTATATCTCTGAAATCACCTGTATTTGTTATCATTTTTGGCTTTTCTAGGTATATTTTTCAACTTCTTTAGACTCTTGGATATTCGAGCATCTTTTCAGCAATGCTAATACGATTTATGTTGATGCATAGCTTTTCTAATCTAATAGCAAAGGGAAATGTTTTATCAAGTTGACGTCCCCTTCTAGAACAGTTATTTCAATCCTTGCTTTCGTATGTCCTTTTAACAGTACTGTAATAGGGTACAGGGTGTTCCAAAAATGTTTGGCTTAAAAACTATCATTTTTTAAATAAAACACTTTATATATCTATATGGGTGTTCTATCCCCTATAGGTTCTTTAATTTAAATTGCTTTTAGCGTTTCCACCTTATAAACGTTTTTAGTATTTTTGTCAATGTCAAGCTTTCATTTAAAGTGTCAGGTTTTTCTCACTTTTGAATATTTCTTTCCTGGAAATTGACGAGGTGGTGATCTAGGATACAAAAATACTAAAGTTCTATTAAAACGTGATATTTTAATACGGGATATGTAAAACGCAAGTTCAAATTTCAATACCTTCGATCTTTATTTTCTTATCATATTTTATGGAACGCCCTATATTTTATTACAAGAATAAATAGAGCCTGAAATTTTATTGATGTTGGCTTCATATGTTATATTTTATTTCAAACAGTGTTGAAGGAATGAAGCTATTAATAAAAAATCACGATAAATGTTTACTATTTGGCGCATGGTTTATAATAGTGCTGGTAAGAACACCGATTTGACGGTTACCGGGCTTTCGGTTAATCACGGTTTTTTCATAAATAAGAAACCGGGAAACCAGTTAACCGAAAACCTGAACATACCCGGTTCATAAACCGTTTTGTAAACCTGACTAAATATTGGTTTCTAAATCGGTTCAAGTATCAATTCGAAAACCTGTGTATAAACCGGATTAAAATCTAAACTGCTCTCACAAACATAAATTAGTTATACTTATGAAACGTGGTCGCCATAGAATCGTATTTTGATTATTAAGGACATACTTTGAATTCAATTAATATGGGGCTTTAGAGCAGCCTATAAATTAGTTTTAAATCTGTTTATAAGAAAGTTTTGAAACGGTTACGTCAACCAAGTTACAAAGCGGTTTGTGAACTGGTTTAAAAGCAGGTTCTTCTTAATCAGTTTATCGATGTTGGATTTACGAAAAAACACTGTTAACCGTCAATCGGTCTTCTGCCGGCACTAATATAAACCGTACGCCACATAGTATAGATTTATCGTGATTTTTTACTAGACTAGAAGTTTAATTTCCAACAAACTTCTTGGAATAAAGTATAACATATTGTGGTCAAATAAAAAAATGTAAGGCTCTATTTATTCCTGTACTAAATTGAATTGATTGGAGATATTGAAATTTTTACGGCCTGTATTAAACACTCGCTTTTATGAAACTTTAATGTTTTTGTATCGTAGGTAACAACCTCCACAACTACCAGGGGAAAAATATTCAAAAGTGGGAAAGAATTGACGTTTTACATGAAAGCTTGATATTGAAAAAAAATCCTAAAAACGCTCATAAGTTGGAACTGCTGGAGGCAATTTAAAAGAAATTTTAGAAAAGAACGTAAAACTTATAGAACCTTAAACAGCCATAAAGAAATACAGAGTGTTCCATTAAAAAATAATATTTTTCTGAGCCAAATTTTATTTGGACACCCTGTATATGCCAAAATAATTTTAATATGCGCCCCTTTCAACCCCATTAGGAGTACCTCAATCAAACCGTTTATCGAAGAATTTCTAAAAGCTTAATCGAAGGCCGGTCAACTGAATGGATACACACTGTATATATGAGACAACAGTAAGATAAAACGACAGTTGGTATAGTAATCGTGAAAAGAACATCTTGCGAGATTTCTACAGATCTCCACTCCCTAGTTGATGAAAAATATGTTTTTTCAATTCCGCCGGTCTGTCTATCCTCATATCTGTCTGTCTGTCTGTCTGTTGGCGGTATAGTTCAAAAACTAGGTGTTGGGGAAAGACGATATTTTACATAAATTACCAATATAGTTGAACAGCATATGAGCATCCTGTATGCGCATGTTTGTATGAACGTGCGGTTGTAGCTTCTAGTTTGACCATTAGAACTATACAGGGTGATTCATAAGACTATTCATTAAATTAAAATCTAATCGCTTACGGAAACACATTAATAGTAGGGATGGTGCAAACATTTGAGAACCACTGGTAAAATCACTAAGAGTAGTACATTAACCTACTGCACTAAATGTGTTTGAAGTAACCAAGCAAATGTTTCCGTTTGCTCCTGCATTTTATTTAAATTCGGTGGTATCACAAGCACCTCTGCAAACTTTGTTGATATTTCATACCAGTGACCGTCTGTCAGTTTAAGCAAGTACATGGTTTTTTTTGTGGGGTTATTTTCAATTTTTAACGTATAGCTAATTATGCACAGTTGTTCTGTTTGATGTCCTTCAACTAGCCCTGAATGTAATCACCATACTTATGAATTACTCTGTAAACATTTGCGCTTTATATTAACTTCTAACGAGCTCGATAAGGTTCTCTAAATTCACGGACAGTAAAACTACTTAGTTATTAATTTTATATGAATTTATTTTGTAACTCCAAGAAGTCTGACAAAATTTAATGAAGTTAGAAGATTACTTTGTTCATATAATTAAGGCCAGTTATTTTTAATGGTACTTTGAAGTCGAAGTGGTTAAAGAAAAAGATGTATATGTTTTCTACTAATTGGTCTGTTTGTAAATTTCGCACTAATTTGAATTGTAAAATAGCATGGAATCGACGAAATTCGAGATTCACCATCGGCAGTCTTCCATTTGAGCTAGATCTAATTATACGAAGCCCTTTTGAATTTAGATTATGAATCTTGGAAACCACAGTCTAACTAATCCTGAAGGATGTTGGAGTAATGTAATTAGACTAGTAATTATCGAATCAGAGGGTATGTGAATTAAATAAATCAGGCAGAGGTTGTTTATAAAGTGTGGAATCTACATTATAAAATTAGCACATTTTAAGGGGTTTATACAAATCTTGAACAAGCTCGAAGAGCCATTCGGATTCTTTAAACGAATCATACTTTGGAAATTGAATTTAAAAGAATGCTAAATAATAATTCAGTATTCGCGCGTTTATTAATGAATTGAGACAAAATATGTTTCTAAAAGAACTAAAGAACGAGATCTTTGAGTCCAATTATCAGACAGAAGACGGTCAACGGAATGAGATCCGGCTATTGGAAATTACATTGCCATCGTAAAGTCATTGCTCTCATTAGGAGATCGTGTCACACAGGTAGTACTGCAAACAAAAGAAATTCAATTTAACAGCATTAACAAAATTATTCATTAAATGTTGAGAATACTAGATAGTAGATGAAAATAAATGGGCTGGGAATATTCTGACTTTTCAGTTGTACCAAAATAAGAATTTTTCAAACAGCTACTGAAAGTACTACTGACTTCCCTTTGCATAAGTATGAGAAACATTGAGCCACTTCGAAGTGTTCGATTCTTTCCTCCCTTGTTTCCCTAGGCTTTCCTATATATCTTCTTCCGTTTACCTTGCTTCCCATATCCTTCTCGCCTGTATTCTGTTTCTAATTCTCATAACGTATCCGAATCACGTGAACTGTTTTCTTTCTACTATTTCCAATAATGGTTCCATTTATAACTTTCTCTGATCACTAAATTTCTTAACCTGTCACGTTTAGTTTTTCCAGCCATTCTTCTCAAGTATTTCATTTCTTCCGCTGTTACTTTTGCCTTTACTTTGTATTACATGACCCAACTTTCTGATGCATATATTGAGGTAGGTACATAAATACTTTTATAAACTATTGATTTTGTGGTGTTACTTATTTCTTTTTTAATGATAATGATATTACTTAAAGCATGATATATATTACTTGCTTTATTTGTTCTGTTTAGTATTTCCTGCTCTAGGGTACCTACTATTACACCAAGGTATTCATAGTTATCCACCCACTCGGGTTCTTTTCCATTATTTCTATGTTATGTTGGGTGTCTTTATGCGTTACTTTCATTACCTTGCTCTTATTTGCATTAATTGTCATTCCCCACATTGCTATTGTTCTGTTCCACTTGCTAACTATCTGATGTAATTTCTGTGCTGAACCTGCCATTAGCACTATGTCATCTGCATAAACTAGACTTTGAATATTAACTGGCTCTAGATTCAAATATCCTAGTCTTACGTTGAATCTAGCCTTTTTACGTTCGGTTATAATTTTATTCATAATTAAAAAGAATAGTAACATATTAAACGAATCTCGCTGCTTTATGCCATTTTCCATCTCAAAGGTCTCTGATTCTTTCCTATTTATCCTTACTCTACCTCTTGGTTTTTTTATATAGATTTTTAACTGCTTGCTGTAATTTGCTTCTTACTTCTAGGGGCGATAGTGATTTCCATACGTTTTCTCGTGGTACTTTGTTGACTTCAGATCCAATATCTATAAATTCCAAGTAAAGGGTCTTTCCTCTCTCCATTTTTTTTTATCGTCATTCGCAGTGTGAAGGTATGATCTTGTGTTTCTCTCGGGTGTTTCAGTTTCTTCTCGTAGCCTTTTTCTAATATTCTAGAATATATTTTCTGTATAACTAAAGAGAGGCATTTGGCGCGGTGGTTATTACAGTCATTTGAGCTTCCCTTCTTGTATACAGGTACAATTATATTTTTGTCCCACTCTTCCGGCATTTTGGCCATCCCACGCAAGTTGGTATATTTCATTTATCCCCTCTTGTCCCCCATATATCCCCATTTCAGGAGTTATTAGATTTCTTCCTGCTGCCTTTCCAGGCCTTATCTGTCTTACTGCTTCTTCCACTTCTTCTATTTCAATATTTCTCTCTTCTTCGTCTTCGTCTACTGTCAAGTTCGTTCTTCTTTCGGGCCTCTTGTTGTTGTCTTTAAATTTTTGTTCATAATGTGCTTTCCATGCTTGAAGTATTATTGCTTCATCTATCTCTATAGTTACGTACCTGTTTTAGTAGCTCGTGCTTGCTTGCCATAGTTCCTTCCCATGTTTTTAACCGTTTTCCAAAAATTTCTTCCATTGTCGCTTTTAATTTTTCTTCCAATTCCTTCACGAAGTTATCCCAACTCCCTTATTTAGTCACTAGGGCAGCCTCGTTGGCTCTATCACTCTTTGCTGTGTAATTGTGCCTATTTTTTCTGTTTTATTAATTATATATGTTTTCCAAGCATCTTTTTTTTACTTCTGCTTTACTTCGTTATTCCACCACATAGTTCGTTTTTGTCTTGTGTTGACTGATTTGTCCGCACACACCTTCAACTTTTTCCAGTACCTTTATCTTCTTAAGTATGTTCCATTTCTGTTCGAGACTTTGACCTTTGATCTTTTGTATCCTGCCTCTTGTGCTGTTTAAGAGCTTTGTGTAATTCGTTTGTTTATTTTTTTTTTGAATTTCCGATTTTCTCAATTCATTTATTTTAATTCGCTCATATTTCCTTAGATTTCTAAGCTTCCTGCTGTGTTTACTTCAGCTTCTCTGACTACCCTGACGTATAATATTGCATATTTTGTTTGCCTTGTGTATGTATGTGTGTAGTCATTAATGCATTTTGCTTCTCTGCCAATGGCTTAGTATGTGATTTTATGGTTAACGTGATTGTTTCCTACTAATATTTATTTTGAATTCAAAATGTATAATTTTCCCAATGTGAATTTATATTGCCGCGATGTTCTGACTGTGTAAAGGTAGCATTTAAGACCATCCTACTACACGCACTACGATTTTTTTTATTCCCTATCGGTATATGTACCCGATCTGGCTTTCTTTACTTAAGTAAGAAAATTCACACCTACAACAATTTCCAGCTGTTTACAGGATCGCTGTAATTAAGTGTGCTCATTATATTAGAGAGATATTTTTCATCTTTAAGTGCATCATTTAATGTCTAAAAATTTTCTGTATAAAATTGACTAGTTTATAGTTTAAAAATTTTAAAACCATCTAGTTTCATTGGCAACTGCCGAATAATTTACTCAGCTTCGTATATCGAAATTGCCTTAATTAAGATCATTTGTTGCCAGTTTATAAACAGAATAATTATGTAGTATTAATGCCATTGATGGGTATTCTGAAGTGACTGGATTTGAAAATGATACAAGTATCCGTAACATTCAAGCATCGAGCGTCTAAATGTTTCTAGTCAAAAACGAAATGGCAATTGTGCCATTGAGGTGAAACAAAAACGCTGACGACATTAACTGTGAAGGACACCATAAATATACCCTGGAATTGTGAAAAATTTGAAGAAGTAATCTGATCAGGCGAAAAATACTTAGAACCAGACTACAGTTTTGAGTGGTAAAAGTTCGATCTCCGCGCGTCCAAAGTTTTTAATCAAAAACATAATGGCGGTTATGCCACATTCACCTTACTCATTTGACCTTCAACCATGCGATTTTTGTATTTCCTCATATAAAACGTGAATAGTTTTGCCAATGCCGATGAAGTAAAAAACCACTCGTAGTATCTTAAACGACACCAACTCTGCAGGCCACCATAAATATTTCCTGCAATAGACAAAAGTTGAGAGAAGTAAATAAGTCAAGACTAGAGTTTTGAGTTGTAAAAATTATATAAAACTGTTTTTAGATTAACTCCATTTTTTAAATATCCGCTTGTAAGATTTGAGGTAAAATTGTAGCTGTACTGTTTATGCTATAGAATCCAATCAATCCTTTTTACGGGATGAATTATTGGTCCACCTTTCTTAGCATCTGGTGTGTTTGCTTTGAAATGTTGCTCCATTTTGCTCTACCTGCAGCTTCTGCAGTTTCTTCCCTCTTTATGATATTTTCTACTTGATCACTCCAATCTTACCTTTCTTTCGGTCTATTTTCTATTGGCATCCACTGTGTTCGAATCCATTTTAGTAGTTTCTCCTCCTTCCTGCGAATGTAGTCACACATATTGCTTTTTGCGATTATGTTGCTCTCACTGTTTTCGTTGTCCATTGTTTTATCGAATTCGTGTTTCAGATATCACTTTAACTCATTTTCATTTATTTTCTGTAAGACTGAATATGGTTTTAGAAAAGAAATCTCAGCGGTTGATACCATCCATAAAGTGATGTAAATTACAGAAAACCTCCGCGTAGCATACAATTTTTATTGGCGTCAAACTAGCTTTCGCCTGACTAAAAAAGAAGCAGATAATGAAGGTTAAAGACAAATCATAGAAATTTAAAACAGAAGGGGTACTTTACCTGAAAACAAAACAATGGTTTTTATCTACCGCTCGTGAGGGTTCATGAAGACGAATCCAACATTTTGGTATTAAGATTTTCGACTCAGAATTGCAGAAGGAATATCGCTCCCTGAAGCTTTAGTGGCCATTCCGGAACACCCTGTATAATTGATAAGGCAACAAAACCAAAGAAGAACTACAGTAATACATTTTGTGGACTCTTAAAAAAAGTAACTGGCAGGCCTATTTACCATTCACATGAATTTTAACGACAACGAATATTTTAGCAGATTGAAACAAAATGTTTTTAGGCTCTCCATTGGGACGTTAAATAAATGAGGCATCTCGTAAGCCTTAGTATTTTTATAACATTTTACCCTGTTTATTTACCTGGCTAACTCAATATAGGTGAAACCCTTAAATTCCCTAGTTATGGTTACGAATGATCACTACTTGCCGAAACCAGGAACTTGAACTGTACCTATGTTCTCGGGCTGAAACTGACTTCAAACTTATGCCAATTTACTTAAATAAGTATATTGACCTTTAAAGAACGCATGCAGAAGCACTAAATAAAAGAGAGGAAAGAGTGGTAAACCCTAGAATAAATGGTCATTCCTAAACATAAATATCAACTGAGAATGGACAACCTACGTGATCGGCGCTACGCGCATTAGCATTTGAACAATGGCAGACCAACTGCATCTGGCGTACAAGGGCAGATAACATTTAAATAATTCTTGAATAAGTGTCCTTAACAGCGCGAACGTTACACTACACGAAAACCGGCTGTCGGACTCCTTCATCAAATCTCGGATCTGTAATTTGCATGGTCATGTATTGTGTCTATCACGTCCATTTTTAGGCGCCCGTGAAATATCTCATACAGCTAAAGCGACCGCTTATCGCTTAAGCTGTAATCATTTCCTGTATTTGGTTACCTTGGAATCCCCGAGGATTGCGAACTGCTGTGTCACGTAATTACGTCATACCTTGAATGACTCGATTGTTTATAAATTCATCACGAAATTACATTTCGCAAGTGTGTATATAATGTCTACATAATTCAAGTGGCGTTTGCTGAGACATGCAGACGCTGCTTGCTAGACGCAAACTTATGCAGCACACTGCAAGGCTTATTAAACCGCTTCTTTTATTTGATTTCCACCTGGCTATATTCACCTCGTCGCTTAAAGGTATGCAGCTTGGGGCAAGAACCGCTGGCTGCTGCTATTTAAGTTGAGTTCCGCGTAAACACCGTTCCAGAATTCGCACACGGCGCGGGACCGGCTCGCACACCCTCAGCTATGTTACGTTAATATATTCAAGTATAATTAGCAATGCGAAAGCATTCAAGTACAAACTGGCTATATGAGTCAATATTAAAATAAGCAATATATTTGAGGAAACCAGCTGTCTGTTTCAATATTAGGGACAATATTCTTTTAAATTGCTCAGTTTTGTGAAACTTCAGTTATGTAATATGAGTAATTTGTTATGACAAGTTCAAATTTCCCATTGACGTATGATATCGGTAGCCTACGATTCTCGCAATTTTGATTTATCTACTACAAATTTTACCATACCTCTTATAGAATAGAACACCATGTACATTATCTCATCATTCTAATTTTCGATAAAATAAAGTAGTGTGTTTCAAAAATACTCACACGCAAAAAGACATACCGAGCTTACTTTTAAAATATTTTAATAATTTTGCTAGCAAGTTCTTTGTATTTAAGACAATACTACAATTTTTAAATTTTACAATATAAAAGTCAAAATTACGAACTTTACTTTAAGGTTATTTAAATAGTAACATGGTATTGTGTTTGTATACTCTACTGGTTTCTCAACTCACAACGCGTTTGAGGGTACATGGTCTGGACACTAACAATAAGTTTAGCATATGATGATTAATAACCAAAAAAGTAATAAAAACGCGCATCATATTTAAATTTCAGGAAACTGTACGCAGTATAGGTCTGAGAGTCATAGCTGTCGATTATCTCTTTCGAAACAAATACTTTTAATAGTGTAATATATGAAGTGGTTAACAGCAAAGCTTCGAATATTGCCTTACTTCCCTATTACCACAACCGTGGTTTTGGTACCCAAGTTTTTAAGGCAAGTGGGCAGGCCGGTCGCCATTTGTCGCGTCTGGAGGTTCGTTAACTACTCACGCACCCTGGAGCATAATAAAAACATACATGCGTAAATTGCGTCTAGCAAGTTGCTGTAGGATTCACTCTAGTGATACCCTTTATGCAGCTAAAAAGGCAACCCCACCTAAATAATACTGTTAAAATTAGCAAGCTCCTATTTCAGCGTTAACTTCTAAGACGCTGTTTAGTTTTTTGTTTAGATCCCTTGCCTGGGGACCACTTTAGGACATAAATGTGCTTTTGAGGCGAAGCTTTGCAGCCTACAAATTGCGCAATTTTTTATGCAGCAGGATTGAACTGGCGTCCATTCAGACTAGTTTTTGATACAGAATCAGTCGCTGTTAAAGCCTGACGATCAATATCAATTAAGAGCAGAGTGTGTTCTACCATTAATTGGGGCTTCTTATTTTGCAGGTGTGGATATTCGGGGATACGTGGTGCAGCATCTGGTTAGCCCTTGACGTGTGGATGTGCACCGCATCAATCTTAAACCTCTGTGCGATCTCCCTGGACCGGTACGTGGCAGTAACCAGGCCCATCACTTATCCTAGCATCATGTCTCACTCTAGGGCGAAGCTCCTGATCGCAGGCCTCTGGGTGCTCAGCTTCGTCATTTGTTTTCCGCCCTTGGTGGGCTGGAAGGACAAAAAGGTAAATGCGGGTGGAATACTAAATAGCGCTTTTTCAAACGTACTGCCTCGAAGGCTGATAGTCCTTTTTGTGAATTTATTTTTTAAAAATACGGTAGGACTGCTACCACATTAATTTTCTAGGAAAATTTGCAGCTGCATTTCAATGCCAGTAGAGGCTTTTCAGGTAAATTTATATTTCAGAGTATAGAAAATGCTAAGTGTAATTAGTATTTTCATCAAATCGTTTATATCATTTTTAATTACGAAGAAATGTAATAAATATATAGTCTGGTTTACTGAAAATATCATTCAGTATATTAAACTCAAGAATATATTGTAATGGTCTTTAATATAGGGCTTTAAAATCAGATCAATAAGATTAATGGAATACAGTATTAAAAATTACAAAGATAAATTTAAGTATGAAGAAGGATATCAAAATTATTAAAATGTATTTGGTGAAGAAAGGATATAGAATTTAAAATTCAATTGAATGGAGCTACATAAGAGACAGTAGGATTCTAACATAATTTAATTATTATCTGTGATGAAGTGGGGAATTAATGGCAAATACTTATTCGAGAAATAACATTCAACATAGTGGGTGTTAGATAAATAAAATAAAGTTTTATAGTGTGTTGGACTATGAAATATATGCTAAACTAAATCACCAAGGAGATATTTTTATTTATCAGTATGTAAAAATAATTTGATACAAAAACATGTAATCCGGTTAAAATTATGAAAATAAACCCTTTATAAAAGTTTAAAAGCTATGTGGTGTATAAAAGGGTTGTAAATTTAAAAAATGACGTGGTGAAAATAAAAGTAAAATGTTAAAAGAGTAAAAGATGTGAAGAAGGAGAGGATTAAAATAAATGGTTCTGGTGAGAATGCCTAAGTAATACAGTTATAATCTACAAAATGAAATTTTTGGAAAAGGATGCTGCACTGAGTTTAATGTCAAATTACATTGCATCATATGATTTGAATAACAAGGAGTGGTTTTTACTGAAAGTGGTTTACATCGAGATTGTTAGCAGCGTGAGCGTTTTATGAAGTGGATAGCAGATTTTCATCTAAATGAGTTCTAATTCAACAAGATTGTCACTGAAGTGACATCTTATAACTTGCATCTAGTCGAGGTTCGTGATACTAAGTCGTCGGAGGCTTGAGGATTTTGGTAGAACGACGTGGATGATGTTTGCCGCTAACAGTACTACTGGAGAAAATTGGTAGGTGCCTTGTCGTCTTTTGACCAGGAAGTCTTTGTGGATCGAAGTGTTTTTGGCGGAGTTCGGACTGGGATTTGTTTGGACGTTGAGAGATCTTCGTGAGATTGCTGGATGCGTTTGGCTTGGTAAAGCAGAGGATCGAGTCCATGAACGGGTGACAGAATACAGGCATTTATATAAAAAACTGAAGGGAAAAGATAGAACGAGTGAAGTGAGGTAATTTTAAAGAGGGAAGTACTTACTATTTGATATTTGTTGAGTGACAAATAAGTGTAATGGGAAAGTATTTGTAATTGATTTTGCACTTGCATAATTCAAAGTGACAGGTGACAGACGTTTAAGTTGTCTTGAAATAAGAGAATCAAATTTCAGGAATAGAATCTGTCTAGATTATGAGCGAATCCTACCCCTGTTTCAGTAAAAGTAAAATGTTTCTACCGGAGTTAGCAATTTAATAATCTTGATAATCTATAATATAAAAGGGTAAATCAGTTAACTAAATTTCAATTTTAAAAGAGAATTGATTGAAAATAAAATAAAGTATAGTAAAAGTCAATTATAACATTAAATAGGCGTTACAACTTGGAGTCAACACTATATATTGTGATTTTTTAAAAGAACGTAAACTAAATTAAGGTAGGCCTTGTCTAGAAAGGAATATATCACCTGAGGCTCTCGGTAATTATTTTTGGTGCATACGATGTTAATATCAAGTAATATTCAGGTTGAAAGGGATAGAATAAATACAAATGAAACTGGAAATAAACTATCTGGTACTAATTTGAGGAAACCTATACGTCATACATGCATACTTGCTATAGATTTGCTTGTAGTCTCAAAGTTTTTCACTAAACCTGTGAATTGTTGATACAGTTGGAATAGGTCTAATATTAAATTTAACGGTAAATAAATCACGAACTGTGCGTAAACTGACGCCACTGTAAAATATTTTGATAATAAATACCCTCTCTTCACTAGAATGTTCAACATTATTATACATAGTAATTAGTTAAACACGTGAATTGATAACTGACAGAAAATAACATTTATTTTAGCATAAACAAATTTTATCACGGCTGGTCTATTTTATGAATAAAATTTAAGATATTACAGTTTTTAAGCTACTTCTATCCTAAACAAGCAACAGATGCAAGCAAAGTAGTATCAAATTAAGCGCACATTATGGTGGTACGTATGGTATAGTCATATATTCTACAGCTAGACGATCGAAAATAATTGATTATACGAGACGCATTGCTTGAAACGCCACGAGACGCGTAGCGTCGAGTGATGTTTTGTAAGGCAATACGTCCAGTCTCCAGAATTTTTGATTGTCGAGTTGTGTACTACACAATGAGTAAAGAAACTAAGTAAAATAAAAAAAATAAACAGAAAATTCATAAATTTAACGAATTTGTGTTGACTTATGCGGTTTTAATATTGCTATAGTCTATCTGCCACATTTTCTCAAAGCTATGTGGTTTTAATTACTGCTATTAACCAAAGGTTGGTATTACAGCAATTATTCTTTTCGTGCCGATATCAACCAATCAAAAGCTTAAATCGAACCGTTAATAAAATATTTATCTGTTCCTATTTTTGAAATTTACTCAAAAAATAATCAAATCTAATACAATGCCTACTTCGAGCATTTTCGGGTTATACGTCTCAAACTTCCTGCACAATAACAAATCGACCCAATTTGACAGAATAATCCTCCCGCTTTGCATTCGGATTAGTTAAACTGTCAAACTGACACTGTTTTATTATTCTAAAACAAGTTATAGACATATAACTTATACGTACACTCATGAACAAAAAAAACGGTACACTACATTTTTTTTTAAATCGCGATATTTCAAATGACGATAACTTTTGGAGTTATGAAGTTAGAAAGGTTTATAACAAATAAAAATGAAACTTGGACTATATGCTTTAAGAATCGATTGAGTTCAATGATGTCCCATAAGGATTTTAAAAATGGCGGATGACTGAGCGAGAGCATGCGAAATTGAGAAATAACGGACCGAGTTTACGGCGGTGCATAACGTAACCCAACAAAATTTACGTCATTGCGAGAAAAATAACATGAAAGGTTAGAGTATCCTCTTTAAAATTGCCCCCTAAAGGTATCTCTATGCGTGTCAAATACAATATTTTATCTACAACTATGTATATAGTTGGTGACACTGTAAGTCTACGTCAAATTCGAAGTTAGCAGGTTAGGTTAGGCCAGTCTGTGTCAAAATTGACGCAAAACTTAACCTGCTAACGTCGACGGTAATGTGATTTGTTAACAACGTAGCCCACTGATTTAAAAAAATACCCTCTGGAATATGAAATTTCATATTCCACTACTGTAATATAAGCCTCTTTTTGTATTTAGGGTTGGTTATATAACGGGTGTTCATAAACAGTCGTCATCCCAGTTGCTTTGAAAAACAAAATGTTATGTCTTTGATTAATTCGTGCAACACAATGAAACGTCATTGAGTACTGTCATAGCGCATTTTTTCTCAATTTTAATAGACATACGTTTCTGAAGTCAAAACCTACTGGGATGACGACTGTTTATGAACACCCGTTATAACAGCAATGAGATAACATGAATAACAACATAGAATGCTCGAGTAAGAAAGAGATGATATAGGAAAAAAATTGTTTTAGTATGCATGTTTAGCTGGCATATGTCATAATTAAGATAAGCGTCAAGCCTACTCGAATATTTGCTACTATGTTTATCTCTTTCTTACTCAAGCAATACGTGTTATTTTCTTGTTCATGTTATCGCATTGATGTTATACAGTTTTTGTTTTCAGAAAACACTGAATCTTAGGATACTAGATTTTAAATCGTATACGTTTATTTCTGTCTAACGCATACAAAGCCCATAAACTGTATTCTAACTCATTTGATTATCTATGTTCGCATTCTGTATATTAGCACTGTATATAATTTTGGCCCCATCAGTATAATGCACTTATTATTTGACAGTTGTAGATAAATGTATTTATACAATTTCATACAAATATACATATCCTTTAGTCTCAAATGGTGCACAATATACCAGCCATCAACAAAAACTACCCGGATTAGGTACAAATACTGAGCAAATGATCTAATATCTCGATCGAGTTCGATGTATAATGTAACTGCCTTGATAACTAGTTCTTTTATAAGAATCACAGTAATGGATCCGCTAATAGTCAAAGGTTCTTTTGTAACACAATGTTACAGGTAACAAATAATGAATGATAAAGGACTGTCGCAACATCAGTTTTCTTCAAATAGTCCAATTCTTATATCATAGACTGGTTAAATAAATTTTCTTGGCCAATTTGAACATTTACGAGTATTTACATGTAAGATAAATAACCAAGTAAGTGATAATAGTAGTTACTTTGTGTGCGTTTAGTAAAACATAAAATTTTTCCATCTCAGTTAATTTTGTTATAGTATTAGACCTCTATCGGTTCATATGGGCACGTTATTATTGATCGGCCTTAAATATTCTAATAGAACACAATAATTAGAAATATGCATTTGTCTATAAAATCAATATGCATGAAACATTAAAATATAAGTGCAGCTGCTTAATCGCTAGCGATTAATCTGCCAATCAAATTAGCCGCAATTTCCCATCAGTCGCTGCTGGTAATTGAAAAACGGTGCTGTTGTAACAACATGACATTTCCCGCCATATCACTCACGGTGACATACGTTGCTTGTCATTTTCAATTCTTGAATGCGCGGCTGTTGCCATGCAGCAATTTAATTCCGGACCAAAATTGGTTGGCTGGAGCGATCTTTCACTCTTACAAATTAAAGTGCCCTTAAGGGCTCCATCAAATGTTGAAGTTCTAGATTAATTGATTGACTTCGGTTTTATTGTTTACCGAGTTTTAGCCGAACGAGACAACTACTAAACTAATGACCTGTGGATATCGACATAAAGCTGCGTAAATCCAGGAGATGGGATAAACGCACGTGTCGCGTTTTAATACTCGCGTCGTACTTTGCCGTCTCCAAAAAGTTGCGGTTTCGATTCGGGCCTAACGGGACATAACAACTCATGTAAATCGAGAAAAGTTATATGGAAATTTGTAGCAGTATGAATAATGGCCATAAGGGTTTCGACGAGTCGGTTTTCAGCGAAAAGTTCACAAAAGTTATAATTATTCGCTTGGGGTTGCACGTGCTCGACTTTATTATTTTGATTGAGTTTGATACAGCGGTAGCCCTTTCTAATATTTCCGAACTTTGCATGAGCAAATATTTTAATCTAAACTTTCTACACATTCAAGGTTTTTTCTCTTAAAATTTCTTATTGACGCGTGCAACTTCGTTCGACTCGAAATTCGTTTTTTGAATCATAATAAGATGCTGGAAATAGTACTGGCGTTTTCAGTAATTTAAAATTCTATGGATTTTTGTAGTGTTTTTATTAATATATTATTGAGTGAGTTTTGTTTTCCCTACGTTAGTAGTAGAGATTTGCGCGTAAGTGAGTATTCACTCACGTCACGCACGTTTCTCGCTTGCTTAAACACTCACGTTCACGCACGCTCATGTTTACGGCGTGACCCTCCACTCACGTGACCCCCAACTTGTATTTGAAAATTCAAAGTCAAATACAACAGAATGTTTAAATTTAAAACCAATACAGGACCCGCAAGAGAACTAAAAACTCTAAAATAAACTATGTTCTGCAGCACGTGAAATAATTTACGTGATATGTTGCAATCGAAATAGTAGACACAAAAATTAATCAATTAAAATTGACTACAATAGCTTACAACAAGGGCTAAATACCGATTTCCTGAAAAACAATTTACTTTTGATACTAGAAGCTGTCATTGGAATTGACTACTTTTGCGTCCGAGGAACTAAAGGTAAATTCTACTTGGTCGCTTATAGACGCAGGTATGCGATTGACTGTAGACACAAAATTCACAACACAACACATGTGCGAAGCTCCATCGCTGCAGACTGCCACACAGATGTACAATGACCTCCCGCTTCAGCTCTAGATTTTCCATATGGGGGCAGCGGGGGAGGGGGTTACCCTGCAGTCTTTTATTCGTTACCTAATATTTAACGTGAAATTAACGTGAAACGTGAATCACGCCTTGGAAATATTTACTCACGTTCACGGCCCGATTTTCAAATATTACTCATGTTTACGACGGGATCCACCGTGACTCAGCGTGACCCAACTGTTTTCACTTCACTCGCTCATCCCAACCTAGTAGTGAACAAAGGATTTATTTGGGTATTGCTTTCATTAGTACAATGTTAGCTAATTAGAGGAGCTACATATCGACTAATAAAATATTTCGCATAGTTTACTTCCAGTTAGGTTCAACTATAATATTAATGCAATCATTTTGGGTGTTCATAATTTCAGTTGTTAGTAAATCTAATATTTACCTGCTAATTTTAAAACTATAGAAGAATTTCCAGGCATTGCCCCACAAGATGTTCTTGAATTCCCTTACGAGGTCAGGCTGATGTGATGATATTTAATAGAAAAAATGTGCATTTATCAATTTTTTATCACTCAATGGTACTTATTGTCCCCCACTGTTTCGTGGGTGTGCTCTTTGGTTTATTCTAGAGCACACTTTGAATGAGCTCGCCCAGTTAGTTGCTTTGTTGGCAAGTGGCAGTCTATTCTCCTATTTAACGGTTCCTTCCCATTATATTAGAATTGTTACAGAGTCTAGATCAAATATTTCTTCAATGTTGATAAAATATGGGGAAATCCAGATGAAATTGTTGACGATTTTTTATAGATCTGCAGGCCTACAAAAAGGAGTATGGTAACAGATAACCAGAAAGCAGCCGAAATCTTTCCTAATCATCTAGGTGAAGCATTCGAATCTAATGATATACATTTTGAAGCCTTTATAGAAGAAACTTAAAATTCCGAAGAGGAATAACTTGTACGAGTTACTCCGAAAGAGTTAGACAATGAAATTAAGACTAACCTAAATCCCAAGAAAGATGCAGGGTTTGACATTATAACAGCGGAGATCTAAAGACAACTCGTATATAGTTATTTTCACCTACTTAACAAACACAGCAACTAGATTAAATTGCGCTCCTAATGTCTAGCAAATAGCAGACTTAATTGTTCAACAAAAAACATGCACACCATCAAATAAAGCTAAATCGTATAGGCCTATATCGTTAATATAAATACTTTCAAAACTGTTTAAGAAAATCCCTTTGGAAAGAGAGAAACGTTCGATGATTGATCAGCTTTATCGTATCATAGATATAACAGAATAGGCAATAATGGAAAAGCCGGTCCCCTCTGTCATCTTCATATATGCGTCGCAAGCCTTTGATACAGTTTGGCACGAAAGACTGTTTCATAAGTTAAATAGAGTACTACCAAAGCAATATACTCATCTGTTAGAATTCCACGTATCAGATAACTCGTTTAGGATAAAGCAAAAGACTGGATAGTATTAACTGAAGGAAGTATGAGCAAGTGTTCCTCGGGGAAATTGTTGTCTATTTCATTTACACAAATATATTTGCAGATGATACTTCTACGCTGGCAATTCAGCATGATCAACATCATCATCCACTCTCGTGCTTAGTCCATCGTTAGGCACTGGCATCCCCTTTCGTTTATCCCTAACTTGTACTGCTTTCAAGTAATTGTGGGTGGTCTTCCCACACTTCGCTTGTCAACTAACTCGTGGTCTCCATTCATCTACCTTTTATATCTAGCTTCCATCCTTTATCCTGGCTAGATGACCTGCCCAATTACAGTTCAATTTACTTATCTCTCCTTCACATCACTGAGCTGTGTTCGTATTTGTCATTCTTCGTTTCTTACGTTATTTCTGTATTTTATTTTACTCATTGATCTCTCCATAGTCTTTGGGCCAACCTACACATTTCTGATGCTCTTTGATCAATGTTAGCGTCTGCGCCCCATATGCTATTGCTGGGAGCACACGTTGATAGAATACTTTCCTTTTTATGTTGACGGGGATGTTACCTTTGAAAACGCTCTTAGTGATCCATCTACCTCCCAGCTGAGATTTATTCTTCTTCACTGTAGGTACCTATAGTAGTTGTTTCGTTGGATCTGGATATATTAATCTCGTGGCCTAAGTATTCGTATTTTCGGTTATTTATATTAATCAACCTTGGGATTTTGGTTTTTACTTGGTCCTAGGTTCCTCCTAAGCTTTGCTTTGATGGTGTTTATTTCTAGGCCAACTCTCATACAAGCAGTGTTAAGTTTAGTTATCATGTTCATAATTTCTCCTTGGTTATCCGTTATTAAAACTACATTATCCGCAAAAGGGAGACGGCTCGGCTGTTCTTTGTTCATTAATATTTCTTTTATATTCCAGTTAAGCACCTTGAGTGCATGTTATAGAGCGGCTGTAAATAATTTGGGCGATTACGTGTCACCTTCTCATTCTAGTTTCAATTTTGGAGCTTTCCTGTCCTTATATAGTTTGACTGTCATAGTTGGATCTGTACAAGTGCTATGTCTAAGTACGGCATATCTAGTATATTCAATACGACCTTCTCGTATGATGCCCACAAAGCTATCAGTTTCCATTGTACCGAACACTTCTAGATACGTCTATCGTATCCAATAGCGTCTCTTATGATAGTTTTGATACATTGGAGACGGTCGTTTGTTCTAAAGCCTTGTTTCAACCGGGCCTGGTTGATAGAAATTCATTTTCCAATCTAATTGTTATTACTCTAGTGAGTACTTCATGCATATGATTTAAAAAGCTTACAGGGCGATAATTGAAGAGGTATGTATGCTTTATGGTATGCGTTTTGTAAATTAGGATCGTTACCGCATTATTCCATTCAGTGGGCATAGATTAAATAATTTTCTTATTTTGCAATAATGTGCAGGTTTCAGTTCTTATAACTTTCATCATAATAATGTCTTCGCCTGGAGCTTTATTCTTCTTCATTTTTGTTAACGCTTATCGCTATCGAGATACCTGGCAACCCTTCTGATCCTTGGTTCATTAGTTCATTCCATGGCGGTTTATTATGATTTTGTTGTCTTTTTTCACGTGCTTGGCAACTGTTGTGCAATTCTCTGTAAAACTGTAAAACTCTTCAACAATATTGAAGATCGTCTCTTTATTTGAGGTCTCTTCTTTTTTCTATTTTAGTTTCAATATTTTCTTTGTTTGCGGACCAATTTTTGTGTACCTCTTGGGTTTTGGGTAGTTTTTGTTTCCTTCATTTATTATTTCCGCTATTATTAGTACTACTATTTAAGGTGTCGAAACTTATATATGGTGTGCTTTCTAGCTCTTAATGTAGGTTAAAACGCTGTTAATAACCACCAAAAGTGTGGTCTTTATAATTCGTCTTAGCCGCGACCGGAGCAGGTGGCCAGCCTAAACCCATTGAATTAAGGAAGAATGCGCTTCTACGGGGGTGACGACCACCAAAAGTTTTGGTAGGGCGGCCGAAGAGCGTATATGAAGCTAATGTCTGGGTATGAGGTTCGAACCCACTACTTGCCGAATATGGGCACCAACGCTTTACCTCTCGGCTACCCGCTCTCGGTAGTTCATATATTTTCGATATTTATCAACATTTTCCAGGTCGGTCTAGATTTGTCTAACTTTTCTCTAGATCAATTTTGCCAAGATGTATCTCCATTGTATCTCTCAACATTCTATGGTAGCTGCTTGTAGTGAATTTGTTTAACACTGTAACATTTTTGCACCTGTTTTTTTTTAATCGGTTTCACTTATTTCGTTCTAAGTTTTGCCATCTGGACCTTCCCATGTCCACCTTCGGTGTGGTTTTTTATAGGAAAAGCTATATATTTGATATAGGTTATAAGAAAGTCGCCCGATATAGTTGCTCCTCGATCACTTTTGCGTTCAGACCTAACCATATCCATTGCGCTTTCTGCGTTCTTTCCTTAGAGCCTTCAACCCATCTTGACATAGAAGTCTTCACATATAATCGTGAAATGACCTGGTATTTCATTCATTGCTTGGGTGATATCGTCATAGAATGTATTCACCTCCATATCTTTCCATTTCTCTTCCTAGGCGGCAAAGTGTATGTCTTGATTTTAATTACCTTAAGTTTTCTCTACGTCATTTTACTTCGGTAACACCTACGATATCCGATCTGATTTTTGATAGGTATTGAAATATTTCCCATTTTTTATATCGGCTCTGTTTCGATGGATTTAGTCTGATTTATTTTGAAAGATCCTAGTATTCTTAGTGCTTGTTACCTATTTCCTGCGTATATCAATTGCAATATTGCACAAATTTGAATAATTGTCAGTTCAATTGATTCTCAGTTTCATCTTTCTCGTAATCAATTCCTGAAATTAATATATTTTTCTTTCTGGCCATCCTTATCTGAGTATTAATTAGGATTACATATTTAAAAATTTGTGTCATCACTTTTATTACCTCATTGGTTTTACCAAAGTATAATTGCTTACTGTTACTATTTTACATCTATTGACTCGACTGCCTTGCTTGGCAATTCATTCTTGCGTTTCCTCAAATTTTGATTTTGCCGTCACTTGCAATGAATATAAATGAAAATCTCTTTGGACAAGGAAAATGGGAGAAAATAAATTCTTGTTACACTGTCTCCCTGATAATGCTCCTTGTAAGGCCATTTCCTTCTGCAATCCGGAGATAGGTTGTGCTACGTAATCCACCCCACACGTTTTCAGCAAGAATTTTATATTTAAGTGTAATAAATATTCCGTCTTAACTCTCTTCTTAATATTGTTTATAGTGACACGTTTATTTCACTTTAGCAAAAGTTCGGCGTTCTGGTATCGGCATTCGATGTTATTAAATTTATTTGTATCCAAGATAGCACGGCTATATTTAATATAAATTATTTTATTTTCACAGCTGGTATACAAATTAGTTTATCTAAATCCTGTACTTTTAATTTAAAATTACAGTTGAACATCAGGGTTACTTTAAACAACGAACTTTTATACCAACCACGATTCCAGTATGAACTAACGAAGTTTAACTTAGGGCTGAAAGATCGGTTCTTAGAGGCGTTGAATGTATTTTATCCTTTACAAATATCTATTTATCATTACGTGCAGTCTCTTTATGTAGTACAATATACCCGAAGGACTAATTAGCAGTAGCAAAATAATTAATTTAATTCCTATAACATCAAACATTTGAATATCTATCTTAACTTAAATATGTAACTTGGTAAAAAAAATATGGAAAAACTATTTAACAAATTTTTATATTTTTATAAACTCCCACAAATAAATATATTTGTTGTACATAGATTGATATTTAATCTGAATTACCTACATATTAAAATTGCAAGAACACAGATAAATTTTATATATCGTTTCTCATATGTTTTAACTAGCTATGCAGTCTGCTAATATTTTGACAATATACGTATTTATGTTAATCTTCTTTAAAATTATCAAACTTTCCATTTCAAAGGTCAGAAACATGCGTATGTGTATAACTAGGAACTAGAACATAAGGTCAAAATAAATAAACCGAGCTCTGTAGAGTAGTGGTTACCACGTCTGCTTAGCATTCGGGAGGTCGCTGGTTCGATGCCGTCTGCTTTGATTCGGGTTTTTAGGTGGTTTTCCTGAATCAACAGAGTACCTTCTCTAAGGTGAATGCCGGGGCAGTACTTCTCCACCTTCCCTGACCTCTCTGGAGAAAGGCATTTACGTGAGAGTTGGCCTGCATTAAAAAGGTCCAAGAGAAGAATCGCTACCGCTGAAGAAATGGAAATTTTAGTTTTCAAAAATTAGAAGATAACTTGGATATCACTCAAAATGTAATTTCCAGGGAAGTTGGCATTAGTCAAGCTTCAGTTTCGCGGATAATTAAAGCAACTAAGTTTGATCGCTACCACGTTTGCTTGGTACAAGGTTTAGAAGAAGGAGATTATCCAAAAACAATAGATTTTAAAAAATAAAATTGTGTTATTTTAGTGATGAGGAGACGTTTTCTAGTAATAGTAGTGGGAATAGACGTAACTTCCATTATTACTCGTTAGAAAATCCGTACTGGATTAGAAAGCGCATTTCCAAAGTATTTTCTGGGTAAATGTCTAGTGGGGCTAATTTATTCGACAGTACTTTGACAGATGACGCATTTTTAAAATTTTTGGGAGAAACTTTACCAGAATTATTGGAAGATGTGCCATTGGCTGTAAGGCACCGGCTTTGTCTTTAATTAGACGGTGCTCCAGCACATAACCAGAAGAATGTGAGAAACTATTTAATTAGGACTCTTGCAAAAAACACTGCTGGAGCCTGTAGTTTGAAAATATCCCAAATTCGTTAAAACCCCTCAGCACACAAATATTTAACAACTGCTAAATACATATTTCGACAGCCAAGCTGTCATCATCGGTAGCTACGAAAAACTTACACAGCAAAAAGGCAACGATATACTCGTGACCAAATCACAAATGGAAGTGGGCGATGTTCGCGCATTTTACATCTATTTATACTGTATGACCCGGAGAGTGTGGCCGAGGGCCAATAAACTTCAACAAATCATACAAGACGGAGGACGGTATTGGTCCGCCATCTTTGTTCAAAAGTTTATTATATCGGTTCTTAAAAATGGCCAAGCTTTCAAAGGAATTTAGTTGCTTTGTTGAAGTTAACGCCTTTACAATTTTTAGGTCATCCACTTTTAAACTCTGACCCGTTTCGTAAATATGTTGGGCAATACTCGATTTTTCGAATCTGTTAAAGCCAGGAAAGACGGAGAGACCTATTGTTTCTGGTATTAACTCCTACCTAAATGGTTAAAAAATGGATTTAGAAACTTGCCAAAACAATTTTTCGGTCGAAAACTCATTGGAGTTTATAAATAAAATTAAAGATTTGGAACTTTTTGAAAGCAAGATTCTAGTTTCATTTGACGTGTGTTCTTTGTTTCCAAGCGTACCAGTCCCAACAACTATGACTTATCTGCGGAAATTACTTACGGATAATAATTTGGATTCAAACAAAATTGACGAATTAGTTAGATTAACTACACCTTGCATGTCCCAGAATTGCTTTCAAATAGATGGAAAATTCTATGAACAGCACGAAGGAACAGCAATGGGAAACAGCCTTTCCGTTTTCGTTGCTAACCTTTTTATGTCATAATTCAAAACTGAATTTAAGAATCACACAGAGTATTTCCCAAGGATTTAGTTTAGGTATGTGGACGACATTTTTGCTGTTTTTGATTTATCTAAATGTAGTATTGATAATTTTTTGAATCGGTTAAATTCCAAATTTCCTACCACAAAATCCACATATGAAATGGAAAACGAATGACCATTTCTACAGTGTGTCCCAGGATTGATGTTCCAAGAGGTGAGATGGACTAAAAATTTTTGAATTTTATTTTAAGGTTTTGGGATTCGGTCCTTCTTGGTTTGAAAAGAATTTTAAGAATATTTTGAGTTTTGAAAAACAAGTAGAGCTTGACAGGTACGCGAAAACTATTTTATTTTCCGGTAAACTGCCCCTTTCGTTCATGATACGGCAAAATTTTAATAAGAAAAGTTGTTTAGAATGATAAATTATGGCCCTGTACAAAATTTAAAAAAAATCTGTCGAAAAAACCGTTATTTTTTAAATAATTGTAGTTTATTTTCAGGTTAACTACCCTTTATGTTTATGATACAGCAAAATTTTTTTAATAAAAGTTGTTCAAAATGAAAAATTATGCTCCTATACAAAATTTCAGAAAGATATATCTACTTAGATTAAACCGTTATTTTTTAGATTGAACAAATTGCAATTAAAAATGGCGGTTTATTCTAAGTAAACATATCTTTCTGAAATTTTGTATACAGTCATAATTTCTCATTCTGAACAACTTTTCTTAAAACTATTTTGCGGTATCATAAACATAAAGAGTAGTTTACCTGAAAATAAGATACAATCATCTAAAAAATAACGGTTTTTTCTAAGCCGACAGATCTTTCTGAAAGTTTGTATATGGTCATAATTTATCATTCTCAACAACTTTTCTTAATAAAATTTTACCGTATCATGAAGAAAAAGGATGTTTACCTGAAAATTAAATAGTTTTTGCTTCCCTGCCAAGGCCTACTTGTTTTTCAAAAACTGAAAATATTCTTAAAATTCTTTTCAAACCAAGCAGGACCGAACTCCAGAACCTTAAAATAAAATTCAAAAATGTTTAGTCAATCTCACCTCTTGTAACATCAATCCTGGGACACACTGTATATACCTTAGTAATAAGAAATAAAAATAAGTTGGAATTCGATGTTTATAGAAAAGAAACCAATGTAAACAGATTCATTTTAGAGGATTCAAATAATTGTTTTCAACATAAAATGGCTGCTCTAAATTTCTTAGTGACAGACTGTGAACATTTTCTTTAAACAAAGCTCGATATACCACTGAACTTCAGACCACAAAAAGCATCGCTGTGTACAATGGTTTCTTTTTTAAAATTATCGATAATTTGATTAGGAAACAAAAAACAAAATTACAAGTTCGAAATTCCACAACTCTCGTCAGTCTTAGAAGTGAAGGACTCAAGTACATCAAAATTCCATTTCACCCGGCTACAAAGGGCCTAACAAACATTTTTAAAGAATCGGGACATAAAGTTGTGTATGGTTCAAACAAAAATATTAGAAATTTGTTGGGAAATCCAAAAGACAAACTGAGGACTTTAGGGAGATCTGAAAATTACGAAATTAAATGTTCCCATTGTGATTCTAAATATATTGTGCAAACACGTAGTAATTTTGGTACTAAAATTTAAAGAGAATTTAGCTTATTTTAGATTCAACAGATTCGAAAAATCGAGTATTGCCCAACATAGTTTTAAAGAAGATGACCTAAAAATTGTAAAGACGTTAACTTCAACAAAGCAACTAAATTCCTTTGAAAGCTTGGCCATTTTTAAAAACCGATATAATAAACTTTTGAAAAAAGATGGCGGACCAATCGGACAAATTCATTGGCCCTCGACCACGCCCTCCGGGACAGACAGGATAAATAGATGTAAAATGCACGGACATCGCCCACTTCCATTTGGGATTTGGTCACGAGTATATCGTTGCGGTTTTGCTGTGTAAGTTTTTCGTAGCTACCAATGATGACAGCTTGGCTGTCGAAATACGTATTTAGCAGTTGTTAAATATTTGTGTGTTGAAGGGTTTTAACGAATTTGGGAATACTCTTGCAAATCAATGGATAGGGAAACGATCTGCAACACCATGGCGTCGCTGAAGCCCCCACATTACGCCTTTAGACCACTTTTATGTGGATATATCAAAATCGTTGTGTATGAGACGCCGCTTGTAGATGAGGAAGATCTTAGAAATAGAATAGTTTAAGCACGATACGTTAGAAGGGATAAATATTTCATTTCGCAGCCACTTGCAAGCGTGTATAGCAAGTTAATATAACCACACGCTGTTAAATTACCTTAATTGCTATTAGCCAATGCTTACAGTTTTTAGTTTTCTACTCCTTGTTTGTTGCTCATATTGATTACTGTATAATATTGCATTAATAAAAAAGAATTGTCATAATTTTTCTTGTTATAATAAAATAGTTTTTTTGTTTAAACTCTAATATAGCCCTCTGGTGAATAGGCGCATTCGCGTGAGAATGTGATTCCCAGTTTGTCGGTGATTTTATAGATGTTCAAACAATGGAAGCAAAACACGAGCGTCTCATGCCAGATCCAATCTTGGCTTCCGTCATGGTGCGAATTTATGTTAGCTGCAGTTTAAGATAAAACAGAGAAATTCGAACAGCTACAGGAATAATTTTGCTTTTTTTGTAAAAGTGCAAATGCTAAAATTTGTATGCCTATTGTAAACGTTTCTACCAGATGCATTTTCACATTTCACATGCTCAGTATGTCCCTAAACAGAAAACAATCAAAGTTTTAAAGTCCTCAGAGTTTCTGTTGACGAATCGACCCTCAAGAGTTCTGTAACCATCTTTTTGCGACTATTTGAGAGTTTGTGAACTATTCTTTCTGGTGAAAACTATTGCACATTATCAGTAGTTGTTACTGCAACGAGAAACCTGGGTCATTCGACGCGATTGTAAAGAAGGCAAATCGGATATAGATGAAAATGAATTTTCACGTTGCAGGTTGCCAGAGACAAACAAAACAGAGAAATTTTAGAAATCCAACCAGGAAGAGAAAGGAACGTCTTCCACTTATATAACCATAACCATTGTCAATGATCTTAGTATGAGTGTTTTACTTCCAACTGAAAGTGCCAAGAGCTAGGAAACTGCTTCCTAGAGGAAATAAATTGATGAATACTACTCAGTTACAGCTAAATTGGTAGTGGCTTACCTTAACTTGTCGGTGAGAGCTCGAGGTTTTTTAATGTATAGCAACATTGGTCCTGAAAAGAGATTATGACCGAAAACAGCTTTAGTGATCAGAAAATAGATCCAATAATGATTATATTCGTAGTTACACATATATGGGCGAGATTATAAAAGTATAGATATGTAAGTATTTACTAATAAATTATAAGCAAAAATCAATATTTCTTAATAAAATCTTCTTTTCTAGTCTTGAAATCAGTTTTAAAATTTTTGTGAAGATCAAGAGAATTTCTTTATCCATTTTCAACGCTATGACATGTCAAATTTTCTAGAACTTTGCACGTTATATATTACCCGTAATTGTCAAAAAGAGCATGGGAGAGTACGCACTTTTGTTTGACTTCCTTTTAAACCACAAATTGTTCCATCTCTTCGTAGTTTAGGCGCACAGCAGCAGTTCCAGAGGAATATAGATTTTGAGTGAAGGTGTATAGAAGCTCCCATCAAAAATTACCTCTCTCCGCTGTACAGAATCGAAAGCCTTTTTAAATTCCATCTGGAAAAGTACTACTGGTCTTTGGAATTACTGATATTTTCTAATTGACATATTGAGCATTTGTTCCCTCGTACCTATCTCTTCAAGAAACACCCCTGCTCATCAAGAATCTGCCAGTTGATGTGCGCCGCTTGATGATTTCTACACTATTTTGCCTACGTGGGAAATTATTGGGATTGTTTTATAATAATCACATTGTTTCGTGTTTTCTTCTTTAGGCCATTTTCCACTTCTCCACATTTTATTTCATAATTCACAAATTGCTTTGACAACTACATCCCCAAACTTTTTGAGGAGTTCTGTCTATATGTCATCACAACCTGGTGATTAGTTATTTTTAAGTTTTTCGGTGGCCTCTTCACCCACAGCAGGAAGAGTATCAGATGCAATATTGTATTCCCTAGTATTTTAACCAATATAGCTTTGGAGATTTTATTCTTAACTAATACTACGCGATAGTCTCTCCATGTCTGTAAAACCTTATCAATTTCGGTTACATCAGTGTTGTTTTGTCAATCCTTGATTGCTGAAGTTTTTAGACGAAAACCTGGTGTAAGAAGTTCTACTTTTTGTATCATTATTTTAACGCTTGACTCGATTTCTGCACAGACATCTCTGATTTTTTATATTTGTCTAGTCGGAAATTACTTTGCACACTTTTATTACTTTCGGCATAACGTTTCCGATTTTTGGACGTTTTGATGGTTTTTGCGTCAGTTGTTTTCTTTCCTCAATCAGTTTCCAGGTTATGTGTGCCTACAATGTTTTTACTTCAATTTATTTCTGATAATAATCAATAGCAGTTCTGTAGATTATTTATTTGGAATTTGAAAAACGTTTCGGCATTGTCGTTTTGGAAAACTCAGATTCGCTTTCCCGAAATACCGAAGCTATAGTTAATGATTGTTGAGTAAACCGTAACGATCTTTTTTGCATTCTACGGTTGTTCTTAAATTTAAACTTCATGCTGGTCATAACTAGCTATTGCTCCGCGTTCCAGTCATCGGCAATGTAGGTATTGTACGATTTCCAAGACAAATAAAATAACATATTGTCTAGTTGGTTTAGACAACTGTTCTCAGGTGGTTTTCAGGTGATCAAGCTTTGGATGTGCTAAAACTAAGTGTTCATAATTAATAGCCTTTTCGCAATACATAATTGTATTAGCTTTTCATATTGTTCATTATGTTTACCCACACCATGCGTTCCTACTATGTCTGTTACTTGGCTGTCGGAATCTACCTTGCTGTTTAGATCTCTTAATATGACCCGGTACTGTTGAAAGCACCAACTTCTTTCTGATAAGCATCGGCTGTATATGCATATGCTTGTATGGCGTTTATCTTTATCGAATAGATAATGTAATGCTGCTTTGAATAACCCCGCCGTTGTGTTTATTATTTATAAATATTTGTTTCTTTCCCCTTCTCTAGCTCGGTATTCAATAAGATACCCTTTACCCCTATCCCAGCCGTGGTTACGAAGAAATTAATTCAGTAGTGATTCGGAAGTTTATCCAATCTCGCTCGTAGCACTGAAAATATATACTCGAAACTTCAATTCAAATAAAAGCCTATCTTGCCCCAATCAATGTAAAACAAATATACGTATATTAGCTTTCCAGTATACACATAGAATAATAATAAAATTAGGATCAACCCGTAACCAAAGTGCCAATTTTACACACATTTTTGTCAATTAAGAGTGCCTTCACGCTTTCAAATATTGGCTTCAGGACGCCTCCAAAACCGTCTCCTAGCTTAAATCTCAAAGTAATGCAATCCGCTATTTTGAAGATTCTCAACATGATGAAATCACCAATCTGTATTAACTGCGTATAGGTAAGCACATTCGTTGCTTTGCACATGGGGCAGGCTTCTCCACGACGCTAGAAATAATTGACCCCGCTCTGGAAGTCGTGCGTTTCTAATGAAGACTGCGATTATGCAGGACCTACGGGGTTATGCTCAAACGTATCTCTAAAACAATATCTTGAAGCAGAAACGTTATTTCAGCGCCGGCAGTCAATTTATTGTTGGGTGTTGGAAAAATTCGGTCTTCTTTCTCGATAATTTTCGGACAGAGTATAATTTCTTATTAAGGGAAATAGGGGGTAAAATAGAGTTTCCCTTGAATAGTTTAACGAAGCCGAGGTCTGACTGATCTTTGTTGGAGTAATGGACAGTCAACTTTATTGAAGAAACTGTCGATTCCATTGTATAAAATAGAATTTTTAATGTTAAAACCGTACTGTTGGACTTAATATCCTTTTCATTTGTATTATAAATAATTAAGCTGCGTGTTAATTATATTTTATTTAAAATGTTTTACCATCTTAAGACCATATCAATATATATTGAAAATACTAGAACAACTGCTGTATACGTATATAGTTTGAGTTATACCGCCACAAATAAAATACAAATGAATTATAGCCAATTTGACACTGTTCTATGATAATTTTTTTTTTGTATTTTATTCAAGCAATTTTTTACTGTCTTTAATAATAACAAGGTTGGATATAAGTTAGCAACTGTTTTTAATTAATTAAAAAATACCAATCAAATTTGTAATTTGCATCTTCGTTGTTATAAAAATATGTGCTTTAATAATAACCAAGTTGACCTAAGTAGGGCAATCACATTAATTTTCATGAAATATCTTCTGACACAGTGTTTCAGTATTCGGCTTCGTCGTGCTTCTAGAACCTGATCCAGATTTACCTAGCAACCACTCGGCGAATTTACTAACAACATTGCTTCTTATTTCGTTGCAGGATGACGACGATCTCTCTAATTCGACCATCCCCGAAGATCCCCCGTGTCCGTGGAAATGCGAACTGACTAACGAGGCTGGATACGTGGTGTACTCCGCCTTGGGCTCATTTTACATCCCAATGTTTGTCATGCTCTTTTTCTACTGGCGCATTTACCGCGCCGCAGTGAGAACAACACGAGCGATAAACCAAGGATTCAGGACCACGAAAGGTGAGCTTTCTATTTTTTGGTCTATTTCCTCCCTTCCCACTCAGCATTAGAAGTAGGTCTGGCGGCTGGCGGGGTATTGGAATCTGGGAACTGCACATTCGAGCTGCTCCACACGAGAGGAACATAAATTAGCTTTTGTCTTTTTGTATTTACGCGTGTTACGTTACGACTGGAATTGCAAGCCCAAAAAGACGATAAGAACTCAATCAGTGTTTACGTGTAGTAACTTACGTGGTAGGTAAGGTGAAATGTATAGCAGTTACATTGGAGCACATAATTTATTATGGAGTTATTTATTCAGACCTGTATACTATATTGTTCAACAACTTCAAGTGTAGAAAACACATAATAGTATACATGACTGGAACCGCTGATTTCGGTAAATATTTTTCGCTGCATTTCCAAATACCCACGAGCTTGAAATACGGATGCCAATAATTATACCCACCAATACCATAGCTGGCCATCTTGTTTTTCATTTCTACGCGAAAAGCAATACCATTTCTGGTTTTTATTAATACTAGTATATCTGCTCATTATATACTGTCATTGATTAGTAAAACTAGTACAGTACACACACATTTTCAATTCGTCTGTGTTTTCGTACCAATTCATAACAAATAATTTATATATCGCAGGCACAATCAATCTACACGTGTTTTCGCCAACATGCAGAGTAAAGTCTTAACGTGTTAGAAGATTTCGTAATTTATTACTAGAGCGAATGACAGTAAAACGAATTAAATATGGTTGAAGCTACTAATACTAGTTCTTTAAATCTCCTCTCTGAAATATTGTGGAAAAGTAAGAAGTAGCATATAAATTGCTTATGAATTGGTGAAAGAATCAGGAAACATCATATTGCAAAAGAAATTACTTATCCTTCAAATTTAATGTTAAATAATTACTCCCTTTACATAATCATGAGAAATGGGTACAATTCCATGGTCCTTGTACAATATGCTATTCTGAAAGTTTCATTGGCCCCAAGAGTGGATTTTAGACAAGTCTATTTTTACACAAAATAATTCTTGAAGTGAGCGCTACATCGTACCAGTGATATGATTTTTTATAGTTCTGCTTTTATTTAAAGTAATAAACTGTTAAAAATGTCAAAAGCTCTATGTTGAGCGATCCTGAAATATATTAACAGAACTTCTAACCTAAAACACGCGGAAAAAGGGCAAGTTTTATGATAATTTTAATTCTTCTGAATTCATTTCCTATTCCTTAACCCTTTAACGAGCAAAATTAGTTTAACGAAAAATTTTTAATTGGTGTGCATTCTTTGAGACGCCAGGAAGCCGAAAACCAATGTTTTTACCAAAAATCTGTTTTCAGTATTTCAAAAGATGCTGGTAAACCGTTCTACCAGTGAGCATTTAGGACAAAATATGTTATGAATGTTCGCTGGTATAACAGGTATAACACTTCATAATATTGTCGAGTTATTTATTTAAATGCTTACTAAATTACTAAACAACATATAGCATTTCCTGCTCGCGATTAAATAGTTTTTTTTTTCGTTCGTGAAATCAAAATTTGCAATTCAGGAAAAAACTGTACTTTGATCTCTTGTAAAATATACTATTTTCTACTGTTGTTTCTTTCGTATTAGCAACGAATACATTTGCGTATTGTTAGTTCTTGTTATCTAGTAACCACGTAAACATACAGAAATCATGCACATTTTTCGTTCTGAAAACACCACTGAAAAGTATATATTTTGTGTTCAATCGGAGACAAAATATGTATTGTTTGTAAAAAGCGTGAAAAGTCTTCCTATAAATAAAAAGTAGTCTCCTGGTAAAATTTCTAACAAAGAATTCAATTATATTGCCTAGAACAGAAATAACATACACTTTTCAAGAGCTTGCAAATAACATAAGTTACTTGAAATGATAAAGTAGAATAGGTTTTGAAATTTGAACTGAATAATATAAATACTTGCGAGTGGACCACTAACGTTCTACCTCATCGTAAACAATCCGGGCCGCCGCGACCTGCTTCAAAAATATCAGCAAAAATGCTACCAAGATGGGTTTCAACGTAAATATTTTCCTAGCGCAACATAATAGCAAACCAATTCGATTATATCTTCGGTAGATAAATATGCTTATAAATCGTCGAAACACAAAAATAAATTCTATAAAACGTACGTGATTACTAAAAAATTGGACATAAATATAGACTATTTTGCGACGCAAATAAAAGGTTTCCAAATATCAATTTATTTTTCAAGATCAGGATAAAATAATTTCTACTACTTATCAATATTATAATCCTTACATATTACATTACAACGCTTCTTCTCTCTCATCCAAAACTGGATATAGTCCTCCCCTTTTCTTTTCCACAGTTCTTGCTCTTTTGCAATTCTCATCCATTGTTTCCCAGCTACCGCCTTTATGTCATCTGCCCATCTTTTCATGGATCGACCCACACTCCGTCAAGAGCTTTAAGAATTTCATGCATTTCTAAGGTGTCAAACGCCTTTTCAAAATCTATATATGCCAATGCTAGTGGTATATTATATTCAGTACACTTTTCTATTATACTTTTTAGGCTTTGCAAGTGTTCTGGGGTCCCATATACTCTTTTAAAACCGGCTTGTTCTATAGGTTGGTATGCATCCAGTTTTCTAGTCAATCTCTTTGCGATGATCGTCATAAATAATTTGTATAGATGTGATAATAAACTAATGGGTCTATAGTTTTTAATGTCTGCCTTATCACCTTTTTTATGCAGTAAAATAAGTATTGCATTATTCCAGTCCTTCGGAGTGTCTCCTTCCTCTAAACACTTATTGTATAATAGTTAAAGAGTGTGCAGTAGTGTATCGCCCCCATCGCTTATGTGCTTTTCATGTGTCTGATGGCTTCTTTAATTTCATCTGTTGTTATACACGGTATTTCTGCAGATCCGGCATTAATTATCTTTGGTCTTGATCTTGATTCTTGTCTCTTTTCTTTCTGTGTTTTTGATGTATACAACGTCGCGTAGTACTCTTCAGCTACTTTAGTTATTTCGTACTGATTTGTAGGTTCCTGCCTATATTTATTTTTTAGCTTTACTATGTTTTTTCCTGCAGCAAAATTTGATCTTAAAACTTTCATATTTTTATCTTCTTCAATGATTTTTTGAGTTAATTCCTTATTGTACTGCAGTATATCTGCCCGAATTTTCTTTTTAATCGTTTTATTTAGTGCTGCATATTCAATAGTGTCCCATTTCCTGATATGCCTCAGTTCTCTTCTTTTACGTAATAGTTGTTTTGTTCCTTGTGATAGTGTGTCTTGTTTCTGTAACTTTTGTGTGATTACAAGTTCCGTTGCTTCTACAGTTGCTGTTGTTAGTTTTCTATTTATCTCGTTTGCCTTCAAGCTAGTAATTTGCTCGGGTGTTGTCTTACTTAGTTCTTTTTCTATATGATTAATATATTTGTTATTTTGTGCCTTTAGTATTTCCCCACCTTTAATGTTTCCAATCTGTGTAAGTTTCGTTCGTTCTTTCTTTGTATCGATGGATATTTTAGTACGCACTACTCTATGGTCGCTGCTTGTAGCGAATCTATTCAACACCGACACATCTTGTATGATATGGATATGTTGGTTATAACGAAATCTATTTCATATTTGGTGGTGCCATTTGGACTTCGCCATGTCCAATTATTTTGAATCTTTTTCTTGTAAAAACTATTCATCACATATAAATTATTGTTGGTTAAGACGTTTATTAATAGCTCTCCTCTTTCATTGCGTTCGCCAATACCGTCATTTCCAATGCACTTTTCAATACTGTTTCGCTTTTTACATATTTTCGCATTGAAGTCACCGATGATGATGTTATAGTAAGTTTTTTCTTGTCCTAAGTATCTGTTAATTTCATCATAGAATGCTGTGTCATTATGGGAAGTGATTGGGGCATAGACTTAGATAATTTTGAGTTTGTATCGATTGTTTATTCTCAAAATTACATGCGCTACCACCTGAAAACTTCAAAGTTACTCCTACAAAATAGTAAGAAACAAAAAACGTCACCAATGCGCGTACACACTTCAAAGTCGTGAAGCGGGATGCACGCTGGTAATATTGTGATACCAGCTGCACATTTACACCAAAGTTTATTGGGGTAGTTTTATAACTACAGTAATTCTAGAAAGTATAAACTTAGACAAAGGCACTGCAATGTCCGTAGAACGGAAATAAGACGTTTCAGAGCAGTAAGTTTCAAAACAAGTACTATTGACTATTATGCACAGTGGTATACTTGTCATACCATAGAGCGTTAAGTGGTTAAACTGACATAAATAGACATGAAAGTCGTGTTTTTAGACGAAAAGTCGGAATGACAGTACCACTTTTATTACCTAACAACCATAAAGAAAATAATACTTTTGCTAACTATTTTATTGAAATTATAAATTGTCACGTTGACAGTTATAAATTCTGAATTCCTTTTCAACCAAATATGGGGTTACATGATATCTATGCAAAAACCTAACGTTTAAAACACGTAGTAAATCCACTTTTTTACTTGTTTGATCAAATTCATATAAAAGTATCGTTTTCATCACTAGTTGTACGGATAACTATTTGTTATTTATTCGCGTATTATAATATTGTCAACCTTCTAACTACCTTAGCCACCAGCTTTGCCAATAGCTTAGGATTTACCTAAATTTATCTCTGGCAGCATTTCACAAACTAATTGAAGTATAGTATAATCAAAAATTATTTTCATATAATATGGCTATGCAATAGTTCCTAATTTATGAATTCTACTGCAATCCACCTAACAATGAAAGGCCAAATTTGACATTTAAGAGTAAAGGTAGGTGCATTCATAAATTAGAAACTATTACATAGCCACACTAGATGAAAATAAGTTTTGATCATACCTTGATATGCGTAAGAACTGAGGCGTACATATGAGGCAATTATAGGAGAGGGTCTAATCAATACCAGCAGTATAATACTTTCTAACTAATTATATTTGATGCATTTTTACTAAAAGGTGATGGAAGTATTATAATCGCGTAAAAATCACTTTTTGAGATTTCTTCAGCTCTTCACATTTCGGGGTCATTGGATGAACAGAAACAGGTTTTCCCAATTCCGTCCGTCTGTCTGTCTGTTGGCTGTATAACTCAAAAACTATTTATTGGAGGGAGACGATATTTTGTATGCAGATTATATGTCTACCTGGAATAAAACTGCGAAAATTTTGAAGAAACATATATAGGTAGAGCATTTTAACATATAAAATTTTGTTAATTTTTACGTTAACTGAGCAATAAATACAAAATTATAATTTGCACATAGATCAGGCTTTAAACCTGACGAAAATGGGAATCAACAGATTATGGGTAATGTCGTAATGTCGTAAAAGAGTCAAAAATATTCAACAGTAAGTCCGTTCTGTTCAACACAGCCTCGCAGAGCAAAGGCGTGAGGTCGTCCATGAGCCCTTGGATGAGACGGCCGGATTTAAATTCGCGTTTACACGAACACTAGTTTGAATCATATAACAGTTAATATTTCTTTATTTGAAATTTATTTAATTCGCATTAACGATTGCTTCCTTTTATAAGATATTTTTACCGGCATTTTCCTTTGAGTTTTAAAATTGTATAGTGTCACAACGTCCACTTGCGAGGGAAGTTCTGAGTAAAGCCCTTCACAGAGTTTTTAAATTATGCTTCAAAATATTTTAAGTTAGGGAAAGTATGCAAAAACATTTCAAAATGTAGATACAGATATAACCATGTTATTACAACGAAATGTATAATACTTAAAACAATAAATTTCCTCTACAATATCAAAAAACATAAAATATTATTTCATTTTGTATCTATATTACTATGAACTAAGGCTCCCCACTACTTTACTTTAATACAAGAAAAATGATTGGAAAATGGTGCTCCTAAATTTACGTACTGCAATAAGAATAGTGCTGCCTCTGCACGATCTTAGGCTTATTAAAAATACAAATATTTTATTACAAACAATTTTGTAACGATTTGGGTGCCCTTATTTTATTTTAATTATCTGCAATAATATTCGGCTGCTCCGGTAAACATCAAACTCTGTCTAATGGGTTAAGTCGCTAAACTAGAAGTACTGTAGAGCAAACTAATTTTTAGTAGCTCCAATTCAACTAGGTTTCTTTTACTTGTGAACGCACCACAACTACATCTGAAGTAGCTAACCTCAAAAACTGACATAAAACACGAAGCAATGTGCCCTCGTACAAATCGCAAGAATTGATTTAAATCGATGCCAAAATCAGCAAAACACCACAGGTATGCAATAATTTATTATTCTCGCATAGCAACAGTACTAACGGCTTTTGTTCTATCGTGAAGTATAACTGACGTCAACTCTCATTTGTTTTCTATCCGGCCAAAGGTGAAAAATGCCGCGCCATCCTGCATTCTTGAGGGGCGCTACCTAAATTTCTGGATTCTGGAATGCACTGGACAATCGGGAACTACGGCAATGCGTAGCGGAAACTCCAATCCTCCAGGTCCCAACGAAATGGAAAGGCTCTGGACTATGGAAATTGCGCAAATACCTGCTTTACCGAAGCTTCCGAAGATGGGCCGCACCTCCTCGGGGACGCCAACTCGTTTTCTTAGCTGCAAAAAGCCTGGTAACTCGGATCTCTGCCTGAAGTTTTACGTATAGGACCCCTCTATGCGTTGAAGGCTACAAACTTGGCTCCAACTAGCTCCTGCAGGCTGTATCGACTCCAAAACGTAGCCCTTACTTGAATCGCTACTTGCCTGGTTTTTGTCGAAGACGAATATTCACCAAATACAGCATTTTAAGACTGGCAAACTGGTTCTAATTGTGCCCAACACTTTAGTGGTTAAATAAAACCAATCATTGAAATTGTAAGCTTGACATACTTCTACCTGGATACGTGCAATTTTAATTGAAATTGATAGATATCCACTACTTTTTCAAAGTGACTCTCAAATATGAAGACATAAAGTGGTCGCCAAAATTTACAAATTTTACACATCATACTTTTTATGGAGATATTTAAAAGAAAGTGTATAAAACCGACCACGTACAGTTCAAGCACTAAAACAGGATATTTACTAGAAAATGCAACGTATTGCTGACGAGCTACAGTTACTAATGAGAGTTAGATAGAGTTTTCGAAATCGGTAGATGCAGTACTTAGTGGTCAATGGTGGTCATTTAATGGGTTCTTTTTAAAACAAAATTACATAATTGTTGACAGAGCTGGGCAGAAATTAATTACTTTTTAATTAAATTACTAATTAAATTCCTTTTTGTTTATTTGCCTTGGAATTGAATTACTTTTCAAAATGCGGTAATTGTAATTGGGAATTTTCATTTTTGTTAAAAAGTACTTGAAAATTACTTTTTGAAAGTAATTAATTACTACATTCAATTACTCAATTACTTTTATGTAATTAAATTACTCTAAAATATTTAAATTACTTTATAAGTATTTCAATTACCTGTGGTAATTGAAATTACTAGAGGTAATTGCGTTACTTTGTGGTATTTCAATTACTGAATTATTGACCTCGATAGGGTGCCAAATCTCCAGAACGCAACAAAAAAAGATAAGGTCTTATTAAGTTAGATATTAAGTAAATCGCAATAGGGCATTCCCCGCGCAATAGAAGCCTAATTTATTATTTCCTCTGACGAGTCGAATAACAGCAACTTTTGCATTTTGTACGACGCATACACTAGCATTGGTGCGTCAGGTGCGTGTATGTAGATGTGATCTGTAGCTTGCAATAGTGACACTAATATTTATTGTGAGAGACGCTAAGTGTAAGACGCTAAAACTATATCTGCGGTCAGTACATTACAGATTACAATACCTACGGTAAAAATATAATTTAAAATAGCTTCATTAGACGATATTGGTTCATAATAATTATTTATCCATTTCAATTTGCTTGTTTTAAACGATGTACTAGCATAGGGTTATAATGCTGGGCAAGTGTAACAGTCCAGAAAATTACGTTTTTGAGTGAGGAGTTTAACTAAGCGGCCAAAATCTGATAACAACATTTAAACAGCGTAAAGCACAAATAGAATGTACCTAATTACAAAATTCCATGCCTGGTTGACTCAAAAATGCAGTATGGGGTATGGCACTAATTCAATTTAAAAGCGCCGTATAAGTGTACCGCATTGTTGCATTGAAAATTTTGTAAATTATCCATTCTTTGACGCCTTTTTGCCTTGTAATGCTCATATGCTGCTTTGTATACTGGCACCTAGTGCATAATTTTTACGGACTGCTGCAGCATGTTAGCTTCGATTACTATTACAAATTTGGAATAGCGTCTTATAAAAATAATGACTTTCTTATAAATCCGCTCACCTCATCTAACATTACTTCTTTACATTATACAGGTTGCTGCGTTGACGGACGAAACATACAACCTTCATACTAATTACAAGGCATTCAAATATTGGCTTCTTAATGATTTTACACAAAATTCCAAATTTACGTACCTAATTTCAGATATTTTAATGCACTAAAATCAATAGGTATTATTCAAGATGTAGATAAGATTTTGAAATTTGAAGTAAAAATATGAAAGCATCCTGAGCAATTTAATTGTCCAGCGTTGGCAGTAATTTTATGAAATACGTATATTTACCCGTTTCTTATACGGTGTGTTCAAAAACAAAATATATAAGGGTTTGCCATGGAATATAAAGGTAATGTCAACAGCAAGCTTTAGAATTCATTAACTGTCATCACTGTTATCGCTATTCTAAAAATTGTGGTCTCTAAAGCTTGCTGTCGACATTAGTTTTATTTAGTATGGCCAACCCTTGTGTAATTTTTTTTTTGAACACATGGTATAAGGGTATCTTGAATGTAAAACTTACTACATTGTTACGTGCTTCAGAAAATGTCTTTTGTTTTTTTTTATCTGCTGTAATTGATATTTTGTTTTAAAATTTCATAACTTAGCTAACACATTTTTTATAGCTATTTGTATTACTAGGGAGGAAAATGTATCATCCCCTTCCGCGGATATAGTTTAATTTTTCAGCGTTAGCGAGAAGCTGGGCGATAGGTAAACGTCAACTGATGTCAACATAACCTACAAAAGTTGGTTAAAATGTTGTCATTGCGCGATTTCTCGATTTTAAAAAACAATGTACCCCTCGGCACTGGAAGTTCCTTTTTATCCCTCATGTGGTTTAATTGCTTTGGCCCTACGGGCCTCGGCAACTAAATCCGCAATCGTGATAAAAAGCTCAACTTCAGTAATAACCTATGTGGAAACTTCTATGAAAAAATACAGGGTCTCAGAAAGAAATTCACATTTACAAACGCCATAACTTCTTTATTTTTAACTTATAACAATTGAAAAAAGAATTTTTGTAAATTAAGTACGACAAATGACATAGGTTAGATGTTGCCCCTGACGGCGTATGCACCCTTCCAAACATACCCTTGCGTTTTCAATTAGTTTCTTGCACCTCAACTTTTTGGACTCGTAAGATTTAATGACGAAGCGTGGTTCCAGCAGGATGGAGCCTCTAGTTATACGGCAGCTATTACTGTTGAAATGAACCTAATAATTGACCTGTAACCCTGGTCGAAAATGTTTGCTCTAAAAATGTACTTACGTAAAAGCCGAATTATTTAGGCACAGATGACATATATTGAAGCAGCAGGTCTCAGACTTAACAAAAGCAGAAAATACGCAGATATGATCTTGTATAAGCAGCTTGTTACGTTTAAAAAACTAAATATTTGAAGTTTTGCGCCTTCTTATTAGGCAACCAATGTAGAAGACAAATATATTTTAAACTTATTTGTTCTATAATTTTTCTGGTTAATATGTATCAATATTAGGGGATTTTAACGACGTTGGCGACTTATTTTGTTTCCATAATGAAATAAAAGAGAAATTTGTAATGTAGAGGACAAGTATATTATTTTGAACTTGGCTGTTCGACTTCTGGCTAATATTTGCGTATCTAAAAATATTTTAACGAGGTTGACAACTTATTTCATTTTCACAGTGAAGCAAATGAGATACAGAATTTATAACAAAAGTAAACATGTGCATACAATGTAGCAAATTTTTACTATGGACCGAATCCCCATTTCGTTTATGTTTTGTATATTGAGTTTTTAGAGATTCCCCTGTAAGGCATATATTCTCTACTATCACAAAATAAGCAAATGGCACATTTATGTTAGTAATTAAGTTTGCAAGGTTTGGTTAAGATTCTATAATATATATTTCGCTACAGCTTTTTTATACCAGTCGAATACGGAGGTTCTTTTAAGGCAGTCTAATAACGTTGGTTTTGTAAGCTTTGAGAAAAATATTAACAGCTATACTTTATGTTGCTATGATTTTATATGAAATTCAACTAAAAGTAATTATTTATACATCTATATTTAATGGAAATATAATCTTAAACTACGGATAATTATCCACGTTCTTCAATGGCGCGCAATGTAACCCTAACTTGCTCCATTAACCGTTGGATGGCACCATCCGGTGACGTAACTGTTCTACGTGTTGAGCCTTTCAGCCATTATCGTAAACTTTTCTACTCAGTAGAGCCCAAAAAATTTCTATAAGTCTCGCTTCAGGCACGTTTCGTGGATTGTTTCTCTTCGAAATAAAATTGATGTTATTTGCGGTTAACCAGTCTACCGTTTGTCCTGTTTAGTGACACGAAGCTAGGTCTGGCCAGAAGATAATGTCGTCATTAAGGTTATTAGTAGTTACAAACTGACGAAGTTTTGTTAAACATTGCCTTATATAAATGTTCGCATTGATGGCTTCACCACGAGCATGTCCGATGTACGGCTGAGAATTTTTGAAAGCAAATTTGACCTTTGCTTTCAAACTAACTTCGTCTGGACAGCTCTGTATGTTATCCGTGTAGAAGCCGTCATTACTCTTCATATCTGAATTGGACAATGTAAAGCACTTTTCATCATCCACGACGGCAACTGTATCAACAAAATGAACACATCTTAATGCACGGCAACATCTCGGAATTATTTGTAACTGGGTAGCGGTGTATTTTGGAGCCTTTCTTCTTTTTCTGTATTTGAGGTTATATGGGGAGATAGTTCTATTTACTGTCATTCGTGAAACGTGAAATCTTCTAGATAACTTGCGTACTGACGCTCCCACCTTGTTTTTTGCCACTTCAACCAGTCTTCGTTCATTAGCACGACTTAATATTCTCGGTCTTCAACATTTCTGCAGGTTTACGCAAGGTATTCTCTCCTCGCAGTATCTTATTGTTCGATCAGTTGTGGCCAATGATATATTTTGGCCCATGTATAGTCTTACAATTTCACGCTTAGGTACTCGTCCAACTAAATTAGAAATACTTAATGTAAAGTTTATACGCCATTGTAATGACAACTGCTGATAAAAATGACAAGTTATTGCAAACTTTAATGAATTGTTTGGTTTTCAAAGCCAACCAGATTGAAAACGTTTTGCCTATAATAAGCTACCAAGGAATTTCTTCATTTGATGTGATTGGAATACATTTTGATCTGTCATTGCTAGGATTGTGTTCGATTTGGTCGCCGCTTTTGTTTCACTATAGAAACAAAATAAGTTGCCAACTACGTTAAAATCTCTTAACATACATAAATATTAACCAGGAGAATTGTCGAACAGACACGTTTAAAATATACTTGTCTTCTACGTTGGCTACCTGAAGAGAAGGCGCAAAATTTCTATTATATAATTTTTTAATCCTTAGCTTGCTTCTCGTACCAAAGTATAACCTCGGCGTGTAGGTATCACTATTATATAAGACAAGGAAAAGTAAGTAAATATATACCAAGTAACACCAAAGAGCTCGAATTCATAAATATCATCTATTTATCAATATAGTTTCTATAGGTAGTAATATACTCACCCCCAGCCAGTACCTTCAAATCTTTTTCTTCTACTCTTATAATAGGCGTGTTGCATGTTTTTTTCATCATCCAATGCGGCAGCATAAAAGTAGTTGGCCTATTGATTTTCCCACACCCGTACTTCACTTCAAATTTCTGAGCCACGGTGAGTTTTCAGCGCAACAAATAAGTGGTCGAGTGTTCAAGCAGTTTTCATTTAAGCTATTGAATTTGACTTTGCCAAGACTGAGTTGTGTGGGGTCTCGCATTGTCATGAAGCATTAAGGGCGATGTTAATCTGCGACTTTGAGCAGCTTTGAGTAAATATCTCGACTCAGTCGTGAAATGTTTATGCCACAAGCACTGCTCGCGATAAAAATAATATATTTATTTTGAAATCGATTCGCTGGATAGCCTTTTTACCCATAAATGGCGCATAACAGCATGTTCTTTCTCAGGATAACAGTCACATAGAACGGAAGCTATTTTAACCAGCACGTGCATGCCATCTAGCGATGCATCTGTTATTTCGATTATAATTACCTTACCGTTAAGGACCTAATTATTGACTTTCTCTCGTAGTTACTGCTGATATTTGTCGACTTTCCTTTTCAAAAGCTAAATAATAGCAAATGATAATCGCCGAAGAACACAAAGGGCCTTCACACTCACTTTTCGCTTGTGCTAATCAACCTTGTTTGTATAACCAGATTATCAGTTTAATTAAGAGGGTTAGTTCGACGTTTAATTTAAAGCAGACCGCTTGTTTGCAACAGCAATCTCTTTTGCCCATACGCGGCCCCGGCGCCTGCACGCAACAAGCTTGCATGCTGTAAGTTCCGATGCTAGCAAAAAGTTGCTCTAACGAACCAGAACCAAGGGTTTAGTCCTAATTGTCTTCCTTCGCGCTGTGCCTGTTTTGATGCTATCGGGCTCATATTACATTCGCAACTGTGCCAGATCAAATTGGTTTCGTCGCCGGCTGTAACGATTTTAAAATTCCTACCAATTGGATAGTGACCGAATCAGCGAGCAGAATTTTCGATATATGTTGCATGGGCATAAATCGCGTTTGGAAGAAATGACGTCTAATTAGAGGGAACGGAAAAGTAAAAAGGGGAAAATGTGCTAACGAATTTATTGAAAATGCTTAGCTTGCTTCTACCTTATAAAAGGTGCGATTAAGGGGTGGAGGTCTTTTTAGATTATTCATAAATAAGAGTTCGAACGTGGAAGATGTGACAAATTTATTTTAAAAATGTTTAATGTCCTTATATGTTATGACCGTGCTTTCATTTCAAACAAATACTACGAAGAGGAGACTCCAGGTCAACGTTGTTTCTAAATATTTGTTTTCTTATTTTCATAGGAATTACCAATATTACCTTTAAAATTCACCCTTTAAGCCACATTTGCTTAGGAATACAAAAAGTATAATGAAAGTAGACTCTCAAGAGAGAAAACACAATTATTACGGCGATAAAACCAATTTTTTTTATATTTTACGTATAGATATATCCTAGAATGACTATTACTACTCGAAAACGTATAACTAATAATGGAAGGAGACCCATCAAATTTGTATAGAAACACACACCATATATTACACAATCATTAATTACGTGTGAGGATATAGCAAATGTTTTGGTCAGCTAAATTCAATGTACACATACATAGTAATATAGTATGCTGCGCAAGCATGCATAATACGAGCAGTGTAAAGTGCAACTATTCGAATAAGGTCTAATCTCTTCTAAGCTTCTTAAGGTTGTAAACGCGAATTACTTGTAAGTATCACCTACAACTGGCAATTAGAAGCTAGATGTATTCAGGTGAAATTGCAAGTGGTTAAAATTTCTTTTGTTCAGAGTATCGTTTACAAGAAATCTGCTAGTAAAGCGGTTTAACAGCTTAATAATATTAGAGGAGATTGGACCTTATTCGCATGGTTGCACTTTATCAATATCTTGGAATTTAGATTACTACCATTTCTCCGTAGATAAAATAAGTTTCAAACTTAATTTTATAGTAACACAAAGTATGAATACTGAAATACTTGGCGACTATCCATTTTTTAATTAAAGTTTCAATTATATATTTAGTCCTGACCAAATTAAGTTGGCCTTATGTGAAATATTATTTAATCAATTAATAGGTGCTAATCTTTCTTCTTCTTCTTACTCTTCTTAGGTATACTAATAGCCTAAATTTGCAACCTTGAGCTAGGCCTCTTCTAGATAATATGGGTATCCAGCTCTCAATTCAGCATTTATGTGGCCTTCCTGAATCTTTCTTTACCTCTGCTGGTCGGTTTTCCTTTGCTATTCATGGTAGCCTATGTGCATTAATTTTTTCTTCTGTCGCTGGTTCATTTACTTATGTTTTGCACATTGTACATGTCTCTGGTTTCTTTATTTGGTATTGTGCCTCGAAAACATTTTCTCTGGATTCTTTGTAGTACTTTAATTTCGCAGACGCTCAATAGGTGTATTGCTTTTCTGGTAATAGTCCCCCCCCCCTCTGTACGGTATGCTAATATAGGTCCTACAGCAGTTTTGTAGATTCTTGCTTTCGTTTATGTCGTCATGTATTTGTTGCGCCATACGATTTTGTTGGTGATATTTTGTTTGGTTAGGTTTACACCCTGACCCTAGCTAATTGTATTACTTGATTTTGTCACACTATGTTTTCTTCTATTTCCAGTTTCCAGCCAGTTGGCTACCTTGTCATAACAATACGTTTCTTTTCTTCTATGTTAATGGCTATATTTTGCTGTTTAACTATGTATAGTAGTTAACCTATTCAACAGCAACTGCAGTCGATCCTCGTTGTCAGTGAGAGGTACCGCATCGTCAGCGAAACACAGATAATATACATGAATGTATACATGTATACCGCCACACGACAAGACCTCCACAATCGGACACAAGGAATGGCAAGGGCAAGCAAGTGCTTCGTTTAATCCCCGGGTGGCGTACTTATATCGGTAATATTACCTGTTTCCTATTCTTAATAAGTAAAAAGGTACAATATAAAATCAGAAAGAACGCAAGGTAAATGACGTTTGGTAAACAACAAATCAAGTTAGATCACTAAGCAACTGATGGTTGTCTACTGCTTACTAAAGTTTCCGTAAAGAATCTAAGCTCTGCATTAACACTGTGACATGGAAACGAAAATAAAGTCGAGAATCAGACAAGCAGGAAAAACATCCATCACGATGCATATCTTCTTTGTCAAACCTGACCTAAGCTTAAGGACGCCTATGCTGAGATCCTGGGTGTTCCCAGTGCTCCTTTAAGTATGAAAGAGCTCTAATCCTAAACCCTACATGGAGAAGAAAATTAAAGTTTTCACAACTTAACTCTACTGCCGCATGCTTAAGATGTCCTGAATGCAAAAAGTGACTATTGTCGAAGTAATTATTGAAGAAGCACAAGAATTGCTGCCTACAATTATGGACAAAACATTTAGTATTTATGTCATATCATAAGAGCAAACCGATACGAAGCCCTCTGACTCATTATTGAAAACAAAATGTGAAATGCCAATTTGTGTGGATCTTGACAACTTTTCTAAATAAGCAATCTTATTTGAAGTGCTACAATTCAATATACAAAAACTAAAATTACTTCGACACGCAGTGTACGAAGTATTGAAATTTCCTCATATCGAAAACCACTCTGAGTCAAATATCTCTAAGATTTCGTGTCAACCGACTAATGAACCCACTATACCAACTCTCCACCTCGGCAGTGCGGATCGTTTGGTGAAGAGCCCAGCCCACTAGATCCCCCCGTCGTATTGGGGGGTGCCTAAACATGCTGTGCGGTGTACGTATGTTCGTATGTGTAGGTACACGATTCTGGTCGCCAGGAACCTTCCTGAAGTCGTGGATCGTTTTCATACGATAGGTCTTCCTAAAATGAAGGCAACATCAACTTTTGAGGTATGGTCGAAGGCAAAAATTCAAAGACATGGCACTTTTTCACCTTTTTCATACAAGAGCGACTAAACTCGCTAAACTGGCATATAAATAAAAATCAAAGTCTCGATATACCGACATCAATTTAAAAATGACCATTAACCTATTCTAAGTTCCCACGTGTGACCCACGTGCCATGAGTGTGACCCACGTGCCATGGGTGTGAACCACGTGCCATGCGTGTGACCCACGTCACATGAGCCAAACAATAGTTGCCAGCCCTCAACATGTCCATATATATCCAGTTGTTGTTATTTTCCTTAATAATAATCACATGTAAATATATAGGGCAAATCCACTGATGATTACAAAAAAAACATTAATTTAATTAAACTTGTCAAAAGTATTTTTGTCATAACGGTTTCTTAAGAATTGCACACAACACATACAAAGTTGAATTGATTAGATTTGCAAATTTTTAGTATTTAAGTTAATTTCATGAATTGATTTGTTGTTTTTGTTAAAAATTTATTTCAATGAAATAATTAATAAATTTGCTTTGGTTAAAGATTAAAATAAGCTTTGGTTTTTTATTTTTTACATGATATAACGCTATTCTGTATGTTGGTAAGTCGAAGAGAACGACTCTTTAGCTCTTGCGATTACTATATTTGAATGGTTAGTCTGGACCTTATTATAAGGGGCAAATCAAAAACCCTTACGAATAACTAATAAGAAGAAAGTTTCAATGCATATACCGTGTTCAACTATCTCTTATTTATCAACCGGAGTCTTGCTTCACAGTGAAAGATAATTGTTTACGTATAGTAAATATATTCTCATAAGAACACAACTATTAAATCACACAGTACCAGTACCAAATAATAGTAACATACCTACATTGCCGAATAGAACGGTGGTTCCCGAAAATTTATTTTAATGAAAGGCAAAATAAAAGAAACCATCTATATTTTTCTAAACAAAAGATAATGTTTGTCCTTTTTTTGGGCTGAAGACCATACAAGTTGGTTGTCCATTCCTAAGTTTGTATCACAGCTTGTTGTTGGACGGACACCGAACTAATATACGAAGATAGATTTTAATGCATCAATTCTTAATGTGATAATTCCATTGCTGCCTTGTTAACTGGAATAGATTTTTCCCAATGCTTTCTATCACTTAGTATTATTATTGGTATTTTTATAAAGTGGCGACATACCCAAAGAAAAATAAGTAATTATCTTCATAATTAGATTCCGAAAACCCGAGATGAGATCATTTGATTGAACCAATGTAGGGATGCAAATACATTCCAGCGAGTTCCTATTCCGTATTTCCTTGCGCGGTTCGCAATCGTGCCGGGAAAGCTTTCTTTGAATTTGTCAAATAAGCCAGATATATGCTGAATTGACATACAGAAAACCGTCTAGGATATCTCGAGGCTTTTGCATGGCCTTTGAGGACGTCTTTCGTGTATATTCACTTGAAAGCTGATACGGTGAGTGCTTCTATCAGCACATCCTGCAGAATCCTTCATTTTTAAGCTTGTTTATATTTTGGTCTCTATTTTAGGTCGCCGATAGACATTGAAATGATCCTCGATTGGAGACGGTGCTTTATGCAAGCGTGTATCTTTTTATGTCTATTTTATGTTTATAAAGAGGGGTCGCCTCTATTCACATGCACGTTTTCCTTGGAAATGTTCGGTTTATTCCCTCCTAAACCTTTATGCATAATTAAATTGAACTGTTATTCTCGACCCACATGCTGTTAAAGTAATTACCTGAACTGCACCTTGGCGGCTTGTAACACCAACGACACGGTACTGTACGACAACACAGGCATTAACAAATCATTAATTTGGAAGTTATTGAAGCTGCTAAATGCTTTGTTTATAGTGTAAACAGACAGCTTGATTGCTGCTGCCTCCGTAGCTGAATTGTACGGTTAGTAAATAAATACTAATTGTTCACTAGGAATTGTATATTTTGAGGGTAAGAGTTTGTTAACGTAGATTTCGGAGTAGATAATAAATATTAAATTTCAACACAAACGACATTTAAAAGTTTTCGCCTTCGAGCTATATGCTGTTAGAACAACACGCTCAATTTTGGGGATCTTCAGTCTTGCTTTAGCTCTATAAAGATTTACTATTAGGATTAAATTTAATGTTATGCATTACAAAATCCCTGTTTGGATTCGTTATCAAGACAATAGAACTTTACGTAGTTCTTGTGAAAGTTTGTGTTTTAGCTTGACTATTAGGTGAATTAGATTACAAATGTGTATAGCATAGCTTAAAATAGTAGAACAGTCTAAGGCATATAGTATTACATTGCAATATAGTCCAACTAAATAACCACAAATAACTGTAAATAAATTAGCCAAGATGTGAGACAATTTTGTAAGTAAAAGTACACGGTGAAAGAAATATTTCATCAATTTTTAGGTATAAATAATAAATAATCATATAACTAGCAGAGGACAGAACATGGAAAGGATTCTAAAGATAAAATAAATGTTTGTAGTCGAAACAAGTGCTACAATTACAAAATTCATTTAAAATCTAAACGGTTAAGGCAAGGTGATTTAACCAATTAATTTAACATATATAAAACGCATTGGAGCGTACAGCACCAAGCTGTAGTTTTAAATAGAGCTGAAAATAACAACAAACATTTGAATTAGACAAATATATATGCGTTTTAAAATGGCACAGGAGTACAGATTGTGATAGTGCTTATATTTGCGAGTTATGACCAAGTGCGACGGTACTTTCGATACTGTTCGAGCTGTGTGTTCGATGTCTTGTGAGCACAGAACACTGGCAAACCACCTGGGGGTTCTATGAGCACGTCTTTAAAGCACTGGCAGTCAGAAACTGCACGTAACATTTCCGAAGCAGTGGCATCGTCCGGCACAGCTGCACCATAGTTGCGGGGATAGCTACTCGAAATCCTAGATTGCTAGGAATCAAGCAGCAATCCAAGCCTAGTCCTGAGTATAACTGGACGCTACTGCAGCAATAGTAAAACTGTGAGAGGCAGGAATCGAAAAACAATTATGTGTTACCTCAAGTAGCCATAATTGGGTCAAAGCTGCGAAGTTAGGTCACAGGGACAAATTGAAATGCTTCAGTGGGAGATCCATGTGGATGACAATGAGGTGAGACCTGGAGATCTTCGCCATGGCATCGGTAGACAGCGGAGTATCTACCTGCAGACTATTGCCCAGAAACCCTCCGTGGAATTCGAACGGAATTTGGATGAAGGTCGCAGTATGGCAGAAGCTAATTAAGGCGCATATGAATGTATGAGTAACTTAGACGTGTAGGTGTAAAATGAATTAAAATGTGAATTTTCCACGTTTTCACGGAAGGGCTAACGCAAGTTAAACCAAAAAGGATTTATTTAAACAAACGATGCTTTGATTAGGAGCGTCAAACTTTAATGAGGTGCAAAAGGATTTTTAATGTTTTTGGAGCGTACCTTGCCTGTTGTCTTTTTCGTTTTGATGTTCTTTTCATATTCCATAACCATATAAATAAATTTGTACTTGAAGTGACTTTAACACATTAAATATCCGTTACCAAAGTGGTTGTTATTATCAATAAATAACAAAAGAGCTTACCTTAATAAAATTATGTAGCAGTTTTCCTAATCTACAATAGCGAGGCACGGATCTTGACGGCCGTTCATGAGATTCACCAGTGGCGTACACTGTATTTACTATTTGCCATTTTTACTGTGTTAACTCACAAGTTTGTGAAATTTTCGTTGACCTATGAATGTGCAAAACTATTTCACAAAAAATATAAGAAATGCTTTCTTTGATCTCATTAAACCCCCACGAAGCCGCGACGCGAAATTAAATTGTTGGCTATGTAGTAAAAGTTAAATCATTTATTTAATTTTTTTAACCCTGAGAGACAATTCGTTTTAATCAGTGATTCACCTGCTAGATTGGCATAAATAGTATTTTCATAAATATAGTAAGATTTGCTTGTGATATTCCAAGCCTTTAAGTATCGTACTTTTAAGCTTTTAATCACAGGTAAGGCAAGTGTAGCTTTTAGCAACGTTTCGTCCAGTGGATAAGGTACGGTGCAATTGCATGTTATACAACCAAGTTATTTTTTTTATATAAGGAAAAGGAATATAGTTATTATTTAGAAAAATAAATAGGCAAGAGCATATCACGACTGATTTTCGGCTCATCAAACGCAGGGCGACCAACCTAAATAAACACTAGGTTTTTTAACTCACCAAAAATCTCGATATATCAAAGCATTCGTTTGAGCCCCAACTACATATTACACTCCGACAGCATAACCATTATCGCTAGTATACAGAACCAATAAATTAAAAATTTAGAAGTAAGGAAAATACTGAATGTTAAGCCCATTCTCGACATAGTAGAGAAAATACAACTGAGCTGGTTTGGACATTTAGCTAGAATGAGCAATAACAATCTCGTTAAAACAATATGGGAAGCGGGAACGGACTGCAAGAGAAGAAAGGGTTGACCAAAAGTAGACCGAAAATAGAAGAAATCTTGAGGAAACGTGGCTGTAACTCGACAGATGCCAAGAAACGCGCGCAAGACATAAAATTATGGAGCACCAGACACCATAACCTTTACACCTAATGGTAAAAGAGGATTCCGATAAGTAAGTAAAAAAGGTAGTATATCACGGAGTCAGTGACCGCATCATTGGATATCATATCTTACAAATATATGTTTTCTACCGTCGATGTAAGAGATGGAGACACTTAAAACCTATATGCTCAATTTCATAACACGCTGTCTAGAATTCCTAAGCGAGAACCGACTGCAATCCTGAGCGACTCGAAAACGAAGGTGGATGATACATCACCGTATCACCATTTGAGACATGTATGTAGTTGGAAAATGTGGCCTAGGTGTAAGAAACGATATAGGTAGCGGCCTTTTCCAATATTGTTTCGAAAATAATCTCAAATTACAAACACCCCCTCTCCACTTTACCTAGACATCATTTTTATACTTGGGACATCGACTGCAAATTACTATACAAGTCAGATAAACTACATCTCTATTAGAGATCACTGAACGAAATGTCCAATGCAGAAACCTTGACATAAGAACTGTGTTTGTATTCGCCGGCAGATCACAACTCCATTCATAGACCTGATAACATAATACCTAATTAAGTAATAAACTGTGGAATAATCTCACAGATTGTATCTATATTGTTACCAAAATATTTCATCATGCACAATTAGATATACAAAACCAGAAATGGACATCACATAACACTTTTTACATATACGAGTACAACTAGAAAAAAGCTAACACAGATGGGTTTCCAAGACAACGATGTTCAAATTCAATATAAAGAATTTAGTAAAATCATTCAGTGGTGATGTTTAAATGATAAAAGCGCATCTGCGATACGAATCCAGTTTGAAGGTTTTAAAGAAGATCCTGTTATAAAGCGCATGACTCCGAACAGACCAACTGGCATTGACAACATTGGACAAAATTGGTCCAAATTTTGAAAATGAATGACGTTCACTGGATAATAGAGTAATGCTATATTTTCATTATTGACAGTAATGCTACACTTTGGTTCGTTTATTAGTAGCTTCAGCGTACTTATGCGAACGTTTTGTCCGTCCGTCCGTCCGTCCGTCCGTCCGTCCGTCCGTCCGTCGTCGTCCGTCTGTCTGGATCGCCTGTAACTTCGAACGGCTACAGATATCGAAATTTTGAAAGGGGGCAAAGTTGTTGCTAAGGTCCCGAGCACCTTCATGCGCTATTTGGTTTTGGCGAAAGGTGGCGATTTTCCATTTTGCAAAATTTCCAAGCATTGTAGCACAGTGGCGGCTTGTCCACTTGGCGCCATCTACAGAAGTTCGGTGGTCACGTTTTGAACTACGCATTCTGAAGCTACTCTTTAGATCTGTAGTTGAGCAGTTTATTGAAAGTTAAAATTTGTTTGCGATGGACTGATTATCTTACCTACAATATTGTTGTCGCGCTTTTAAATTATTTCCGCTTCTATAAGGACAAAATATACGGTACCCCCCACCCAAGAAAAGCGCCCTTCGTGCTTTCCAAGAATACTTCGATACTCAGCATCACTCCGTTTCGCTAATACAATGAAATGCTATGAACCAGTTATTTATCAAAAAAACAAAAAATATTTTTTTGCCGACGACCATAGCTCAAAAGTTGATGTTGCCTTCATTTTCGGAGGACCTATCGTATGAAAACGATCCAAGACTTCAGGAAGGTTCCTGGCGACCGGAATCGTGTACACATACGAACATACATCCCCCGCACAGCACGTTTAGGCACCCCCCAATATGGGGGATTGATCTAGTGGGCTGGGATCTTCACCAAAAGATCCGCACCGCCGAGACGGAGATTTGATATAGTGGGTTCATTAGTCGGTTGGCTCAAATTTTAGAGATATTTGACTCAGAGTGGTTTTCGATATGAGGGAACTTCAATACTTCGTACACTTCGTGTCGAAGTAATAACCCACTTTATTATCTAAGTATGATTCTACAGTAAATGAACCCGCTTTGTGGGTCTTCTGTTGTGTTAGCCTATATGTAGCACTAATAAATATTTATGATTTAAAGTATATACGTACCCTAAATCAAATGTTTATTGAATTTGTAGAATTTTCATATACATTTTAAATGTCTATCCAAATATTAGTCTGCCACAATGCAAGTTGGGCTGACATTATTTTTGGAATGCACAAACTGATAGTAACGTGCGTGCTTAAATTTATAAATCGTCGCTCTTTCCTACCGCAGTTCCGTGAATATTTATTGCAACCACTGTGCAATCAAATAATGCTATACAATTTATCGTGGGTGTGGTTAACAGAACCAAAATGACAATTTGTGGAATGTACTAGGTAATCCCGAATGTTAACTAGCTAATTAAAAAATACTCGAAAATTGCATGGAATATGGCAGCAGAGGATTTGTCTTGCGATTTACATGCCCCCAAACTAATATCATGAACTAAATATTATCTCCTGTCTCTGCTTAGCATTCGTATATATAGAAATCGTGTATAATAAAGATAAATTGAACTTGATTAATAGACGGTCTTGTATAATAGCTAAAAAAATGGAGAGTTATAACTTCAAATTTCAGTTAACTTCTACGGTACGAGTTTATCCGCTTTTCTATTAAAACGATAAACTTAGTACGCGGTAATAAATGATAAATACATAAAGCATTACCGAAAAATCTAGAGCAAACCTAAGCACGCAATAAATTAAAGAAATGTACAGCGTTATTCATTATAAATTACCCACCCCTTATCATCGTTATTATTGTCTATAGAAAAAAAAGTTTTAAATAAAAGTTATGTGGTTATAACTGAATTTTGTTAAAATGCTATCAAAAGTACAGTGGCGTGCATAATTAAGGGGATACAAAAAAGTAATATATTTTTTTAAAATGGAACACCCTGTATATTATTAAATTTTTGGAATGATCTTTCTTTCCTGATTTCAAAAATATACCATATATTACCCCTACCTTATACCGTTTTTGAGTTATTAAACGTCGAATATTATTATTTATTATTATTTTGTATAGTATAACAAGTAAATATTTGGACTTTTTCTTCCTCACTGTAAACCATTTTGATTATTTCATTAAATAAATGTCACTTATCAAACATTAGTTGTCATTTTCATAGCTTACTTTAATAATATTAACTTTTCCATATTTACAGTAACTACTTTAACTAAGATATTCGACGGTTAATAACTCAAAAACGTATAATATAGGGGTAACATATAATATATTTTTGAAATCAGGAGGAAAAAGATCATTCCAAAAATTTAATAATATACAGAGTGTTCTATTTAAAAAAAATATATTACTTTTTTGTATCCCCTTAAACCTGTACGCCACTGTACTTTTGATAGCATTTAAACAAAATTCAGTCATAACCACACAACTTTTATTTAAAACTTTTTTTTCTATAGACAATAATAACGATGATAAGGGGTGGGTAATTTATAATGAATAACCCTGTACAATAGCTTGCTTCATGAGGTTTATTGATCCATAAAGTCCATATAAAATGAAGTTATAAGTGAGCGACCAGTTGTCCTCTACCAAAATAACTAATACAGTGTAACCGACAAATCCCTAATTCACATTTACGAAAAATATCCTACCACGTGGAGAAATTACAAGTTCGGATACGATTTGGGCCTAAAAACAACGACTGCTTAAGTTGCTTTCCAGGAACAGAAGAAGCAATTGAGCTGCAAAAATGCAATCGGCGCGGTGTGCGTTCGGAAATTAGAAATATAAATACTTCAACTAACGCGAAAATAAACCGTAACAGTATACATGGCGATCATCAATGATCAGATCTTCCACAAAATCTCCTGGTGCTCTCAGTTGGTGCAGTATACGTTCGCTGCACATAGTCCATTCGTTGTACTCCCTCTTCACTCTTCGATTTTAAACTTTCTGCACCCTTTTTTTCAGTTGGAACATGTATTTACATAAACTTCTTACATTCGTATGCAAAATCTGAAATGGCTAACAGCTTCAGCACACTGAAGTGTATTGATCGTTGATTTTGTTTAAAACAAACTTTCCATTAAGGCCCATTGTAGCCTCGTACATGAGTCCCACTTACAAACTATCCAAATATTTTGGAAAAATATTAACTAATATCACTAATAAAAACAATTTCAGTGTTAAAGATTCCTGGTCCTTCAAAGACAATATTAATAACCAAAAATTACCTAAAAATCATATCCTACTCTCATTTGACGTAGTATCATTATATACCAACATACCGATAGAACTTGCAATTCTATCTGTCGAAAACCATTGGAATGAAATATCCGAGTTCACAAATATACCAAAAATTGATTTCCTCAATGCATTAAAATTCAGCCTCAATAATACATATTTCTCTTACAAAAACAATATATACAGTCAAAAATTTGGAGTACCAATGGGCTTACCAATATCTAGTACTATCGCCGAATTAGTGTTAATGGATTTAGAAGAAAAACTTGTCAAAAATAACCAAAATATTTCTTTTTACCAAAGATATGTCGATGACATCATAATGGGAGCAAACAAAAACCAAATAACAACAATTTTTCAAAAATTTAACAACTTCCACCCAAGACTAAAATTCACCATTGAAAACGAAAACAAAAATAAATCAATAAACTTCCTCGATTTAACCTTAACAAGAGAAGAAAATGGCATTATTAGCACCAATTGATACAGAAAACCAACTAAAACAGATAGATACTTAAATTTCAACTCTAACACCACGATAAAATATAAAAAAAAGTGTAATAGCAGGAGTAGTTGACCGTGCAATTCTACTATCAAACAAAAAACATTATAAAAATTATCACAAATATACTATTATCAAATGATTATCCACTTAACTTCATTAACAGAAACATTAAAACTAGAATTAACATGTTAAAAAAACGTAACAACCAAAACAACTCAATAAATCTACAACCAAACTTTTTAAACGACGAATTCAACAATTATCAAAGAGAAAAAAATATTACACTACAATACCTTACATCCCAGGACTATCTGATAATATTGAAAAAGAACTAAAAAAAACCAAATCAATACTGCCTTCAAAAACCATAACACCCTTCAAAAATTAATCTATAGAAACTTAAAAGACAAAACAAACCCAAAATTAAAATCACATGTAATATACCAAGTCGATTGTAACAATTGTGACGTAGCATACATAGGTCAAACAAAACAATACATTTAAAAACGAATGAAACAACACCAACAATCAATTAGAACTAAGATATTAACACCTCATAAACCAAACACTGCCCTATCTGAACATGCAATCAACAACCTACACAGTTTCAATTTGGAAAGCCCGAAAATATTACAAACTGAATCACATTTAAAAAAACGTCTATTTTTGGAATGTATAGAAATCAAAAAATCACCAAATGCCATTAATTACAAAACTGACACCGAAACATTAAACAATACTTATGACAACATTTAAAAAAAAAGAAAAACATTTTAAAAATTAATATAACTAACTTATTTATCAAAATTTTTCATTTTTCATCTCATAAAAATTTTTTTTTAGAAATTGGGTTTAAAATGTTAGGAATAAAGAAGGAAGGAGGGGGGAAAAAAAGGGAAAAAAAACAAAACAAAACAAAAACGGAAACAAAAACTGCCAATCTAATTTTCACTTTTTTCAATAACTTACTAATTTAAACAAATTAGAATTTGAAAATAATACTCTACAAACCACAAAAATCATTTCAGAAAAACATAGTAATTGAATTTTCGAACAAATGAGATTTTAACTTTTGGGATAGGACCTAATACGTCACGCACTTGCACGAAAATGTAATGGCAGATTGATGGTCGCTATTTTAAAACACATCATACAACTCATGTTAAATCTCCATTTCCACCCACGTAAGTAAATAAAAACTCAACCAACATACATTCTATCAAACCACTATCAATTTTAGGATACCTCCCAAGGAATCCAATAAAAAGGAAAATTATTCATAACAATATGCAACCAACAACGTTCACCGAAATACAAAATGGCCAAACCTTATTATCTTTGCTAAACAAATAGTAATTTTTAGAATTAAAAAACAAGTACTCCACTTCCATACGAAAATCTAACTCCAAACTAAAGGTCAGTTTTCACTAAATAATCCCATTAAAACAATGAGTATAAAATTTTTCCGCTCCAGAATGGCAAAAACCTTCCAGAAATAAGTTTTCAACAAATAACCTAAATACTGTTCATCTCCCTAACACTGTGTTGTAACGAACACGATTTTTGACCTGAAAAGAGGAAAAATAATATAAAAATTAAAAGAAACAAACACAATACACAGACGAAACCAAATTATGATTAAAAAGACCCTTAATCGAGGTAAATTAATCCTGCCAAATACAACTATTTATAAAACAAATATTCCAATTCCATACGAAAACCTAATTACAAACTAAAGGTCAGTTTTTACCAAATACCCCTTTTGAAACAACATTTATTAAACTTTCTCTTTCCAGAAGGGCAAAAACTTTCCAGAACTACTAAGTATTTAACAAATAACCTAAATATTGATTATCTCACAAACAAAGTATTGCAACGAACACGACCATTAACCAGAAAAGAAGAAAAATAATATAAAAATTAGAAGAAAGTAATACAAAACACAGACGAAACTAAATCATGGTTTTTTTATAAAAAAAACTATTAATCGAGATAAAGTATTTCTGCCAAACATAACCATTAAAACAACAGATTCATTTTCCCACGTAAGTTACACAATAATGTTTAATGTGGTTTCATAAAATCTAATTTTCATAATAATTTTAGCACAAATGGTGAAGTTCAAGGAAAGCTTATCTTTAATAAACATGACTAATTTATCAACTTCTTACCAAGGAATAGGAATAATTCATAAAATGGTAACAAACAAAATGAAGTTTATTCTTTCACAAACCTAATTAAATCTCGGTTATTTTTATAGATTAATACCAAAATATTTTAAATGTAATATGTCAATAACTTTTAACATGTTTTAATTCTGAAGAAGCTAAATACATTAGCGAAACGTTAATATTTATAAAAATTGCCTTTTGACTCAACTAATCCAATTTAAACGATTAGCATCGTATTTAAAAATGTTAGCTGAATTTTTCTTCTAACAATGGAAGGAGGATACAAGACATTATGAATTGTATTTTTTTCTTTTCTTTTTCAATATTAGTAGATGCATGTGATGGCATGCTTTTGTTCTCTGTAGCGTTGTAAAATTGTTTGTATTTGTTAAATCGCATAACTAATATCACTCAGCCCTCCAGAGAATAAACGTATTCGATCATATGGTATTACGGGAACCAAACATGCAACTTTCATATAATGACATTATCAGGGATAGTATCACATAGGGCGCCTTGATCTCAAGTTGACATATTTGTCCGTACCCTGCAAAAGACAAATACGTCAAATTGACATACAGGCACCCTACTATTACATAGTGACATAAGGTACGTCGTATGTCCAGGAGTATAAGGGCACCACTAATTGGATTAAGTGTTCAATTAAATTAATCCACATATGATTGATTGATCTAATTAAACCGCGAATTAAACCGTAAATTAAATGCTCCAATTAAACCACGAATCAATTGCTCTAATTAATGCCACTTTTAATTTCAATTTTCGCGGACATTTTTGAATTTGAAATTTTTCCAGGTTTTTCGAAGTTCCATTTTTTGAATTTAAACTTCCCGGGGGTCCGCTATCTTGGTTTTCTGCGCGCGCACTTCTTTCGGCTGGTATTTTTAATTTCAATTGTCGCTCTTTGACCATAAAGCTGCCGTGCCATTTCAGACAAAGTTTAAAATTGATATTATTATGAAATTTGAGCATAAATTTAAACAAGCACATAGACCAATATGGACATGGGGAGTACTTTGATTCATACGGCAGGCCCCCTAGCGATTATCATTTAAAATTTTTACAGCAAAATTCAATCAGTTGGTCTCATAATCCAAAAATATTGCAAAATTTTACCTGTAACGTTTGCGGAATATATTGTTTAATGTATTTACACGGATCGGGCCATAATTATATATAACAAAATAGACTGATTGAGTAAGAAAGAGATGGCCATACGAAAAAAATATTTTAGTAGGCATGTTTAGTTGACAAATGTCATAATTAGATTAAGCGTCAAGCCTTCTCGAATATTTGCTACTATGTTTATCTCTTTCTTACCCAATATGAGTTATTTTCTTGTTCATGTTATCTCATTGCTGTTATATATAATTGTGGCCCATCTGTATTTTAAAATGAATAATGTATTTATGCTAGATTTTGTAAATATGTTCTCCCATAATTTAGTTTCTAATGACAATTATGTAAAAGCACTATATATCCAATACTTTACTCTAATCAACTTACTCTTTGAAATAAAATAGCCCAAATAGTTTGTATTAAGCAGATATATTGTCACACAATATTAATAAATAAAAATGTATTTTACAATATTCGACTGTTTTATTATACAAATTAAAAAAAGCCGGTTACAAATGGTTTATAATATAAGCATATTATGAAAAAAGTTAATACATACAGATGGTAAAGCACAATCTCTAATTAAATACATGATAATAATACAGACGGAGAAATAATAATAACTATTTTATTACACTGCTACCAGAGCAATTGCGTCCAAAAAATTATATGAAAACAGCTTTATAACTACTTAATACTAAAATTAACAGTTGCAGGCCACGTCACCTGGCCGCGGTACGACAAGCCACGACCTGTTGGGACGAATAATAAAAATAAAATAATTAAATCAAGCAAGAGCACTTACAAAACCACTTTTTTTAAATTATTATCAAACTTTTAAAATTATAGGCGATGCAATTCCGCTGTTATAAATTATAATTTTCAAGAAATATTTACTTTAAAATATGGAGTTGCAGGCCAAATCTCCTGGCCGCGGTACGACAAGCCACGACGTGTTGGGGCGAATGATAAGAATAATTAATTAAATCAAGCAAGAGCACTTACGAAGACAGTTTTTAAAATTATTATCAAGCTTTTAAAATTATAGACGATGCAATTCCGCTGTTATAAATTATAATTTTCAAGAAATATTTACTTTAAAATATGGAAGCATGATGACACAAATAAATTTGCGGCATAGCCTCGTCCCAAGACGCCGTGAGCCGTAAGGCTCAATAGCCGAGAAGTAGAGGCGTTGCATGCCAATGTAAATGTCGTTGGTTTGAATCCGACCTGGGGCCGCGGCAAAAAGCTTTTTTAAATTAAATAAATGAGCGCAATAGAGAGAACAGCTGCGAGGAGTGAGACGGAAGACAGACAGACAGATTTATCAATTGAAATTCAAAAATTTGCGCGAAAATTGAAATTAAAAATGCCAGCCGAGAAAAGTGCGCGCGCAGAAAACCAAGATGGCCGACCCCCGGGAAGTTTAAATTCAAAAAATGGAACTCTGGAACTCTGGAAAAATTTCAAATTCAAAAATGTTTGCGAAAATTGAAATTAAAAATGGCATTAATTAGAGCAATTGATTCGTGGTTTAATTGGAGCATTTAATTTACGGTTTAATTCGCGGTTTAATTGGATGAATCAATCATATGTGGATTAATTTAATTGAACACTTAATCCAATTAGTGGTGCCCTTATACCTCCAGGATTAAAATTATCATCAGTTTTTCACTGAACGGATTCGATCTTTGCTCCTACCATATGCAATAAATCGTTTGCTAAACTATATTGTTGTGCATGCATGCATATACAGTCCCTCAAAAGAGACCAATAAAAGGAAAATGTTGATCAGCGGTGTATTTTGGTTAGACCTTGAAAAGATTCATTCATCTGTTTTTCAAACGAGTTTTTAGAGTTTCCGATTTTTATAAAGCTTTACAACATAATTTTTCAGTAAATGTCATTTTTCAATCTAGATATCAAGTTAACGAGCCAACCATATATCTGGGAAATGTAAAATAAGTGATTATAGGCACTGACAAAACCGAAATTTCAATACTGCCAAAGCTGCTGTCACTGTTTTATTTTTGAACTACTGCATCTTCTTCTCTCACTTATATGTAAGCTATGCCTGTTTTTCCTTAGTAGACGTAACTTGTTCGTAGGAGATTTTGCTCATGCATCAGGCTGCTATTGTTCCTTTGGCAATATTCCGCAGGTCTTTAGTGCTAGATACTAAAATACCTAAGTAGTTACATTCCATGATTTCTTTTGCCTCAGTTCCTTCTACTTACATTACTTAGTTTAAATATAATTAGCATTAATGAGTCTCCCTATTGTACAGATGTATCTAATCGGTCGTACAAAAACTGCATTACGATATTCTATGTAAAATTATTCTGACTAGAAACTCTTAATACCAAAATAGTGGATTTGTCTTGATGAGACCTCAGAAGCGGTAGTTAAAAATCAATTTTTTTAGGTAAAGTAACTCTTGTGTTCTAAATAACTATTATGGATTATCTTTTTGTATATGCTTATTCGTAAGTAATTGAAGTTGAAGTTAATATATCAATATGTTATTAATCAATATTTATAAGGTTGTCGTTAAGTCTGGTTGTTTGTTGACTTCATATAAACTATAACCCAAATACAATGGCATAGGCTTTTGTAAAAGCTACCATAATTACATAAGTTCAAAACTTTGATTAAAAGATTATACCACTCCCTATAGCATCAACCAATGAAAAATGGTAAAAATGCATAGTTATGCATGTACTAACTTTTGATAGTGTACATAGCAACGGTAGTAATCATATACCTTCTTGACTACTAACTGATAGTCAAATATCTTCGCAAACATCGCGTTATCTGCTAATTGTACTTTTAATATTTATAAATAAAATGTTCAAACGTTGTTATTGACTCCTAATATAATCTAGCCGAATGCAACTCGTATCTGCTGTAGGCATTGTTACAATATATTTCGTTTTGAAATATCCCACAATTGCGGAACCTGATTCAAATAGATTATAAAAAGAAGGTACGAAAGAGGGCCCAAAAGTAACGCCTGTTGCTCGGTAAAATCCCTTACAATAGAGGTAAGTTAACGCAAGAAATGGTAGTATGAACAAAATATATTCTATCAAAACGAGTTTAATTTTTAAACCAGTAGGGCCTAGTTTTCATAACCGTTGATCTATTTGTCGGAACCAGTGTGCCACCGCTGTCTTCACCTCATTATTTGAATCAATCTGACTCTCCTGAGACTCTCAACTTAGGAAACAGATGAAAACATTGGGAGCCGGATCTGGACTACAGGATGGGTTAACAACCACTTCAAAGTTCAAGCGTTTTAGATTTTCAATAATTAAGCTTCGAAATTATGGCATGAACACGGTCTTTCGAAACTACAAGTATATCAACAATAGGAAACTGCTTAAGCTGTCGAATAATGTCATCAAGAAGAGCGTGATAATGTTCATCGGGCACTGTGATTGGAATCACATTTATTTAAGCATATGAATAGGCAACTTACTTTTGTCTGAATATTTCCGTACACTTCAAACAAATACGAAGAATTTTGGTCGTAACAGTGCAACCTTCAACAAGAAGAAATTCAATAACCGCCCTCTGCGAATTTTCAAGTGCTACATATACTTTTGGCTTCCGGGCTTAAAGGAAGAAATCTTCTACGACCGTAGGCAACAAAAACTGTAGATACCTTTCCACTGGTGAACCCACATCTGACCAACTGGTCCCTATAAATTACAGAATTTGCTAAATTTGGTCATACTTCACTGCATGACACCTAATTACGCGAAAGTTGAACCCAAACGAAAAATATCGAGTCCAATTTTTTTTATTTATGTTAATTTTTATAAATTTAAGATACCAATTTAAATTTTGGTGCTTACTATTATGTGCTGCACTAATACAAAGATTTTCATAAACTAGACTTACCTGTAAGAGACACTTTACCTATCTTTGCGAACTTGGTTTAGCTCGAACTTCGTTATCTGTAAAATTTTTTAAATGTTAGGTTATTAACCGAAAGCGAATTATAAAGCATAAAACTAAAATGGTTTCAGTTTATAAGCATAGCTTTTATGCCGTTTACCTTACAATGCCTACCAAAGGTGCCAGGCTCCGTAGCTCAGTAGGTAAGCATTGTGGCTACGGATGTAAGGGTCGATCGTTCGATCCCCGATCCGAGTGAGGTAGAAATAAAAAATGCGGATGAAAACCTCTACAGAATGCCATCAATCGGAAGTGATGTAAAGCCGTGGGTCCCGTGTTACTACGATGTGTAGCATGTAAAAGATCTCTTGCTAGAGTTGGAACTCCTTAGTCTCGGCAAAATTCTAAGTAGGACTTTGACCATATGACCAAAGCAGTCGGTGTCTAAAGTACCTAGTACTCCGCATGCTTAGACCTTGTCCATTACAAACAGACAAACAAAGGTTATTGGTTGTCATTAAGACCTGCAATTATCAAGTAACGATGATCACAGTAACAATGGGTGACGATTGTAATCTAGTGAACTGCAATAATGAATCAATTAATGACATTAGTGACATAGATATTTCTTCTCTTATGATTACGAAAATCCCGCGATATAACGAATTCTCCAATGCTGAGAAATTCAACTTCTGACCGTCATGTGCCAGCAGGAGGGCCTTAATACGTATTGCTGAACTGCAGTTGCGTCAAATGCGCGCTACGGGAAATGTCAGCTAGCCAGACGGATTATTTCTTTAAGAGGGTTGAGGTCGTAAAAACCTCAAAGACGCAATTACTCCGTTGACGCAACCAGAAGGATGGGCAATTCCTGACAAGCCGGCGGCCGTAAATCCTTCCGCTGACGCAACTGACTAAGAATAAATGTATATATCACCTGCCAAGCACCCAGGCAGCAAGACGTCCGAAATTTCACCGTTACCACACCAGTTGATAATCGTCCAATGTACTATATTATTCATAACGCACGGTGACCTAAACCCAATAACAAAAAAGTAACAGTAAGTTAAAGTTAAATGAATGAATGGCCATTCACTAAAACCGTGGCAATAACTTACATTTTAAATTTAAATTGGTGATATTTGAGAGTGTATTAATCAATATTTAGTTAAAAAGATTATAAAAATTTAGTAATATAAAGGTTACAGTGGTTTAAAATTTCTTTAAAACGCCACCAATTTTTGAGCATTCTCAAAAAGCTTTAAATAGGTAGTCAGAACTTCGATGGTATTAATTTTTTAAGTAAATATTGGTTAGTAAATTTTCAAGCATCCCAAATTTGAATTTAAAACTTACTTTACTACATATTTTGAAACGAATGCTAATTAAATTTAACTTTAACTTACTGTAACTTTTTTGTTATGGGGTTTTGATCAGAAGTTTGTAGCACCTTATTTTGTTCTCTTCTAACTACCCTTATTTGTTCGTTATGAATCACTCTGTATTATATATTCTGATCTGTTCATTGATTTGCACGTGGAAGGACGTGTTGCTATCCACAGCGTACTTATTATTTGTAGGTGAGTGTAAACAAAAAAAAAAATTATGGAATTTTAAAGAATATTGTATATACGTAACAAAATTCGCAACGAGACCTCTAGGTCGAGTCACGTTTAGTGCGAAAAACAAGATCATCACATTACGTACTATGTAATTGTCGGTTATATGACTCCTATAAATGTAAATATTCTGTTTTGAACTAACCAATGACCATTAATGACTGCAGTGACGCAATTTTTTATTTTATATTTTAGGAATTTTGCATTTCTTAGATGCATTGGAAATTATATTCGAATAATATGCATTTTAACGTTGTGTTATTAGGTTCTGAATTATATTATAACTGCCTCTCTAACTGACACAAATTCTGGTATGAGGGATGTAACTTCTGGAATAAATTATGTGCCCGCATTGATAATCTTGTTCTGTATGTCTTGAATAGCACCTACAACAAATAATATAAACTTGCACTTTGCTTAAATTATTATATCAAGGAATTATGCTATAACAACCGATCTGCTTTATAAGCACGTAAGCACCTTGCATTGGACGGTTTAAAAGATTTTAGATGTAGTTTAGCGTTCCAGTATCGATTGGAGAGCCTTTGTTGCAACGGGAAACCAAACTTGGCCCTTTCTTTTGTCCTAAAAATACCACAAAAACATGTCGTACTTTTTCTCGACAATAAAGTTCAAATTTATGATTGCAGGATCCCGGGGCCTGGGCAACCGCTTCGAGGAGCAACGTCTGACGCTACGCATTCACAGGGGACGCGGCTCCTCCACCAAGCAACATCACGGCTCACCGCACAGCACCGGAAGCAACAGCACCACGACGACGACCGGAAGCGCTTCCCCGAGTCCCCGCGGAAAGCACGAACGAGTTAAAATTAGCGTCAGTTATCCTTCTACGGAGAACATCTCCTCGCATTCAACCCCTCATTTGCTGACGGTCAGCCCCACGTCCCCTTTGGGACAGGCGACCTACGCCGTGCATTATACAGCCAACGGGAAGGACATCACCACGACGAACCTGTGCCGCAGGGACAACCAATTGCGGGTGAACCGTTTGGGGTCACAGCACAAGAGGCAGACGAGAAGGTCGAGCTTCGACGGCCACATAGAGAGGGTTCGAGACCCCAGCCCCAGCCCTAGCGCCTTTGAGGACGGCCTCGGCAAGCCTAAAGCTATGTCCAAGCGCATGGGGAAGCGCAACATTAAAGCGCAGGTGAAGCGGTTTCGCATGGAGACCAAAGCGGCGAAAACTCTAGGAATAATAGTGGGTGGTTTTATCTTCTGTTGGTTACCTTTCTTCACGATGTATCTCATACGCGCTTTTTGCCAGAGCTGCATTCATCCGCTGGTGTTTTCGGTGCTCTTCTGGCTGGGTTACTGCAACAGCGCAATAAACCCCTTAATTTACGCGTTGTTCTCCAAAGACTTTAGGTTCGCTTTTAAGCGAATTATCTGCAGATGCTTCTGCAAAGGGAAGAGCTCCCAGAGCTCCAGAAGAGGTTCTGATGGATCTCAGCTAGCTGGAAGGCAGTTCCGCTCGCCTAGTTATAATACTCAGCAGCATGGAAACTCTTTGGGCGAAGAGAGCGACCCCGGGGGAGACCCCTCGGACTCGAGGTGACGTAGCAAGAAAAACCGTTCCGTAGCTCAAATGTACCTGGATAACAATTCCCCTTTTAAAGTAGCGATGTACCTGTATGGATGACAAGAACGTGCAAGTGAGATGTGAACGGACTTTTTAATGTTCACCCACATGACTTGGGCGCAATAACAGTACATTTACTTACTTTTATTTTTGAAGCATTTATGGAGAGGGAAAAATTAACGACTTATTAAAGTATAAATCTGTAATTATACAGTAACTACTCTAAGTACTTACACTTGCTAAATTCACAACGCACAAACCTTATTATCCATAATAGACATTACCATTATTTATTTATTTCTTGTACATTCGAAAGATTTCTTTCAGGCTGATAGTGTGACACTTTAAGCAACGAGCCGAAAGGTCCGATGCACTTATCTCTTTTCGCGTAAGTTAGTTCCTTTCCATCCTGAGCGCGGCGCTTGCTTAAAATTTACGTTATCCTTCGGTAAACTAATTAGATTATAAACTTGAACAATTATAAAGTTGCGTAAATTCTCGTGTTGCGGTTAATTTCATTTAAAGCCTCTATCATATTCAAAGGCAACTTCGTAAACGGCATTTTATCGAAGTTAAGTAATTGCTGGGAAAATCGAATCACTTAAGTATTCAGCGTTTACTAAATACTTGCCGCAGCTTCCGCCAAAATTATCAATACTACTTCAGCCTTTAATCTGTATTTTCGCTTTCCTTAATGTTAGAGGATGAACAGTCGTAACCTTAGTCTTAAGATTCAATTTATTTATGGGTAACCATTATCGGAGCTGTTCTGCGTATGTGGAATCCGGCACGCCGTCCTCCAGTCGTATTAACTCTAACCTAGTCTAACGAAAACCTACGCTAAATTTTAACACCGAACTGTAGAAATAAAGTCTGTTAGTATAAGGAATCTAGTCTTCTAAATATACGGGTACTAACTCAAATTTTAGGCAAGCGAGCGTTCAGGTTTTTGTCAGCGTCGTCGATCGCTGTTTGCAAATGAAGGCTGTGTTCTTTAGCCAAATAAAGTATTAGTGTTTGTACTTTAAGCGGTCAATATGGATTACAAAGTGCGTTTAACCACCAATCGCTCGATATTGTGATAGGGACACATTAGGAAAATTGGGCTGGTGGTGTTTAAACTCTGCACACGTATTAGTGTTCTCAGCTGACAACTGAATCTGTATTGACACTTTGTGTTAAAATTTACTAAGAATACGTACTGTGTTAAAGCTATGTTAAATATATATCCATAATTGTCAGACATTTATAAAAGATGTAACTAATTTACGTGTCTAATTATGTAAATGAACACGTAACAAAACATGAAATGTTTCAGTGAACTTGATTTTTATTTATGCTATCCTCTCCTTAAAGACACTATATGCAACAACATTAAGATATTTTTCTTGAATCAATAATCACTGTTGACATTCTTGCTATAGCAGATCTCTTTCCAAAAAAGTAAACTCATGAAAGTAGTTGATAACGTAAATATTTAGTGGAAGCTATGTATTTAAAAATGCTTTGTAGCTTAAAGATAAGCTTGCATCCTGACGGAGTGCAAGATGTTCCGAGATAACGGTCATGAGAACGCAAAACACTCTGTAGAGAATTTGAATTGTTTAGAGATGGGACTTTACGATTAAGTTGTTGTTTGTAATTCAGTTCTGTTCTAACGCTAAGGTTAGCCTGTCCTGGTATAAATGTGACGAACAGAGCTCCAACGTATTTTATGTGTAATGTGTTCTGAGTATTGAATAATTTCTTTTTAAAAACTCTTCATTAAATAAACATAAATTGGATTGATGAAGAAAGTCATAGAAAATTGTTAAATGACTCTCCCTCCCTGTATACGTAGCAGACTTTTATGGAGTGTATCGTTATATAAAATAACAAAACAAGAAAAAAATATTCTTGTTGCATTGGTACTAATTCACTAAATATCACAAATGATTCAACGATAACTTATACTGAAGTTGGCACTTAGCCTAAGATAATTTTGCCGATACGAGTACAACATGCACTGCAACACCTGAGTGTTATAAACAAAAATTCCTCTTCAACTACCTATCAATTTGAGCCTTCTTGAAGGGTAAGTCACTTACGATATTAATATGAAATTGCCTTCTGCTGGAATTCGTGATTGACTATTTATAAAGCTTCTCGAATAGGCAAGGATTCAAGTCCCAACAAAATGTAATTTCCATTTTCCCTTCACTGGGCTCTCAGAAATCCTTGTGCAATCGAGATAATATTTCTTACGTTATTTATTTAGGGAGGTGACTGTACTCTTAATGTTACATTGATTTGTTCGTTAGAAAAGAAACCGAAACTGCACAATCTACTGGATGGACCAATGGAATAATGTCTTTGATGTTGTGGCACAGGTGGTTTCTTATAAATAATGTATTTTTTTAATAGCCGGGTTATAAAATTTTGCAAGATATATTTCTGAATATTCCTGATTTACGTGACAAAAAAAAAGTATTTTCATAAATTACTTCTAACAGCTTAACTATGCTAATAAAGATGTGCTGTGAATATAACACAGATGTACTATTCAGGACAAATAGCTGCGACAGTTAATATGTTCTGTAATCAATGTGGCGGCTTTGATATGTATAGTTGCTATAAAACGAAATTGTTGTAGTAAATGAAATTGTTTAAAGCCTCGTTCAAGCAATCGAAATAATGCTAAAACCCCTATCTGGAATTGTCTGTCTTTTTGTCTTAGAGAATACATCAAATATATGAGATTTAAACAAGTATACGGCATCATTAAATAAAATCATTTAGAACAGACGCTCAAAGAAAATTGGTACTACTAATAATAATAACACTAGCATACACAAGTAGCAAAGTAAAAATAAGGAGAGCCCTATCGCGGGAGTTTTAAGTAGCGCTGGGTATAAGGCAGAATAACCATATGTCTTCTACTCTATTTAATCTACTCTAAAAAAAGACGCATGAAGTCAATTACAAGAAACCCAGGTGGTGTCCGTTTCAACAGGTCGTTTCAGAGTCTAGCATACGCGAACGACGTAGTGATTCTATGAAGAACAAAGGAAGCATTCAGCACACCTTTTTAGAGCTAAAAGCAGAAGCCTAGAAGGTATAACGTTGAATGTAAAAAATAAACACTACAGGCAACGGATACCCAAGCCCATTTCACGGCATCACCTGTCATTAGAAAATATCAGCTAAACCCTCAATCATCCAGAAGCTTCCTATGTCTAAATTTATAGAACAACGAGAAAAATGGTAAAATATGAAAACAGTAGTGCTAATGACTATGCTATACTTTTGCATATAGGTATTTTATTTACTTTTCTTTTTGCTATAACACTTTAGTTTCCATATTATGTATTTGCTTGATGCGGCTTTGATATTCGACATTTTTTTGTTTTCTTTGAAATGCACTTATTAGAAGTTACTTATACAATAATGTAAACCAAGTTCCTGTTTTTGAATTTATAAGGGCTTGTTCTACAATGTAAGTATATATCTAGAATAAGCTATGCGATGTATAACTGTCATAGTCTCCTTTGTTACAGAAATCGTTTCTGGGGCATTTATTCCCCGGATAACTTTATCCTTGGTTTATAGAACCGTACCTTAATCAGATTAAAATCTGCAGGAACTATCACCTGTTCATGGGATATATTATCTAACGGAGATAACTTGTTCATAGGTTATATTATATTGCACAAAAACATTGAACAATAGTATGTCGTAAATTATTATTTGTAGTGCGGCCTCATTTTGTTTTCGTGCACCGCAGTTCTAGAAGTCTTCATATCAGCACAGTTATGTATTTACATAAAACAAGAAATCTTGCTTCTTGCAACATTCTTGACACGAAATCTTGTTCCTGCTCCATTTTATTCTTGTTTTGTCTTATTTCTTGTAAAAAAACGAAAAAGCAAAACAAGAACAAAAAGTTCGTAAAACATCATCCACAAGGACTGCATAGTATTCACTGACTGACATATAAAAACACAGATTTAAGGTAAAATTCATTTTATTCTACAAAATATTCTTTTAGTTCAATACTCCAGCGGTACTCAAGGACGTTTAAACCATTTTGTAGACCAATTTGTGGAAGCCTTCAAAATAGCTGTTCACTTCCTTGATCACTTCTTCATTGCACTCACAATTATTATTCACTGGATACTTCATCAGGTATGGGTACAAAAAGGAGTACCTGGCAGCCAGATCTGAAGCATACGGTCGACAGAGGACAAATTTTTGAAGGTATAACACGGGGCGTTATCATGCCAAAATATTTTTTGTGTGTTTCAATTGGGCCCGTTTTCTCCGACTTCCTCTTAAATTTGTCCAGTATGTACAACAATATTGTGCATTTATCCATTTAATACCATTTTCCAAATAGTCATTTACGATTATACCTTAGGCATTTAAGAATACATGCCCAGTCAATTTTATGGCCTTTGGATTAAATAAATATGCAACTTATCATATAAACGCATGAAAGTAATGTTCATATTTTTTGTATTCCTCAGCATACATCGCATCGGTTGCAATGGCTAAACTTGTCATTTATGTTACCTTTGTCAACATTGTATACTCAGAAATGTGAGGCTTGGATGCGTCAAAACCCAGGACGACCCATAACAATTAAACAGGTTGGTCGTTTATTCCAGAAAGCCTACCTTAGAGCTTCTACTCCTAAGAATGCTATTAGTGGGATTTATCCTGTATATAAAAATACCTTTCCGGAAGAACCTTTTACGGCAAATTTGACTACAGACAGACCTCTGGTTTCTAACGCCCAGGATGAACTGGAATCTGCGGTTTCCGACGCTCATCATTTAATGGAGCCTGGGACATTTGAAGAGCTTGATGACTCGAACTATCAACAGTGAACACCAGGCTTTTACTTCTGCGAATTCAAATAAAACTACTTCAGTTAGAACAAAAAGAGGAAGAATTTCATCTACAATAATATGGTCATATAAAATGGTTATTTTTACTTCTTCAAATTCAAGTGAACCACATACAGTTACACCAAGATGACGTAGTGGTTCAGTGTCTTGACAATCCAAACTTATCATTTCTAAAGATATCATACTTAAAATTTCTCATCACATACCTACGTACAAACACTACTCAAAAAAATTAAAGAAACTGCAGTCGTCACAATAAATCTATATCTGAAGTAATTGCAAGAACAACAGGCAAAGAGGAAACCACCAACAGACTATTTTTCAACCAAAAAATGGGTTTGAAAAAACAAGCATTTTAAAAAGCCAGTTGACTCTTTAAGTAAAGTGCATCTCTGCAGTTTATCATTTGTGAAGTCCAAAGGTGGAGAGGGTTGGATTGCGTGCTCTATTACAAAAGTGGGCTCACGAAGAATACTCAGGTTTTAATGAGTTTTGATGCAGCGTATATTTCTAATCTTTGTTCAACTTAATTCATTCCACGTTTCCCCTTACTATTTGCAATGAAATATAAATTTAAAAAAAATAATATTTGTATTGACTTATTTCATCTTTTAATGATTATTATAACTCATTTGATGAGACTACCAATAAAGGATTTCTATACGCTTCTGAATACTCTAGTTTTATTACGAAATGCACTAAATCATTCCGCGTTTCCTCACTCTCCACTACTTGGATACAATATATACCGCAAAGATCGTCAAGCAGAACATGCATCAGGAGGCGAAGCCTTAATCATCAAACGCATACTAACAGCTCACTCTTGCCAACCATTTCTCTTAACAAAGCCGTCTGTAACTATAACTTTCAAATATGGAAATCATATAATAGTTGCTAGCGTATATAAACAACCGAATGGTAGAATATTGACAGCGAACATAGCTGCTCTGGTTAGCTCATATAAACCTATGATTGCTGTAGGGGATTTCAACCTTCAGAATATAATCTAGGAATGTATAGTAAATAATACGGATGGTGTCAAATTACATACTTAGCTCAACGCGCAAATAGTACAACAAGGAAGCCAATCGTTGCGATATTCTGTTCCATTTGCCAAAATCGTAGCGTTCAGGTAAAAATCCAGAAACATTCCCGATTTTGAGAATTTACGAAAAATATCTCTTCCAGATACTCCATTAATATCCCTCAACCGAGGATGCAAGCGAAAATACCCAAATAAAAATGGAACATTTCAGTTCAGAAATGTAGCTCACCTTGCATACCTCCCTGCACCAGCACACATTTTTAAATGCCCGAAAAATATAAGTGCACAGCCCAAAAATTTGGAAATCCTTGGGAAATTTAGGATAGGCAACCTTATTTTAGGCTCGATACGTGACGTCAAGCATAATATAGCGTAGGCTAATTTAGAAATATTAATACATAGAAATATGAAACTTGACTTTAGGTTCAATTACATTCTAGGTAAAATGTTGATTTAACAATGAAAGAGCAATTAAATACGTAAATACTTATAAGTGACTTTTGACCCGTAACAACATTTCACATGACGAAAAGGCGAAGCCTTCGCTAATCATTTATAGAAAAAAATTTCTACAGAAATCGAAGATGCCAATGAAGAAAAAGCACATGAGCTAAAAGAACCTCTTAAACACTATACTTTTCTTCTACCCGACACCATAAAATTTGCCATACCCAGAGAACTAAGCAGATACATAGTGAAACTTTGTAAATTATTGTAAATTAACTTTGGTTTATAAGAAACCATAAAATTCACAGAAAAGTGGACATACTAACAATTAAAGAATTCATAAAAACATTAACAGCTAACTACTTTGAAAATGCCCATTTCTATCCAAGTGCTGCCATCTATAGAACAGGAGCCCGAGAAGGCTATCCCAAGGTACTTATCTCTCATCATCGTCTTCTGATGAAAATAATTAATATACATAAACACTAGTGCCCGAGCTGCAGAAATGTAAATCTCCATAAAGTGCGTGAATAATTTTTGTGTTGAAACAGTTTTTATGTTATGTTCACTGTGTACCTAATATATCATTCTATTACAAGAGCGCGAACGTTGCAGCAAAGGCCATAACAATTGCAACAATGGAAAGTATTCGTATGTCGGAAGCAAAACTTTATAAACAATTTATTGCAGGATATGAATTAATTTAAAATCAATTTTAACCTTTTTAAACCACACGAAAAATGTCAAAAAGTGGTTAGAAATATCCGTTTAAATATGTATACAGTAGAGTGGTAATTGAGTGAACTCCGGTTCGATTAACTACCCGTTCCAATAAACAGCCAAAATTTTACATTGCGTCTGAATGTAGTGAACAGAGAAAAGCCTCGATGAACAACCCATTTTCGGGGGTTTCCTTCAGAAGATCTCTACATTTCTGAAAATGGAAACTCTTATTATATAAATGGTTAATAAAGTAGAGAGAAATTGTTACAGATTAAACTCAACAAGACGCAGCAACAACCAAAAATAACTTAATTTTTTACATACTGTTACTGATTCTTTCTTAATTTTTATTATTGTATTTGTTGAAGTGCACTTTTAAGTTTATAATAAATAATTACTTACGAAGTGTAATTATTAATTTTCCCATCTTATTGTAGCCTCAAAGTAGTGAAACCCCCGAGATAGTGACCCTACATGGCAAAAAATACTTCTCGTACATGCCTTTACGATTTTTCGATTGGATCAATACTGCTATGAACGCATTTTAACTCTTTATGATTATTACAGCAAATACTCATATTTCAAGCATTTTAAATTATTTTTTAAAATGTTCCAGAAATGTGTTAGTTTAATTTTGAAAATTGTATAAATAGCATTGCTATTGATAATAATTTGTAAAATGATATTAAAAATAGTGTTAGTCTTGATTTGAACAACAAAATGTAATCAGAGCAGGCTTGGAAATATTGTAAATCAATGTTATATTGAACACAAACAATTGGGGAAAGGAAGTCAAGTTGTGAAGTGGAATTAATTTTGGCTTCCCCAATTATTTATTAATACGTGAATAAATACATACCGTTTTCCCAATTCAGTATGTTTGAAATTATTCTATATCCTTTGCGTACGCTGTCGTAGGCTACGTTAATTCGTAGCACCTCTGCAGAGGTTTATAAAAAGTGTCTGATTTGTGCATCTAGTGCTAGCTGTTTTTCCAAGATTGTGTACTAGGTTTGAGCAGTCTAATTGAAGACCTATGAGCCAGAGGTAGGCAGCGACCTGCAAATGAAGCAGTTGGAACCCTAGGTGTGAGACAAGGGCTGAATTGGAGGCGTTTTCGGAACGATCGAGCTACAAAAGTCGTTCTGTAAGTCATCAACGGCTTCTATCTGCAAGCCAACGGAGAAATAGGGGCCCGGGAATCGTGGGATTTGTTGGGGGCACGAGTTATTGCAAAAGCAAGCGGGAAGCCAGTATATCCTAAATGATTAAATTTAGTGATTTCTAAGTGGCGTGATCTTTGTGTACTTCCAGCAGACGCGTGATCTGAGTGGTTTTTGTTTGGGACGTGTATTTACTTACTGATATTTTTATCAACTAAGCACAGAGAATTGTAGAATAATAGCGAATTTGTTTTGCGACTTTATGAGGCTAAATCGCCATATTTGAATTTAGTTCCTATTAGTTAAGTTATGCAATATTTTCACGATCTCCAGTGGTTAAATGAGCATTGTTCAATTGATGCCAATGCATTTCAGTAATTTATAATAAATCAAAATGATACTTACTAGGATGTAGAAACCCAACCTTTTGAGATTATAGAGTCATTTATTTAAATGTAACAACAATATCATATAAAACATATGAGATTATTAAAGTTATTTCTTTAAATAAATTATAATAATACACCAATAACAATTACCACTACAATACATTAACGTGGTTTTGAAAACGGTCTTCTCCGATCTCCTTTTAAATGCACAATAAGAAAATTAAAACTAACTTCTAAAAATGTAAGAAGGTTCCAACTATAATTTTGGAAAATAATTGCAAATTCTTCTAAATACTCATCTGAACATCGTACAACCGCTGGATCAAAGTTTCTTGTGTCATTTCTAGAGTTTTCTATCAACGGTGCTTCTAAAACTCATCAACAATATCCATAAGTTATTGTTAGACCAGAAATATTAGGTATCTTAACCAAGTAATGGGACTGCTTCTTCCGATCTAGGTACTCATCAAAAATTAATGTAAAACTAGGGCCGGCTGCTCCTTACACTAGAATTACATATATTACATTTATTTGTTTTTTATGAGGAATTTTGTCAAAACTGTCCACATGTTCAGCGTTTTCATGGTTTAACAAAATGTAGGTGTATGTATTTCTCTAATAAAAACATCGCAACGAAAATGTTTGCTCAGTTTTGATTGTATAATACAACCCTGTAGTACGTCTTCTAGAATTTTTAGACACCTTGTATAGCACGCGATAGAGGCATAATTGTTTATCTTTGACCACCATTTTTGTTTCTTTGTTTGGTGCGCTTATAAATGGACAAAATAATCAAGTCAGATTTTTGGTTAGATACACACATTAGACTGGAGGCTATGCTGACTTGAACAGTATATTTTCCAACGATGTTGTATGATTTTTAATCTAATTTATCGTTAATGCTGCTTGAAGAGCAAACACATAAGCTATCACTTTAGGCCCCTCTGGAGCCAATTGATCAATGGATTTATTTGGTTTCTAGTTGATGTGCAGAATCCACCAGCATATTAATTGGAATGGCCACGATGTCTGGTGAGATCGATCGCTTTAAAGCGATAGTTCTGATTCCAAGCGAATTAGCTTTGTGTGCTTTATAATGGTAGACAGATGTTTTCTGTAAACGATACGCAGTTTTTATTAGTGTATAATGGGTGAGGGATTTATGAAAAAAAAAACTTCAGGAGTTACCAACAAAGTGAGCGTGAAACATGCTTTGTCAGACATCTTTTTGTCATAGCGATAAAGTTCGTGTAATATATAATGAACCCAGTGTTTAATCCGTGTGATGTATATATTTTAAGGGGGATGCGAAATGTTGGAATTTAATTCCAAAGGTACACCAAACAGAATACAGAAAGTAAAAAATATGAAAAAGTTGACGGATAACGTGCATAACCTTGATATTGAACTCGAAACCGTAAATGTACTAAATACGAATTTGAGTACGATAATCAATTTTGAAGTGATAGATTATAATAATGGTGATAGATGAGAACTGGCACTCTTAGTTATTTTTCTACTTTAGCTTGACTTTAAATAACCCCAGGTCAGAAACCTGATTTGGCGTAGATAAATAAACCGTGAAGATGATTTCTAAGGATTGATGTTTCTGAAATTTTAGTTAAAACAAGAGAGTTCTCGTAACAGATACAACTTTAGTAAAGTTAAATGAACAATTAATGCGTAGCCTTTTTTTACAAATTGTCTTCTGACAAGTTATTGGGAGCTGCTTCATCCTATTTTTAAAAGATCGATTACAACTTTACAAATGTCTTATAATTCAACGAAAGGCTCTAGAACTCTAGTAAGATAATAACTATCTTGCTGGAAACAATAGTACAGGGAATTGGCAACTTATTAAGAGCCTACTTCAAGACAGGAGAAAAGATACAATATCAACAATAACTTCAAGACAGGAGAAAAGATACAATAACAATAACACCACAAGCATGAGAAAATTACTTCAAAAGTTGAGTTTAAAGAAACAAAAAATCAGACACAAACAATATTATCGCTGTTCATTATTATTAAAATTAAGCGAAAAGTGGAAAATATTTCTCTGGTGTTTAAACGGGACAAAAATTCCAAAAGAACGGAAAATCTTGCATATATCAACTATACATAAAAAAGGGAGTAAGGGCAACTACAGCCACTACCGTGGAGTATCAGTTACCAGTACCAGTAGCAGGGTATTCTATCTTTTATGTTAGACCTCTTATGTAAAATAAACCTAAAATAAACTATTTTGTAACTCATCCTTATTATTTTTTTATTCCTTACTATAGAACAGCGCCCACATATTGTATGTAAGCAAAACAACATGTATTGGAACAAAACACCAGCCTACTAAATCATAAACGTTTAAATGCGATTTACAATCTTCAAGCCGGGGTCGATAGCTTAGTGGTTATTCATTCTACTGATGTAAGGCCGCGAGGTAGATCCCTGGTCCCGATGAGGTTTTTAAAAAAATGCGGATGAAAGCCTCTACAGAATTCCATCATCATTCGGAAGTGATGTAAAGCCGTGGGTCCCCTGTTACTACAATGTGGAGCACGTAAAACATTCCTTGCTAGGGTTGGAACTCTTTAGTCTCGGCAAAATTCTAAGTAGGACTTTGATCGCGTGACCACAGGAGTCGGTGTCTAAGGTACTTGGTACTCTGTATGCCTAGACCTTGTCTATTAACAAACAGACAAGCAAACAAATAATCTTCAATTTTGTTGAATGATTTTAGAACATATGTTCATTATCATTATAGTTGTTTTGTTACTGCAGAATTACGCCCTTATATTTGCTATGTGCAAGAACAAGTCCTGAAAACATGGTAAACCAAGCATATGAATATGGGTATACCTTTAAATGACATCACGAATACATTATGTTTTGCGAACGACCAGATTGCATTGGCTTAAGATTATGAAGACCTAGAATACGTGACTAGAAAACGAACGGCTGAATGAGAATACATGTATGTATGTGGATTACAGCAAGTCTTGGCTCTGAAAGATGGGCTACAGATCAAGCACACCAAGGAGTGCCAATATCTAGAAATACATTTAATAAGAGAAGGCCCTTCAGATGAAGCTATTCAACATAAAAATATGCAAACTCGAAATGTTATTTCTCAATTAGGCAGAATTTGATATCAGAGTTGGGTTTCTAGAGAAGAGCGGCTCAAAAATATAGAAAAAAGATAGGAAACAAAAAATCCTGTAAATCATGGGAATTAATCACACAGTTGTATGCAAAGGTATGCGGGTCAAACGGTTAGAACGGTACGGCAACGTACAACGAGCCACTGAAGAGAGACTCCCAAAGAAAGTTTTAACATGGACATCCCACGACAAAATGAAACGAGGAAGACCGAGGAACAGTTATAGAGAAGAACTAGATAAAGGGATAAGGGAGATAAAAGGATAAGTAGAGAATGGAAATCGAAAGACGTAGTAGAACGTTTTAAACCGATATGCGGGTCGCAGCTGAACTCCAGAACAGCAACCAACAATGCTAACCAAAACAATCCATGAAAATGTTATCTGTTCGTGTCACACTGTCTTGAAATAAGGAAAATCCCTAACAGATGTTCGCCCGTACTAAAACTTTACAGGGAGAAACTAATATTGACCACTTATGCGCTTAACGAGTTACTGACCACCCAACGGGGGACGGAGGAGGTCCATCCATTTAAAGCTGTAAATTGTTAAATATTTAACAATATGCAGAATTACTGTACCACATGCATCCATATATATAATAGGCTTGTCTGGGACGCTGTTTTGTGTGTCCGGGACGCTGTTTCAGCAGCCAAACCGTAAGAGATAGAGAAAAAAGTTATGAAAGTTGTATGTTTGGAATGGTCATGTCAGGTCAGGAACCGAATTTCAGTCACGTGACACTTCCGGTTTTCGAGAAATCACGTGATTTCTTGAAAACGCGTTCTATTTGAAAAACGGTCTTTTTTGTTTTATTAAATGAGACATTTGTCTCACTGGTTGCTAGTTGTTTACTAATGGAATACGTTCAATTCAGCTCGAAATGCAGCATTTCAGGTGCGTTGAATGCAAGAAGCCGTTTCTTGACCTGCCGAACTGTCTTGTGCTCGCTGAATAATATATAGACTGCTACAAGTCTATTGGAATTCCTCAAATTAATACCTTAGTAGGAATCGAAATACAATTCCACTGCACCACAACGAGATGGTTAACGGATTTTCAGATTGCTAGGATGTGCCTTCAGAAGAAGTTATTAAATCCGACGTTGAAGTTGCCTCTAAGGGCTGCAAATTGTTTCAGAATGGTTGCAGCATCGCATGGAACGATAGCACTCAAACCAAGTGCACTGATGCTGCCTGATTGATTACAGTACCCACACTAACTTAATCCCGAGCGAAAAAGTTCGACGAATTGCCAACCACACTCCGAGTGCATAAAATGGCAGTGGTTGCTTCACATCTTGATGACCTAATATAACTTCACTATTTTCTCAGGGCTTCTAGAACAGGTATAAAAATTTCGAATGCGAAAACTGTTAAAGAACTGTAGGATTGATAAATTTCCTCATTTCCATGTTATATAGAAGAATACCACTGGCTACTGACATATTCTTCCACAGGCTAAATAACTGGCACGCATCTAATCCATTAATGCATTGTAAAGTAGTATCAAATCATGCGTCTTAGTTTCTGTAACCACCAGTTCATCACTGCGTATTAGAAGCAAACATTTAATTGGATACTTCACTGTTATAAAGGTAAAAGGGGGAATAAATTACTATTATATAATTAGTCTTAGCAACCACTATAGCCTATATCTGTATACCTTAATATACAAGTTTGCTGGATATATATTAGAGTATAGTCCAACCCCATGTGAGCATCTTAAAGAAACCAGAATGTCATTTATAATCAAGGAGATCCATGAAGAAGAGCATTCTGAGTTATCTTCAGTCATAAATGTGCTGCAACATGATAAACTCCAAAATGCGTTCTTTCAACAAGATGACACTATTGCCCATACAGCATACGAAACGATCGAGTATTTAGAAAAATTATTCGATAATCATATAAATAGTTCGATTGCCCAACATCGTTTTACACCACAGTAAAACAATTTAATAACAATTTTAGACTTCTCTATTTGGATATGTATAAAAATATCTATTTTTAAAACACCTAGCAACAACTTACAAAATTAGAAAGAAAAAATTGAATACTAGTTGTAATGCACCTGATTCGTAGCGCCAGAGTTTTTAATATATAAACCCGCTGGCGTAAAGCTGACTTGTGCATTTGATGCGGTATTAAGTAGCATATATATTTGAAATCCTGCTCAATGTAAATCCCCACGCGTTCCGATAAGGCAGTGCGATTAAGCGCCAAACGACATTGGATGTAGCTAAAAATAGACCGGTAAAACACCAGTTCGTGGTTCTCGGAGAAAGGCTGGACTTTAGCGGTTGAATTGTGACAGCAAGTCGGGCCACCAAGGTAGCGGGCGGCCAAGGTTTGAGTTGTGGAGGTAATATCCGAGCCCTAGGAATGTAGTACAACCTTGGAAAGCATCTCCGAGGTCCATATAACTAACAGCTGGAACCCTCTTCAGCGATTTCAGGGTGAAATCACTCGAGCTCCCTACCGTGAGAGGTGCAAATTTGAAAAGCGATGTTATCAAAGGCCCAGTTTCACGGTTTTGCTGGTAGCAAAAGTGCAACCAACTAGAAAGAAAAAATACTAAAGACTATAAAAATGCCGGCATATTTGTTCAAGTTTGGCAAGTTGTTGTATAAGGTAATATCGAAGAAAGACGAAGAAACTGTAAATGAAAAACTTTGAAGTTTAGAAGTTTTCTAGAATGCACATAAATAGTACAATTGCATAATTGCGAGCAGTTCTAAACTAAAATCATGTTAATGTAAGAAGAATAATATTTACGTCGACTAGGTATGTACCTTTTTAGTTTCTTAAATAACTAATTTACGTAGTTTTAAACGGATGTTTAACGAAATCGCATGTAATATTACATCTGCAGAAATCAGTAACTCTTCAGAAATGCAGATTATCTGATGGTAGTTATACTGGTGTCATAAAATGATCGTTCAAAAATTAAGCTGTCTGTTTATGCAACAACACCCAAACGGTAATCGCTATGAGTCTGCTCATTGATTTATGTACAAATTTGTGGGCACCAAATCGATTGTAGATAGCCATTTAACCTCGAATTAGGTGTTTGCTTTTACATATTCAATTTATTGATCAGTAACGCTCTATTGTTTATCTTCGGTAACCAGTATGAAATGAACCTTCTACCACGCTAGAGATTATTGTATATAAGAACTCATATAATAATAGTAAAATCCAATTAACATTAAGTTAGTTCTGTAGAATCAAAATATGTTATTATATTTTCCTAACAACTCACTTTTGCATAAATTACTTAAGTTTATCGAGCTGGAACGAATGTAGCAGTTCAGCTTGTATTTCAGTGCCTAATTTAAGCTCTGACTAGCCACTACAGAAATTTATTTAATCATAGGCGGGTCCCTGCCGAATTGTTCACGTATTACAAGGAGAAGATCAAACTGAGAAAGCTCTGCTGGTGTCAGCGGTGTAGAGTCGATCCCTGGGGCAATCGGCTGAAAACGCCACCCCCGCGCTGAAGTTTGGCAAAACTCCGTTAACCCGGGATTAGTCGCTAGGTTTTGTTTCGCGTCGTTGGTCGCGCGTGAGCGTTTCTCTCACAGCTGACATTTTGAATGTATACGTGTGGTTTTTTTCATAATTGGCAATTATTACTTTATAATCATAATGTGGAAATATCTGTTAACGTCATACCTTAAAATTAAAATAAAAAATTATTCATTGAATATACAAAACTTTATTTTATACACCATGTGTAAATACAACTCAAATCGTTAAATTCAATTCCAAAAAAGATATAATGTAAACTCTGCTTCGATCTCTAGTTTGTATCCGACTCATCCGAAACTTGTATACAATTAGGGCAGGTATATGTGGTATGTTCCGTACAAATGGCTCGTTGGCAAGATCGCAAAATCAAAAATGTATAGATCAAATACAAAAATATAAAAGTAAACGTGGTTAGTCGCGTAATGAGCGATTTGCTCACACTAGCGCACGCACCTACCAAACTACTTGTCACAATTGCACTGTACCTTGTTTTTTTCATGAAATAATACCACTAGCCGGTGCTTGACGAATAGGGTGGGGATTAAAAAAATTGGCGTGGCCGTACCTGTCATTGTACTAAAATGGCGAATTAATTTGTAAAAACGTGAGGGAATCGCTCATGTAGCGACCAATGCCGGGTTAATCAATCACGTGGCAATTTACAGGCAATTGATAATGATAGGGCTGAGATGTCATTAGGAGTTAACAAGAAACACCAGCTCGCGGCTAGTTTTACAGGGCGAAATTTAGGGCTTCCGGGAGCTACGCCACTGAAGAACCCTGTTTAAATCACGCCAACTGATGCGTGAGCCTCCTGATAACGCAGGATTATGATTTACTCGACCTGAACAGATATCGTGGGTCAAGCCGTCCACTGAAGATCTCTAATTGGCGGTTTGGGAGGATTATGGAGTCAAAACGCCCATATAGTACAAGTCACGTTTATTATATTACTTATAATACCTTAGATTAAATAAAAAGTGATAACCTACCTGCTATTTACAATAAGTATTAGTCTCAAATTAAAACGTTGTACTATGTATACCCATGATACTACTACTACTAAGATAAACCCACGCGGCGATCGAATTTCGTACTGCGTTGCGCATGACGTCACTCTGTGACAAAAATGCTGCTTGACGGTGTGGAAATGCATTGCTTTAAAGCGGTTTTTATTAATGTTTACTGTTTAGTAGCATATTTTATTATAATATTGATATATTACATTTTATTCAATATTATAATAGTACAAGAGATATTTCTTTTATGATTTAATGTAGGATTTATGGTACATAATAGAATAAGCCCTTAAATAAAGTAGGTAGGTGCTGGGTATAATAAATTATCTTCAAAGTTTAGCATTGTATAGTTTTTTTTTTTTGTAAAAAACGAACAATAAACGATTTTGAATACTAGAGTATGTAAATTTAAAAGTAAAGGAAGATAACAACATATGAAGAGTGAAAAGTTTAAGGCTTATTCATTATCAAAAATTATTACTTTAATCCCTAGCGCAAAAAAACGGACTTATGTTTTTTAAAATTTAAATAAATATTGTTAATTTTAAAGGAATACCTCTGTATAAAAATATGAGTGATATATACGAGCATATGTATACTGGGTGTCCACTCTCAAAGTCAAACATAGGCAATGAACATTGTGCATTTGATTTTTAGGTATTTTTCCATTATTTCTATACTATATCAGTAAATATTATTATTACTAGTATTATTTGATGTGCAACAATTTTATCTTTCTATTGAGACCATTATCTTTCCTGTAAGTTGAATTGGCGAGTAGAAGTCAGCAAAATCGTTCAATGCAATGTTAGATTCCTATGTTCGAGTTTGAGAACGGACACCCGGTATATATTATTAACTATTTTTTTGGATTTTTATGGGTAGGTGTAAAAAATTTGTAGTGATAAACAGTTTTGTTTAATTTATTAAGTACACATTATTTATTTACATATTATTTACATGTTATTTACAAAATTTACACATTTACACAAGAGAACCAAGTTTTATTACGACTTATTTTACAATTTTTGTAATTTTTCTCTTCCTCACTTTGGATTTTTCTTTAATATCTCTATTCAATATTCTAATTTTAAAATACATTTTGCATCGAAAGAAAATATGCTTGGCCTCTGTACTTAAATTGATAGATTCCGCTAAATCCATTAGGACTTTTAAATAATTTTTGGTCAATTTTAATGACTCCCCATTAAAATTGTTAAAAATGAAGAGAAGGTACTGCATCACTTTTCAACTTCCATTTATTTTGCGGTAATTCCAACAGTTTCTCTTTGGAACAGTAATCATTTTCTACAAAATGATTTGAACAGATTCTTGATATTTTCACATTAAATTTGTGTTGCTGGTAACACTTTAGAATCCATTGTTCACAAACATGTTTGTCCCTTGGAAAACTAAAGAAACGGCAATCCGAAACTTTCTTGCTCTTTTTGTTGTTGTTGCTTAAACAACCCATCACTGCACAGTACACCATGGTAATAAATGTTTAATGCAATGTTTTAATTATAATTTATTGAATTTGACGCACATATATTTGCAAACAAAACGAATAACACATTAAACACCGAACCGAAACCTTTAACCGCCGTATCAAACTGCCTGGTGCTGTGGAAATTTGTCACAGAGTGACGTCAGGCGTGCGAGAGAGATGGGCTTATCCCATGCGCGTGGGTTTATCTTAGTAGTAGTAGTATCATGATGTATACCCATGTGGCCACAATTATAATATAACAGCAATAAGATAACATGAACAAGAAAATAACACGTATTGCTTGAGTAAGAAAGAGATAAACATTCGAGTAGGCCTGAAGCTCATTTTAATTATGACAGATGTCAACCAAACATGCCTACTAAAATAATTTTTTCATATGGTCATCTCTTTCTTACTCAAGCATTTTATTTTGTTGTTCATGTTATCTCATTGCTGTTATATATAAATATGGTACCATCAGTATTGTGAAAAACAGTTTTAACTAACAGGTTTATACTATTAGTGTATATGACTTCTGTCTGATACGTAAAATTTTACTTTTAGTGTACGTTAATATTGAATCGATCATATCGCACAGGCCATATCTCCAATTTTCTGTAAAATTTTATACACACGTCCAATAAACCGTAGGTCTGCTGAGCTATAATCTATTCGTTTTTGCTTTTGCACAGTAGGAGGTCTTGTGGTTACTGATTCATTGCTTTAAATATGTAAGCACGTTTCCTCTGTGAAGCTTGCGTACCAGTTAAAGCCAAGTTTTATCTTTTTTTAAGGATTAAGAATTCATTGTTACCAACTGAATATATCTTGCCTTTGACGTAATGATGTACTAAATAATTTAAAATGTGCATTATAAAACTGCAATTCTACCGTCAGGTATTATTGCGTTGACGATATTTTGTTAGTGAAGCAAAGCAAAATTCTATATGTGGCGCAGCTCTTTAAGTGAATTTTTGAGGAATAATCAACTGTATTCCCTTTATTCGAATGTAGATTTATTATATTCGAGCTGGATTTCATTACCGATTTATTTAATTGTGGTGTTCTATTGCATGTATAAGATGGTCAGTGCAGAAATAATAGCGAAACCTGTTTATCATCCAATTAGAATTGTGAAATTATGAACCCCTTATACCACATTCCATAGTTTATCAGAAAATCCTAATCCTCTCAGAGGGCGCGTTGCAGGGTGGCGGATGGGGAAAGTCTTGTGGTCATGATTGCTGTAGAGCAGGTAAAAGTTACCTTTTCCTTTTGCGCTTCAATTTAGCTTGTTGTTACGCTCATTTTGTCATTTCGCATGCAATATTTCAAATAATTCATTAGATTTCACTATTCACATGTAGTCCTAATATCCAGTAACAACTGCTTAGGCAACCCTATTAACATAAGTCACAATTGTTTAACAAGTTATAGTTCTATGTTTATCAGTTTGGCACACACACCGGCATTCGTACAGTTTTTTTCCTTTTTAAAATTTTGTAACTTTTCATAACCTGAGATTGTAAACTGCTTTTGGCAAACTTTCATTCTTTTCCATCCCCTATTCGGCAGTGAGAAGTTGGTGCCCTGGGTTCCTTTGCTTAGTTAAGAGCTCCGGATATAGCTCGCTCTGTTTTGAAAGGATATGTGAGGCATCGTAACCCTCTTGAACGCCATGGTAGCTTTTGGGCGTTACTGCTTGCGTTCGCTGAGCTTTTTGGCAAATTTGTTGCGCCTCCTCTCCGATCGGACCGTGTGCAAGACTGTTCGCCACCACTCGTCAGGTTAGTTTCCGCTTCTTCCCTTTAGCTCAGTTGTGTACCTAGAAATTAGTATTTTTAGTTATTTTCTTCCCACCTGGAATCTTTTTTCTACCTGAGATGGTTTTCGTTTTGGAGTAATTTGTGCTGCCTGGGACATGCTGTGCAGTTGCGAGTCTGCGTGCTATCCATTCCTGTGGCTGGGTTTGCTGCCATCCCCCTGCGATCGCTGCCCCTGTAACGGGGGTCATCAGCAGCCTGTTGCGAGACCATCTTCATGGCCAACGAACTGCCTGGTTGCCACGTTCACCAACTCAGCACCTCGTGCCCTGTATACCTGAAAGGTTTTTGTAGCGTTATAATTATGTATTGTTTGTTGATTTGGTCTATAAGTATGACCTACAGATTTGCTATTTTGGTTTTTTGTGTATTACGATTTGTGCTTTACTTGCTTAATTGGATTTTTTATTATTTGGTATACTTACCCGGTAGCCACTTTTAGTTTGCTTTAATATGTTGTGCGGCTGCCTTAGTAATCACTTTTTCATGTACGCGTAACAAACTAGTGCGTTGACGTCAATTTGATTTTGCATTAGTTACCTGTCAAAATTGTGGGCTGTGGCTGTGCTACCGCCTACGGGATTATTACTGTGTTTAACTGGCTGCCCGTTTCTAAATTCAGTTTTAAGTTTAGGGTTTAGAATAACCGCAAGTAAATGACGTGAAGCTTCTTAGAACGCCTTTTGAATTTGTTATAGGTCCTAGCACCGCTTGTGAGATTTCATAAACTGCAGGTACCGCCCCCTCTAAATTTTGTTTGCAATAAAGTCAATTAACTAAGCCAACTCTCGGGGTTGAACGTTGGACTTTCTTTATACTTCCAAGTCCCGTCTTGGATGGCACTCTGTTTAACGGAGTCCATCTGAATATTTAGGGCTTTTTGGTTTTGATCTTAGATGTCGATCTCCGCTTCACGGTAACCGCTACTATTTAGAATTAGACATGCTTCTGCGTTTATTTATTTGATTTACGATTTGGACGCTTAAGCAGGAGATTACATAGCATATAACGCCCTTCTGGCTAGTTTTGAATTACGTAGCACTATTCCTTTTCTTATAAGTCAACTTGCTGTGATATACTTGTGATATTCGTTGGATTATCTTTTTTTATATTGTTGGTATGCGTTTATATGTTTTATGCATTTTTTATGGTATGCGCTATAGAACCAGTCATGAATAAATCGCGTTACTAGTTACTATTTTGGTTTTCTTGGAATATCTCTTACATTAGGGAGGTCCGACCCAAGGATTTGTCTACGTCGAGGACCTGGCGCCCTCTCCCTTAGTTTCCTTCGTTACATTATCTTGTGAGAACTTTTGTTCTCTAATTTAACTATATTAAATTATCATAACCTTACATAATCATATTTTTGGAGAAAAAGTAAAAAACCTTTATTAAGAGAGGGTTGTGGAATTATAGTTTTATCGTTAATTGACCATGAGAAACAACTGCTTTGAACAAAGAAAATTTAGGTCTACTAAATATTTTATAGTTTTTCATTGAAAAAATATCAAATTTGCCAAAGCCAGTAAGGAAGGTCAGCTAACTGTTCCTAATTAACATTAAATTACGTACGGCCTTTATAACAAAACTCCTGGACAGAGACTGACAAAAATAGGTTACAAAAAATTAGAAGAAAACGATGACTGAACATTTAGATCCCCATGGCTCACTCTTTGTAACAGCCTGGAAAGAAATTGTATTAGTAGAGAGCTTCTTACTGTGGGTTTTACGAGCAATGCTGCTCTAAATGTTTTGGTATCCTTTCAGTAAATTACCCTACCTGTTGTTATTGTTAGTCTGCAGACTATCACTTTATAGACTGGTTCTTGGATTAGCACATAGTCTACGATGTTTTGGGTGATCGTGTTCTTCACCACATCTGATACACCTTGTGTTGGATATTCACGTGCAGGAAACCAATTATCTCAATCTTCACTACTTGTTTGAACTTTTACGCCATGAGGTTTCTCGGAAAAACGACGAACGACCTTTATCCCTTGATTCCTCTTGGGCCTACTCTTCTTGCTAAGACGGTTGGCGAATTCCTTTCAAACTCCTCTCTTTCTTTTCTCCGGCAGGTTTGGAACTTAAAGACGATACTTTTGGAGTGTGGTTGGCCTTGGGATTCTTTGGAGTTTGCACGTTAAGCTTAATTACGACTCCCCAAATTTGTAGGTTGCTTTGAAGCTCGACTTCTCGCATGCAAAGTAGTGAACCTTTTTCCTCAGTATATAATAATAATTATGGCTGATTTTTTTTTAATTTGACTTATTTATCCATCACCGGTGAACCCTTTTGATAGATTACTCTTTCATCTACTTACGCGAATGTTACATTTTACGTCGTATATTGACCTGATCATTTTGAATAATTAAACTAACTTTGTTTTACCTGGTAGAGCCTTTTTTCAAATCGTCCTTTCCTAATAAGTCTCTTAACGTAATGCCTACAATAGTGAGAAAAAATATTTAATTTTAGTGTATATTTTTTTGAATTTTCTACCCACTTTATATAAATTGGTATATCTGGTTATTAGTTGGCTCTGTGTTAGACCGCGAAAGTCATGTTTAAAACGCCCAACTTGATTTAATTTACATTTTTATTCTGTTACTATTCTTATCACTTGTGCCGATTTTGACGTATTGTACTGATAGTAAGAGCCATTTTAACTAACATTTTTCAAAACAATTCATCATTTTATTTGGCAACGGAGCTATATCTACACAGATATATATTCTATATAGGGTGATTCACAGAAGAATACGTGACCGCAATTCGTAAATAAGCATCCCAATATACTACATAGCATACTACCGTCGTCAATCTAATATAAAGTATCTATAATTCTGTCTTGCCTAAATAAATAAGCTATAATTATATTGGAGCGTCATATTGTAAGTATTTTGGGTTGCCTATTTTCTAAGCGCAGGCTCGTACTTACCTGTGAATCACCATGTTTAATACATTTTCACAGATCGTGTAAATTTTCATATGAGTATAAATTGAAAGCCAGCATAATATAGTTAAAGCAAGGCCATTTACTGTACAAAAACCAAATTATCTGTCATTTTATTCCAAAATATATGCCACTACCAGTTTCACCGGTTGAACTGCGCCGTAATTTTAGACTTTCTAGTTCTGAAAGTACAGTTGCGGAATTAAAAATCCCTGCACTTAATATGATTCAGTGTATACCTTACTCTACTTTACTTATCACGTTACCTGGTGAAATTTTTCAAATTCAAAATAATTACTCGCGTTTGACAGCATGCCTCATTGTTTAACTGTCAATTGCTAACCTAGAAACGCAAAGCCCAATTTACATTACCCAAAAATTGCAAAAATCCTCTATAAGACTCGCCCGGATTTTTAATTCCGCAACTGTACATAGTATTAGTGATATTATCGAAAGTAATAAACGAAAAAAAAGATGTAAATAGTTTACCCCTAGTATGAATGTAGGCTCTTAAATGAGCCAATAAATTTGATTCAGGTTTGAATACTTATTTTGAAGACGAAGTCCGTAAAGATCTAGAATAAGCCGATACATTTTTCGATGGGTGCTCTGGTCGAAACAGAAATCAAAAGTTTACTAATTTCTTACTTTGGGTAGCACAATAGTTTATTGATTGTAAATATTAATTTTGCTCCAGAAAAATATTACTAATTAATAGAAAATGCTGCTAATAGCTAGATCTCTGTTTTCAATAAACTTCGTGACAATAATTCTTAAAGCTTTTTAAATGGTGGCCCCAATACTATAAAAAGAACCCATTCATCCGATATATAGACAAAATAAATTGAGAATAAAAATTAAAAATTAGTTACGTATAGGCTATAAAGGTAATAAGTAATATTTTTATTTTATACCAATAAGTCTGTCAGAATAAAGTAGAAGTTTTTCTGTCATATTTATTTACAACTAGCAATTTCTTTGGACAATTCTGCTCAATTTAGTCAAATCAAATATTTTCCTTATGCTATATTTTTATTTTGATGTGAGGTTTGTTTATTGTATAAACACATAACTTTTTGTCGCGGTTTGAGAAGTAAAAACTAATGCATTCAGTAGTCACATATTCTAACACCTTTTGTTTTCATTGTAAAATATTGTAATACTTTTCTCGAGTTGTAATATTTTAAAAGTGAACCATTCTATTTACTTTAGTCCTCAACAGACGGTCCTCAAAAAATTATGATACAGACGAACTGGGGTTGAGTCGGACCTTATAACGAAATGACCTGAAATACATGCTAGTACTTACGCTACTAATCATAAGGCTATAAATTACAAATGTAAGGTCTCTGATATTTATCTCCACCAGGAGAAATACAAACTGCTTATATAAAAAACTCTTCTGAACTTCGTCCAACGAATAGATATATTTTTTAATTTACTGCGAGAATCGTATGTTGCAGAAACCTGTTTTGCACGTTAGATATTATAATTTGGAGAATTAAAAATTGATTTAATTCAACTAAATCGAGCTGTACACAATTGGCTTACCAATAGAAAATAGAACTAGAAATGCTCGTTTCTGGGAAGTGCTTCCACGCTCTCTGTTGGTTAAACGTAGTATAGTATAGTGCGTCCACAGTAAATTACATTTTCCACGTCCACATACGAAAGCCGGTCGTTATCACAACGAACGTGTTTGTTACGAAAAAATGCACCATTCACAGTTATATGTCATTTTAACCTAAACACTACTCAAAATATGTCATTTTGAATAAAACCTGTCATTTATAAAATGGCAAAAACGTATTTTTTGTGATCGTTGGAACAATTGAGTACATAACTCGCTCGAAAGTGTATGTTACGTTCGTATTTTAAGTCACGCGGCTCCGCTATGCTTCGCTCGTTTCTCAAATATACTCGCACGATATACACCACTTTCGCAGCTATCTACTCCAGTGGGATAAGTAACTCATTACGTCACTAGTTCGACACTATTTCCGTTACTGAGTGGTGTAGTGGCTTCATTACCTAACTGAAATTGTGTCAAATGAATAACAGAATGATATTGGCCAACTAAAATATTATTGAAAATTACAGATTTGACATTTCTCTTAATGACCTTTTCTCAATTTTAGGCAGTTGTAGATAAAATTTTGTATAATATATGTGTGATAATGCATCATTAATACACTTATGTGCTTACACACGCGTATATTAATGATGCTCATATCCCACTTGTATAGTAAACTAGCAAGATGCTCGTTCTTCGTACGGACTACAAATGTTTTTTCTTCTAAATCTTAAACGAATTCTAGAATGCTCCCCTCCTCCCCCCACTCAATGCGCTAAACTAACAAACGCTGCAAAATAGTATTGTAGGTAAAAATCAAACAATATTCTTCCGAAAAAAGTTCTCCATAACCCTTTTATGCTTCACGTAATCCCTGGAAATGTGTATGTAGTTGTCGTTCTCCTTGTATAGATTGATAAAACTATAGGAGTAGTATAAGAATAATAATAAATGCACTTATTAAATGTTGTATTCATAAATTGTAGCAACATACCAGTTTCCATCACGTGGAGGTGGAATTTCGGAAATCCTATTTTATTCTAAACTGAACACACGAAAAAAAATCAATAACTTTAACCTCTTTTTAACTTCTTTTTACTTTTACCCCGTTTTTACTCATTTCACAATGAAATTTAGAATAAAAACTTTAAACCACTTTTTAAAGATTTAAAAAACACACATGCCCAAAAAGCATGGTCATTAGAAAACACGGGAAATACGAAAGGTTCTTTAATCACCCCGAAGCCAGATTTGCACCTTTAGGGGTTGATTAGGGCAAAATCCTGAAATAAGTTTCTAGGTATTTGCATTCACAATATTTGGAAGTAAACACCAAGTCGCCATCTCATTGGGTCTTAGAGATATTGAGGAACTCGTAAAAACACATTTTGCCTCTTTTCACCCCCGTAGGGGTTGAATTTCAACCTTTTAACCCATTTTATTGTAAAATGGAAGTCACAGCGAAAAAAATTAATAATTATAACCCCTCTACCCCTTTTCAGTTTTTCCTCCTTTTACCCCTTTAGGGTTAAAATTTTCAAGTGCCCTTACACCCCTTTCTAAATATTTAAAAAATACATCTATATGCCAAAAAATAATGTTTTAACTCAATCAACATAGGAGATACGTAGGGTTCTTTAATTGACCCCCAATCCAGATTTGCACCTTTAGGGGTTGATTAAGGCCAAATCCTAAAATACGTTTCTAGGTATTTGTATTGATAGTCTTTGCAAGCAAACACCAAATCGATATCTTATCGGGTGTAAGAGATATTGAGGAACTCGTGAAAACATTTTACCCCTTTTCACCCCCGTAGGGGTTGAATTTCAAAAAAACCCTTTTAACCCATTTTATTGTGAAATGGAACTCACAGCGAAAAAAAATTATAATTTTAACCCCCTACCCCTTTTCAGTTTTTCCTTTGTTTACCCCTTTACGGTTAAAATTTTCAAATTCCCTTATACCCCTTTCTAAATATTTTAAAAATACTTTTATATGCCAAAAAATAATGTTCTAACTCAATAAACATAGGAGATACGTAGGGTTCTTTAATTGACCCCCAATCCAGATTTGCACCTTTAGGAGTTGATTCGGGAAAAATCCTAAAATACCTTTCTAGGTATTGCCATTAGTAATCTTTGCAAGCAAACACTAAATCGATATCTTATCGGGTGTAAGAGATATTGAGGAATTCGTGAAAACACATTTTACCCCTTTTTACCCCCATAGTAGTCGAATTTCAAAAAACCCCTTCTTAGCACTACCTTGCGTAACAAATTAAACCTTGCACCCAAATTTCAAGTTTCTAGTACCAGTGGTTTTGGCTCTGCGTTGCTTAGTCAGGGTTGTGACTTTCCTTTATATATGTATAGATAACTAATATATAGTATGGTCAAAAATTGTTAACATCTAGTATGGTTATGGAATAGTAACTACTTTTTGCGTATTTCTTTACCAATTATAAGGTCCTTTAAGATGCTATACGATGTTTTAAACCATTTTAATGAAAAACTTTCCTTTCTGTGGCTACGAGTTTTTAAAGATCCTGTGATCTTATAATTTTTATTAAAAATTAATTAAAGTTTATTAGGTTTTTATAAACTAAACAAAATACAGCAGCTAGAAAGTTTTTTTTTGCCCATTGGCCTGAGCCTGCATAAAGCGTGAAGGAAGGCAACGAACGACGAGTTTTAGTACGCACTAATAGTAATTAACGTATTTAGAGGGGTAACCCAGTCTTAACATTCGAGCATATTTTTACCACTCCAGCGAGCGCAGCGAAGCGAAAGTGGTAATTTATGTGAGAAATGTTAAGACAGTTACCCCTCGAAATGCGTTCATTAGTTTATTGTTCATTGAAGCAATAATTTTGAATCAATAATAATTACTAAAAACTGCTAAATCGAAATCGGACTATCATGAATATGTGTGATGTTGCTATAGTGCATGCATGTTAAACCAGTGGGTGCATATTAAATGTATCTTAACATTCTAGGACGCGATCATATTAAACACTGTTTAACATTTCAATGAACAATAAAACATTTACATTCAATTATCACAGAAACGGTTGCTCCGAGCGACACCTACCAAGTATGTATACTTTTTGGACAAAACATACCAGGGAATAATAATAATGGTGAAGCACTAGCACCCCATGAAGGGGCTTGGCCTGCAAGGCGGAAGGTCAGAGCTTCCGTAGGGAATAATATTTTTTATTATAAATTTAATACACCGAGTTACAAAAACATTATGAAGGTTTAGATGTATGGGAAATGTTGCTGGTGGCGCCCTCTGCAATGTACTTCAAAACTGTGATCAGATCTGCTTTTCTCATCCCCAAATTTCGTGCAGATTCTGTTATTATTAAGATAAATATTTTAAAAAAGTAAAAAAATATAACAACTTTGACGTTTTTCGAAAACTATCACCTTTTGGATTAAGTTAAGTTGGACTAGATCGTCATAATTTAGGCTCAAGAATTTGTGCTGGCGTTTTGTACGGACCATTTAAAAACACCCTGTATATCTGACACATTGTTTCTTACAAAAACCTTAATCTTGATTTTGTTTAATCTATCAAATACGTTTTTACTGTAAGAAAATTACGCCATTCACAAATTATAATGTGAGTAAAAATACAGAACATGTTATTAGTAACCACACCATTTAATTTTTTTGTTTTATATATTGCATGAATAATAATAATAATAATAATAAAACTCACTGTTTATAAGGAAAATACAGAATGCTTTTGTGTCATATACAGGGTAGTAACGAAAGTTAGAGACATATTTACTGATCATTATGTACATAAAAATAGCTTTCATTTTTCAAATAAATTTTTGTGTAAAGGGCCAAAAAAGTTACAGCCCTTTAAAGTTTAATTTAAAGAAAACTAGATATATTTTTAACACATTGTGACGTAGTATGAAAGAAAATAAATTTTACGTAAAGAAGTTCTCTTGGCATTTTTAATTCAAAGTGGTATTGCTACTTGTACCGTCTGTTATGTTATTCAAAAAAGCTTCAAAATGACCATGTTGAGCTAGTCATGCCAAGAAAACTTTTTTAAGTAAAATGTACTTTTCTTTCATAACACAACAGAGAGTGTTTAAAAAGCGCGGTGTTCATATTTCCTTTAACAAAAGTATGCCTTAAACCCCCTAACTCCGCCAATTATTAAATTAAAGCTTTCTTGTTACTATCAAATAATGACATCAGTAAATCTCAGATAGGTTATAACATATTTTTATAAAACAAAATGTTTTTTTCAACTTTAGAATTTGGCATTTAGGAAAAAATTAGTTGACAAATCGTCACTACTTTGTATGTAGTTAATGCTGGTAAATTATATCCCCAAGATCTCCCATTCAAGATTTAAGAGGATTATAGAGTTAAAACGCTAGAGTTGTACAATAATATTTAAAGTTTATTATAATATAACAGTTTATATTAAGTAAAAAGTAATAACTTATGATCTAGTATTTACAATAAATATCAGTCTTGAAATTTACAAATAAAATAAACATGCGTTATAGTAATATATACATTATGGAATAAAGTTGTAAACGGAAGTATTGTACTGCTACTATGTTATATATGGAATATGTCTTACATTAAAGCTTCATTCCTACTATGCATTACAACTAGGATTTGTTGTGTTATCACTGCAAGTATTGCTACTCCATAGTTCAGTTACCCTGTTTTCCATACAACTTCTGGAGATTTAATCTTTGATTGAAATTTTTAAACAATCACCATCAGGACTAGGTCTAGCCTTTTCACCTGATAACAACATCTGAATCTCCTGCAGATCCTTCCCTTTAGTCTCGGGTACCATCACAATGGCAAAGAGGGCCCCGCCTGCGCACACCATAGCAAATATGCCGAAGGTCAGGCCCAATCCAATTGCGTTTTGCAATGGTTGGAAGAATTTGGTGACGGCGAACGCCAGTTTCCAATTAAAAGCGGCTGAGAAGGAACTAGCAATGCCCTTTACGTTAGGGGCAAATAGTTCACCCATCATCATCCAAGGAATGGGTCCGTATCCAATGGAGAAGACCACTATGAAGACGGCGACGCAGACGAGCGGCACCAAGGAGCAGCCGGATAAGTCGTAATTCAGCTGCAGGAGGTGGAAGTAGAAGCCCAACACCCCCAAGCAGATCGCCATTATCGATCCGGAGATTATTAATAAAATTTTCCGGCCCAGTCTATCAATCAAGAGCGATGAAAGGTAAGTGGCTAGGACCTGTAACAAGTTGTGTAATTTGATAACTTCATCCTTGAGTGACGTAAACTAAGAGGGCTGTGATCACTTAGGTTGTCTAAATTTATTGAAATTTATGTATCGTGAGAGATCCTGCTGACTTGCACAAATTAGGAAATTGGTGTTTAGTAACATAAAGCATCTCTGAAGTGGTCAATTGTTGAAATAATTACCCTGTTGCCAGCTTGCTCTAAATTTTAAAAAATCCAATAGCAAACGTTGCTTATTTTCTCTTTTCAGGCTTGTTATTGAGGTGCAATCTGAGACGGCGTGGCGCAAGTAATAAAGGCCAGTTCATAAATAGCAAGTTAACAGCCACTGTATAGTAGGTTTCCTATTACTAATTATTTACAGCAATTACCCTCGAACTTAGTTGACAATATAGTCTGGAAATGGAGAGCTTGTATATTGTTATTACGTGATGTAACTACTGTTGTTCTAAATTTCAAAGCGGCTATTCTAGATCGCCTACACACATGTATGGGAAACTGAATAACTACTGTAAATTATTATGCAGGTTGTAAAGAGTGACCCGTGTAATAAAACGTGGCGTATTTTCAATTGTGAAGTAGCTATACACATTATGAACAAGTTAGAGACACCTATATTTCAGAAAAGGTTTTTAATCGTCCTAAAATGGAATTTTATGAGCAAAGTAGTGGCAACTTGTTGTACCAAGGGGCTGGTTCTAACTTAATCCAATTACTCGAGTAACTTCAGGAGCTCGTTTATGGGTTTGATGAATTTCTGCTGTAGTTGGAAAAGTTTCACTTATGTGCTTTTACAATTAATGGATTACAGAAGCGGTTCCCAAACTTTTAAGACTGAAAGAGACCTGGGACAAGTAAAAATACATCATCAAGCCCTCGTTAGCTTTCTTAGGCTAATAGTATGATACTGTAGTAGCAGCTACACATATCTATAAATTATAAAAAGCGGAAAGCGTTAGATGTTGTGACTGAGTCTTTGACAAAAATTTAAAAGGGAAAAGTAAATAAATAATATTTTAAAATGGTGTCTCATAGCCTGCTATAACTCTGAAGAAGCTCAAGGGCTGCCCACGATAGAGTTTGAAGTACTCTGGATTACAGCATGCTCAGCAATTGACAGAGGGTTTTGTTTGTTTGTTTGTTTGTTAATTGACAAGGTCTAGGCATGCAGAGTACCAGGTACCTTAGACACCGACTGCTTTGGTCATATGGTCAAAGTCCTACTTAGAATTTTGCCGAGACTAAGGAGTTCCAACCCTAGCAAGGGATCTTTTACATGCTACACATCGTAGTACCATGGGACCCACGGCTTTACATCAATTCCGAATGATGGCATTCTGTAAAAGCTTTCATCTGCATTTTTTTATTTTTGAAAACCTCACCGGGACCGGGAATCGAACTCGCGACCCTTAGATCAGTAGTCAGGATGCTTACCACTGAGCTACCGACCCCGGCAGAGGGTTTTAGTTTCATCATTAATGGAAAATATACTCTATGTACAAATATGTTTAAAGAAGAACCAGCAAATTTGTATTATTTATGAAATGTATTACTTCCTTCATTAATTTTTCTTGTCCTAGTATATCAAAACTTTAAATTATGTACTTAAAAGAGAAGAATATGATTAATCTGCAAGATGATTATGTGCAAGTAGAAACAATGGTAGGAGAAATACGTTTTGATTACCTAATCTAGGACAAAAAATAATGCAAATGGCTAGCAGCCACTTAATAACACTTGAAGATTATGTGTAGTGGCACTTAATCAGTATGGATAAGGGGCTAGACTGCTATCAGTCACGGCAACTGCAAATACTTATATGAAAGGAATGATTTTTTAAACACATGCTAGAGCCCAATTGCAGTAGAAAAAAATAGGAAATGTTTGCAGTATATCATTTTGGTTATAGCGTTTTAGTACGCTTTTCAATGATCAAATTCCATGTGTATTAGCCCGTGCTACTTCTTGCAAGTACGCTGTACATGTCTACAACCGACCAGCTGCTCGTTCAGCTCGATATAGCAAGATGCTTCTAATCGTTATGTTTTCTATATTGTGCTTCCTTTTCTTTGCTGATATTTTTACTCCATAATCCATTGAGAGGGCCTATGCCTTTTCTACTCTTTGTTGTGTTTCTTCAATTTCTAGGTCGCCTGTTCTTGTTGAATTGGTGAACGTATCCATAACAGTTCAGCTGCTCTTGTTCCATTTCCTCAATAATTGTTTGTTATAATTTCATTTTTATTCCCTTTTATTCTTAACCTTGTCTCTTCGAGATACTCTTAATGCTCCCTTTTTACTTAATACTTCATCATGCATTCAAGGAAGCATTTGATCATCATGCATATAATAAAAATGATTTTGTTTACTGACGTTCCCATTTAGTATATTACATTAAGAAAATCTATGGATTTTCTACTATTTGTTATTCTGCCTTTGATTTCTAAGTCGTCTGTTGCAGTTAGTATAAAGAGCACATACCCATAACAAATCAGCTGCTATTGTTCCATCTCCTCAGTAACTGTTGGTTGGAGTCCTACATCTATTACTAACCCTGCCTCTTTAAAATGCTCTTTATGTTCTTGTTCACGGTTCAGATCCATATAACAACATACTTTTGATTGTTTATGTTATATAGAGGTATTATATTTCTTTCTTTTGCTGACGTTTTTACTCGATAATGCACCATTGAGAGAACCCATTGCATCTCTACTCTTTGTTCGTCTGTCTTTGATTTCTAAGTCGTATTTTCCCGTTGAATTGCGCATGGCCATAACCAACCACTTGCCATTGTTTCAGTTTCCTCGGTAATTTTTGCTTAGACTCTCACATTCAATCACAACCCTATTTTTTAAAATATTTTCGATGCTTTTGTTTTCAATTACTTCATCCATTTGCCATGATTCAGATCACAATAATAATATAGGCTTGATTATTATGTTCTATATCTTATACTTCCTTTTGATTGCTGTCATTCGTACTCCATAATATACCATTTGGTTACTCTGTGTTAGATTTCTAGGTCATCTGTTTCTATTGAATCAAACAAAACTTGTCCATAACATACCAGCTAATATTTATAATTTCTTCAATAGTTGTTTGTTGTAATCCCACGTCCCTTCGAGGTACTCCTGATGGTCTTCTTTTTAGTTAGTTTGTTTACATCACCGTTCAGGTACAGGTAACAAAATAGTTTTAATATTATATTGGGGTGTCCATTTAGTGCACTGGTATCTGATTACGTCGATAGAAAGATAAATTAGGGCGGTCGCAATGAATTTGAAGGGGGCACATTTTAAGAATATTTTGTCATGTACTGGGAGTCCCAAAAAGAGTTGGAAATTTGTATGCAGCATTTCCAACTTATGAACGTTTTTAGGATAGTTTTGGCAATATCAAGCTTCCATTTAAAACATCATATTTACCCCACTTCTGAATATTTCTTCCCTGAAAATTGAGGGGTCGTCATCTGAGATACAAAAACACTAATGTTTCATAAAAACGGAATATTTTAGTACAAGGTGTTCAAAATATCGGTTCAATCTTTATTTTCTCATATTTTTTTTATTGTACACCTTATATTTTATTACAGGAGTAAATAGAGCCTTAAATTTCCATTATTTTGACGACAACATGTTGTACTTTAATCTAAAGAATGTTTGAGAAATTAAGATTTAATATAAACCTGTTTAAGAACCGGTTTTTAAACCCGCTTAAGAACTGGTTTGTAAACTCTTTTAAGAAACGGTTTGTAAACCGGTTGATGAAGTCTTTTCAAAACCTATTTATAAACCGGTTTAAACTGGTTTATAAGCCGGTTGAAAAGGCGATTTATTAATTAATGTAGAAGTTTATTCTTCATAATAAAAATGCGAATGTGCAGCTTCCACATTTTATAGCCAATATAAGTTTGTTAGAGCGGTTTATATGTCGATTTTAATCCGGATTATAAACTAGCTTTTAAACTGCATCGTCAACCGATTTAGAATCAGGTTTACAAAACTGCTTATGAACCGGTTATATTCAGGCTTTCGGTCAACCGCTTTACGTGTTTTCGATTTATGAAAAAACCGTGATTAACTGAGAGCCGGTTAACCGTCAAATCGATTTTTTATCAGCACTATTAAAAACTATTAGACAAATGGTACACATTTATCATGATTTTTTATTAAAAGCTTAATTTCTCAAACACTGTTTAGATTAAAATACAACATGTTGGGGTTAAAATAAAAGAAATGTAAGGCTCTATTCCTGTAATAAAATATATGGTGTTCCATTTAAAAAAAAATGAGAAAATAAAGATTGAATATATTGACATTTGAATCAGTATTTTGAACACCCTGTACTAAAATTTTCCGTTTTTATGAAACATTAGTATTTTTGAAAATGAAGACCGCCAAAATTTTAAGGGAACAAATATTCAAAAGTGGGGAAAAATGTGACGTTTTAAATGAAAGAGTGAAAAATACTAAAACGTTCATAAGTTGGAAACGATAAAAGCAACTCAAAAGAAAAGTTGGAATTGAATGTAGAGTTTATAGGGACTTAAACCATAAAGAGATACAGAGTGTTCCATTTAAAAAAGTAATAATTTTTTTAGCCAAACTTTTTTGGGGCGCCCTGCATATGTCAAAATAATTTTAAAATATGCTTCTTACAATTCCATTAGGGAAACCTTAATCAAACTTTTTATTAGAAAATAACTGAAAGCGTACTATACTACCACTATATGGACACACTATATATTACAATTGAGAAAGCCTGCAACTTTTCTCGTTGTTATTCTGTCGTTGGTTACTAGGCTGTTTGTGTAAATGTTTATACCTTAGTTTTGTTTAAATTTTATGCTGTTTTTTAAATTTAGCTTAGAATTCGTGTTTGTCTCAATACATAGATATCCTTGTTTACATTGATTCACTGTGACATCCCATTTCACGTCCACCTTTTTTAATTTTCGAGACATATATTCGAGATTTTCTTTTTCTTGCGCCAGCACTAAATGGTCATCCGTAAACTGTAGTGTATACAGACAAATTCTACATCATCTCCTTGGTCCTTTATCTTTCTTTTTCACATTTTTGAAGTTTTTGCTATATATTTTTTGAAAAAGGTTGGCCCTTGTCCCTTACTGCTCTTATGCTTTTTGCTATTGTACTTTCAATGTTGGTTCTAAATAGTGAATTGGAATATTGCATAAAGTTGTGCTTCCATTTTTTCGATTATTGGCTTAATACAAAATACATTATCAGTCCACAACCAACTTTCAAAAACTTTGCTGTTCTTCTTCATGAACGACTTATTGTCATTGACATGCCTTATTAAAGAATGGGATATCTATAAGTGTCGGGCATTGGGCTTCCGTATGGATACTTTGTAAATATATTGGTAAACAATTTAAATATATTTGTATTGCTATTTTTACAACCCTTTCGCGCCATCTACATTTTCTCTTTTTTAAATTTCCATATGCTTCTTTTACTTATACTACGAGTAGTTCTATGCGAGTATGTATAGTTTCACTTTCTATAATTATATTGTATTCTGAATCTCATATCCTGACCTAGTTTCTGTAGAAAATCTAATCAATCCGTAACGATAATCACACCTACAGCTGTCTTTTCTTGTTTAAATGCTGTTATGATTTTTATAAAGCTCCATGTCTTAGAATACATATTTCCTTCTATACGTTTCCCTGCATTTTTGGTCACAATATTTTATTTTACACTGTTGCTATCATTCATTTAGTGCTTGATTAGGCTTCTTTATACTTTTCTCTATCGTAGTGGTCTTTGAACTGTAATTATTTGTAATAAAGCTCTTTGTTTCGCCAACTAGTTATTCATTTTATCATTCCACTGTGGCAAGAACTTTGCAGCGCCTTGCAACGACTTACGGGCATTGCAATCCCTAAAAGAATGTGTTGCAGAACAGTGTTCTTGAAAAATGTCGACATTCGTTACAGATCATTGTCGGAATTCCGGGAAATCAATCAGTGAAAAGCTTACAAAATTCTGATGGAATATCTCATGGACAGCACTGTATAGATGGGTTTACGAAGTTGGTCTGCCTTTCAATTTATTGGCAGTTGCGTTAGCTTCACTGTGGTTGTTGATGTTACATATGGACGTGCATATATTTGAATATTAAATTAGTGCTGGATATTTTATTTCTTACTCCAAGCAATAAAGCGCTAATAACTGCTGCAGCGTATATATTTAGGTTTAGTCCAGAAAGCCTCATAACGCTCTCTGCAATGTGATCGTGTTTTCCTCCCGGTTCCTCACATAATACCTGTTGCTTGTACTTACCGTCAAGGTTTTTTGGTATAACAGTTTTATGTTTCCACTTCTGCATCCTTCTATCTTTCTACATTGTACTCCAACTTCTATAATTTCTTTATCGTACCACCGGGTGTTTGTTATATTATAGATGCTTGACCTTATTAACTAAAATAGGACATCAACTTTAACAAGGTAACGATCAGTTCTACAAATTGATTCTCTGTATGCCGTGGTAGAATTTACTTATATAGTAATAGTCAATTTTATATTGTGGTAGACTGGTATTTTGTATTCATGTGTGTGTTGATATTTGTATGTCTATAGATTTCCCTTTAATGTTCTTCATAAAGATGTATTCTGCAGAAGGGACTAGCCTCAATTTAAAAATTGTACTTAGGGTTACCAAAAGATGGAAAAAATTAGATTGATCCAGTGGTTCTGTTCTAACTGGAATAGTTACAAAACTAGCCTACAAAGCACCCTCTACAAAGATACTTTTAGTATTGCTACACAAGTGAAAGTAAAACTAAGCTGTGCAAAATTTTTTAAATGAATTGTTCTGACGTTCTAAGCTCATGCACCGCAGCATTGGGGCAACTCCAACAAACTCATCGTTTGCGGGCAGGGCACTTCAGCATGTAAAGGGCATTCACTACTGTGCCTCGCAAGACTCGACCTACTTAGTCTTAGTACATAACACACAAAAACCTTTACTCACTTGGACGGCTCCGACTACAATAGCGCAAACGCTGGGGGCCATGGCGCTTCCAGACTGAGCGAAAATCGGCGCCGCGTAGAAGAGCACGGCGTTGATGCCGCTCATTTGCTGGAAGAACATGAGGGCCAGGGAGATCAGCATCGCCATCCAGTTGGCCTTGGATCGGAGCAAGTCGATCAGACGGCCCTCGTTACCAGTCGCTTCCTCGGAGTTTTGCTTGATCCGCTCCAGTTCGTCCTCGATATCGAAGTCCGCTCCTCGGAGGAACTGCAAGGACTTCCTGGCTGCATCGATTCGCCCCTTTGAACTTAGGAAGACGGGCGATTCCGGCATAAACGAGAAGGTCAGCAGGAAGACAATGGGCACTGCTGATGATATGAGGGCAAGAAGTTTGAAGTCGGCTATTGTTCCGCCTGTAAAGTTTCAGGATTACGTGACAGGAGTTTACAAAAAACATCGCTCATACAGAAAAAGGGCTATCCTACACGCTTATCTCTTATGCTCAAGCTGTTTAATTTGGTTTACTAGTAATTATATTTTTTTAATCAATGTGCTGTAATCATATAATATCCAATAATAATAATAATAACAGATTTAATGGATAATTGTATTTTTGCAGCGTCGAAAATTTTCATTTGTAAGCTCTTATAGCGGAATAATTGTTATTAAAATTATAATCTTCTATGTTTTTCTCCATTTTAAAATGAAAACTTAGTATTTTATTAAAAAAATAGTTAATAGTTTTCATTCCTTGTCAATCCATGACACTGATATCTCCAATGAGCTAAACCTTTTATCATAATGTTGGATTTTAATTAAGACGTAGAGAAGCGAATAAGATCATACATTGAAGGAGAAATATACATCCAAACAGATCGAAAACAATGTGGCTATGTTGACAATCATGTTTAGAAAATTCAATCTGACAGTAGCAGTGACGTGCCACATATTAAGAAATTGACGTATTATAGGAAGTTTACTGATACGGAATATAATAAAAATACAATTTTATATACACCAGAGTCCACACAACCTAGTTTCAAATACAGAGGAAATAAAGTGGCGCAATTTACAAGATTAACTCAATGTGAGAATTCAAAACTACATCATCAATGTGAATACTCAAAAATACATTCAACGTTATAATATTCAATTCACTAAGTGCAAAATGTCCCTGGTCATGTGATCTTTAATCTAATTTTATAAACTATTAATTAAATACTGATTTTCGTGATATCGACTGAAAACCTTTATTTTAGCAATAGGACATTACTCAGATCTCGATGTTGACAGATTACTTGAATTTAAATTCATCGAATATGCCAGGGCACTAGATTAATTCTGAAGCGCAATAGTGTGTACTTTCAGGCACACCAATGATAACAATTTAGAGGTTTGGGGAAAAAATATCCAACCATATTCTTAAACTATATTTTATGTTAACCAAGCCGTAGTCACTTCCATGACCTGGATGTAATAGTCAGCCAATATCCAGTGTACAAACATCAAAACTACTGAAGGTTAACCAGGTATGAGATATTTGTTAACAAAATTCGTGCTTTAAGATATTAAAAATTACGGTTTCGTGTGATGTCTTTTTTTTAAGTAACACACTGAAATATTGATTTCAAATTGCAGCAAGGGCCTTGCAACGCTTCATAAATATCGTAAACCCTCGAAGAATTTCGACATTGGGAACTGCTCATTGTCTGGGAAACCAAACAAGTAAAAGCTGAACAAATCCCGAAGTAACTAGAGACTAGACAATGGGTAGGTAGCACTCTCACTTAATCAATGGTCGTATGAGTGTTAACAGTGATTGCAACGACAATTCCATATCTGTATACGTTTGAAATGTAAATTAGATTTGTTAATTTACTCAGGATATCGAAAATGTATCTTTAACTAAAACACCTAACAGTCACGGTATATATAACACAAAGTTGGATTTTAGTATAACAAACAGCAATAATGAACCATATTTAAAAAAAAAAAAAACCAGACTTTTAAAAATGTTGTTTTAAGTAGTATTGTGATATATTAGTCTCTATTTCAAACGAGAAACATACATTTTGACGTCGCCCTATTTGTGCATCTTGATAAGATTTGAAATAAGTATGCGCTGTTGCTGTATTGGAGATATTTTTCATCTAGGAAGAGTTACATGACGACAACGTTGTAATATGTATTACAGTTCGTTTACCTCAAAAAGATATGGTTTCTATAGTTAAAAAGTAAAGTTACTATTTCCTTTTTATTAATCACTTTGCTTATAGATTGAAATAATTGAAAAACATAATTAAGTGGAAACATAGATATGGCTTGTACAATTTATCTAAAACTTCAAATTCATGAATGAAACGACTAAAACTGCATTTTACAATTGTAAACAGATAACATAAATATTTACTTTAATAAGACACATTTTAATCAACAGTAATATCCCAAGTGCATTAAAATAGCCGATTAAATTTTGACGTGTTTTCTGTCAGAATGTTTTGCTAAGAAATTTGTCAAGTAAATTTGCCGCTCACAGTGCCGGTTTTACATGGGTGCTATTGGGTGCTGTAGAACCGGGCGGTAAATTTGTCTTGGGCGGCGCGCGGAGTGCTCTAGTATAACCAGCGTACATACATCAAGTAGAGGCACTCATGCCAAATGTTGGAACTTGTCTAGAGTGCCTGGGACAGTGCCTTGGGAGGTATTTCTGAGCTTAACTATCAGATGGCAGCACAAAGTTCTACCAATCGGAGCCAGTTACTACCTCTGCTACCAATAATGATATGATTATAGTGACTAGATGACTAGATTTTACAAAATATAGTCATATAGTCACTATAGATATGATCAAGTAGTCGCGCCATCTGTTAGTATTATCGGAAAGTACTTGTTTGATTTATGTACGCTGGTATAATTCTAGCGGTCACCTACGATATTTGTATTACCCACACTCACGTCACTCGCACTTAATAAAGTTGGCACGACGACGAAGTAAGCATATTATCATGTCCGGCATAGTATATTCGTATATTATGTTATTAGGAGTAAAAGTGTTACTTTATGTGGTGAGACCGGACGCGTTTGACTGACGAGCGTCAGCGAGTCATACAAGTCCGGGCCTTGCACACAAAGTCACACAGGTTTGATGAACACGAACGAACCTCTTAGCATTTAAACAATCTGAGAATATATACCGCCCGGTCATTAATTACTGGATGAATTGATAAGAAACTTCAAAAAGAAAATCTCTGTAAAGATATATTGGGTTAACGTCCTGAAAACGATTTTTAGCGTTAAAAATTTTTTAGCAACACTATAGTTGGCATTTATGGGCAATAATGAAAAGATAGGCCAGTATCATAATGGCAATTATTTGGGTGCGAAAGAACTTTTGTCCGAATATAGCCTTTTTTTAGAAAGCCGTATAAGAAAACTTGCCAATCGTGGAAAGGGCACTGTTTCTTATTTATCCAAAGATATTTGCAATGAATTCACAGGAATTCACAGTCGTTAGCTAAATAAGAGATTCTGAAAATGAGTCTCTTCCACCTAAGAGAGTAACACTTCGCAGTGGTGATCACGATTTGATGCCACTGAAGCCCTTAAACACAGTTACGTATCAATAAAAAGATGTTTAGAACAAATATCTCAAGATAGAAAAGAAAACAGTGTTGTAAGAGTTGAAGCGGTTTCTTCTGCCGAGAAATTAGATCTTCTTGCAAATGTCATTCTTTTAACATTTTGGTTGGACATTTTACACCGAACTAATGATGTAAGTAAGGCTCTTCAACAAGAAAATATTAATATAAGTACCACATTCAACCTTTTATCTTCATTTGCCCAGTACTTTCAATATCGACGAAACGAGTTTGGTCAATATGAAGTCAAAGGAACAGCTTTAACAGACAACGAAAACTGCATGGAACGACGAAGCACTAAAAGAAAAAGGCATTTAGGGGAACCAAATACAGAAGTTACTTTAAGAGTAAGACGTAGAGAGAAAATGAAAACACAGAGTTACCTTCCAATTCTTGATAATCTTCAGTCTAAAATTAATTGTAGATCCCAAGTGTACAAAACATGTTCAGATTTGTTAGAATCTTTGTTTAATTTTAAAAAGTTAAATGATGAAGATATAATATTACATGCACAAAAATTAAAAGATACATATATAGACGACTTAAACGAATATTTTCCTGAAGAATGTATTCACTTAAATAGTTCTTCAACGAACTAAGTGATGAAGTTAAAGTTGAATCTCCCAAACATTAAGTGAAATTGTTACATGAAAATAAATTAACATGTTCATTCCCAAATATCAATGTATGCCTTCGTTGTTTTTTTCGACAATGGTTACGAATGCTAGTGGGGAGCGTTCATTTTCCACGCTGAAACGGGTTAAAACCTATCTTCGAAATTCAATTTCCCAAGAAATATTCAATTCTTTAACCATATTATCAGTAAATTCGGACATTTTAAGCACCGTAGACACTAACCAGCTAATACAAACTTTTTCATATTAAAAAGCAAGAAAGCGACTTTTGTAAAACTGAGTAAAACTCTTCTGCTGTATTTTATTACAAATGTGACCTAATGTTTAAAAATGTTATTTCGTTTTTATATATTTTTTTCTTACCTTAGTCTTATAATTAAAAACCAAATATTAGTCATTTGGTTTGTGTGTATTTTCTTATTCGTTTTTGTTTTTTTTTATTTTATTTTTTATTAATGTTTTCTGTAAAGTTATCTATAATACATAATTTTGGATTTCGGAACCCTTTTTTTAAACATAATATACAAATACAATTTCAGATTGTTTAAATTACTAATTTACAAAAACATAGATAGGTAGGGGCGCCGCCGACGGTCACAAGTAGCACCGGTCGCTAAAGTACCTTAAACCGGCACTGGCCGCTCAACAAGAATCCCGAGTGCGCAGCACGAGGGATTTTGAAGCGGAAAATTTACGATATATATTTCTTCAGAGCAAAACATTCTGACAGAAAATCGTCAAAATTTATTCAGGCTAGTTTACATGCACGCGGGATGTTCGGAGTGATTATTTCCTGAATAAATAGATCAAATGCAGTTGGTGAAGCATCTTTAATAATCATGTTAAAATTATGCACAAGCGATTAAATTTTGACATAAATTTAACCGCGGTAAAATTTTGACGTCTGAATTTTAGTCATTATTAAACTGACAGAAACCATGGTGATTACGCATTATTATGGATATGACGGCAATAATCAACTAATAATATTTTGGTTATTCATGCGTACTCCTTCATCGAAGATTGACTGCTTTAGGTGGCAGTATTTATAAATGCGATATTTCAATGAAAGTTGATCGATGTGAATTAGGTTTTTGTAACTAAAACAATGTACTTGCTAGAATATATTTTGATCGTAGCAGCTTTCATCGCCCTTCAATACTCTACGAAAAGTGCAGTAATGTACATTTTATATTACTGTAGTTTATAGTTTCTAATGCTTTAAGTAACCATAGTTTTAAAACGGATAACCATAACATCCAGAATTTATAAATGTTTCTTGCTAATTTTGATATTTTCTTCAGCTAAATAATAAAATACGTATCTAAGCAGCAATTCTACATAAACAACTCAATAATTCCGAGAGAGGTTCTAATCAAGTAATTAAGTGTGTTATTGGTTTTTCTTTAACAATGATCAATTGTTGTAGGTTATTGGAAGATAACTTTATCACAGAGTTATTACACTCCAATTTAACCCATTTAGGGTCAAAGGTGCGTATACGCACCGTTTCGTATTTATTTATTTATTGTTTTATATATAGTGCGCATTAATTTTTAGATTATAATGCTTCTACCTAGTAAGCACAAAAACATAACATTTTTATGTGAAATAAAATTAGCTTATTTTGAGTGACAGTGCAATGTTTCAACAAAAGCAAAGAAAGGTATCCAAGTACAGTCCATCATAAAGAATAAATCTCTTATTAGAAGGTAAACGTTGAACACACATTCGTCCAATAATGATAGACTTTATATGTAACACTTGCTTGACACCAGCAGCATGCATAGTTCTCAGATATACTTAGTACCGCTTCTATGTCATGTCAACCCCTATTCACCACCCCCATCAGACCACTATCATCATACCACCTCCTTCGTTTACATACATTTATATGATTACGGGAAACCATTGATTTTAGTTTTTCTTCTTGGTGAGCAGTCAAAGAAGAATTAGATGCTATGCGTGTTAACCTTGGGCTATTTACATGCGTTTGTCTGTTTCTAGTTTTAAAATATCTAAAATTATTGTAACGGACCTGATTCGTCCAACCAGAGCGTTTTAATATTTTAACCCGCTAGCATAAAGCTGATCTGTAAACTTTGGTCCTGTATTAATTAGATTAAGTTCATTCTGCATTGTAAATGGCTCCCAAGGGTATTCGCGTGCTTAGCGCCAATCAACGCCGAGGTTAGCTAAATCGGAGGTCGCCGTAGTTCGCGGTTTTTTGCGGAAAACTAGACACTTGAAATGTAAATGGGCAAGTGAGCGGGTGACTGCCAAAATAGCGGCCGACATTTGTTTCGTGGGAACGATATTCGAGCCCCAGAAGTGCCGTACAACCTTGAGAAGCATCGCTGGGCTTCATCTAATTCACAGCAGAAAGTTAATACAGAGCCTCCAGGGTGAAGATAACCGGTTTCACTATCGTGCGTGCTGAGGACAAATTTGACCGAAGACTCTATTAAAGGAACCAGAACCAAGTTTGCGGTAGCATATATTTTATCTATTTCATAATCCTGTGCTAAACTGACACATATTTTGAGAATAACACATATTGCGTCATTTTTAAACATCGAATTGCGACGCTGACTTGAAAGTGCGGTCGCAACGTTAGCAAATACCTGCGAGCTGTTTCACGCGTAAGCAGAACCGAATTAATGTGAATGCGTGGGAAATATATTCGCAAACTGTCATGATAGCGTTAATGTTTAACATTTGATTACTTGTATTGTGTGCAAACGTAGAATTTAGCTTTTAGCTCATAGCATTGGAAACCCAACTTTAATTGTTAGTTTATTCATGGCATATGTTAATGTCAAGTCGTTCAAGCGAGTAGAATTTAGCTTTTAGCCAGTTGCCATTCAACTAAACACTAATCGTTATCATTTACGGCGTATATTATTTGCGTATTGTCATTTTTTATTTATTTTCTTTTTATGTATGTAAAGCAACATATCTAGTATATTTTGTATATGTATGCAGTCTTGGCTTTTATTTTTATCGAGGCTTGAGTGTCTATTTTCAGAATTAAAGGTGTGAACGAGGGAATCTCGGAGCATGCTATTTTGGCATTCCCATAGCCACAGCTAAGGTAACAAACGGTCTTGTACATTGACATTTGAGTTAGCTAGCAAATTAAGGGCAATCAAAATTAAAGTAAAGAAGGTGCAGAGCGAACGCCGCGTTACATTGTTTTACTTCGACACTTCAACAATAAGGTGCTTTGTAAATAATGTATACAATAATACAACGTTCACATGAACAGCCATATTTGTCGGCGTAGTAAACTCATTAAATTGGAGATGGAAAGACCGTTGATAAATAGGTAGATGTTAATTTTTGTGGAAGAATGCTCTAACTGTGAAAAGGCTAATTGCGTGAGTACGTGCCATCTGATGACTGATGAAAGCAATATCAATGATCATGTAAAACCATATGGTAATAAATTCTCACAAAGTGGTGGCAAAAACATGACTTTGGGAACGAATTGTATTGCTTATGCGTTTGACCCAGGTTTGGAATATATGTGGTGCAGTGGAGAGACAATTCTGTCATCGCTGTGATGAACAATGCTTCTACAATTTTTCCATTTGTACAAACTAAACGATATAACCAAAGATGAAGCATGAGAATGAAACAGCAACTATTTTCATTCTATAATTTCATTTTACTAATAACATAAACAATTCCCAGCATGGTTTCGTTCGCTTCCCCTTTGTTGTTTCAATTTCGTATGCAAACTAATTAGACTGACTTTTTAGTGGCAGCAAAAGCGTCCGTGTTTTGTGCGATTACGAGTGTTTGTGCGATTATGGCTGGTCGCAAACAGCAACTGCTCCGGAGATCTGAAATCTGCGGTTGAACCACAGGTAAGTTCGGAACCTAAGAAACTGTTGTTTGGGCTCGAAGCACCCCTTGAGTAAATTTACACTGTTGCGCTCAAAGGTGCGTTGCGAGCCCTTGTTTACTAAGATTTCATTACAGTTTCAAAAGCTCGTCTTAAAAGCTGGAAGCCTTCATAGCTTAGCACCTAATTTCATTCAGGGAAGTGTTTTTGCCAGATACCTGCGCTCCGAGCAAATACGACTGGGCGGCTAATTTGTTGTCTTTTGTTCCGGAAGCAAGATGTCTCTTAACTTTGTTCTCTATTTAGCAAAAATTGTTAAACGTAATGATAATTCTTGTTGAAGGAATCTTATTTTCTGTAAGCATTAAAGGATTTATGAATAAATTAAATCATTATCAAAGTATTTTTAACATTATAAAATAAACAATTTATATCAACTCACGTTAACGAGGTTAGCAATAATTTTTGTAGCTGATATCAAATGGAATATTTTAATTGGTAATTTTATTCGTATCAGTATTATTTACGTTTGGAGAAAAGAATTTTAATATCTTAGGTCGCAAATTCTTAATATCCGAAGTTGCGTAGCTCATTTTAACTCTTGTTATAATAGTTTCAACTTTTAAGTCACTGTTGCGTTACCCTATAACTTAAATGTGAAAGATACTGCCTTTTTTAATTATTATAATTTAAGTTGAAAATAATTAAAGTAGTTTTTACTTCGAATTAGAATTGAAGTAGATGGTGCATACTAAGAACTGCTAAATTACTCTTTACCTATGCTATGTTTTAATCTCGCAAGAATTTACTTGATCTAAAGTAGCAGATTTTAATTTAATATAATAGTAATCCGTGCAATAAAGATACCTTCATAATTTATTATACATATATAAAAAATAATTAATTGAAAGTAATGTCAAACAATGTTCAATCAAGTCACTAAATAATTACTGTTTTAAAAGTATAACCTTTAAGATTTATCTAAGGACAACAGCAACTGGTTGATTATGATCTTTTAACTTTCCAGTCCCTACTTGTTATGCTTTAGATCATGACTTGGCAATTTACCAAGATTGTAGCTGCCTGGTTATCTGGTACTTTATATCGATTAACTATTTTTTAAAAAGGAAACTGCTTCACACTGTTAATGAAAACGTGTTTTAGATACGAGGGCGGCACTGAAAATATTTAGAATGTCACGCCTCTCTAACGCCAATTGAAACAACATCAGCAGAAATTCGGTTTTGTGATATTTTTAACCAAAATAAAACACTTATAGAAGCCGGATAGCGCAGTTGGGTATCGATAGGCTTGCTAGTAAGCAAGTCCTCGGTACGAATCCCGTGGGGTCTGAATTTCTCCGCAGCCTTGGCGATTGAAATCGGGCTTGGTCAGACCATTCACAGTTGCGCACCAAAATAACTGTGCTCTACTCAGATCCACAGACCTAAGAGATAGAGTAACAAAGTCAACACATCAACATGACACATATTTCACACAATGGTTGCTGTGCAAGCACAAAAGGCGCGCTCCAACTTTGTATCCCGAATCCGGAGCAAGTTGAGCATTGTACCGCCATAAAGCACCGGCCTCTACACCGCAAGGTAAAACGAGGTTAACGATAATACATACATACATACATACATTAAAACACTTCTAGCAAGTGCCGATATTGATTTAGGGATATTTCTTCTATACTGTGAAGTTCATTATTGTTCTGAAAATCACAGCAAGTAAAGACGAGCGACTTCAGGATTCTTTCGGTCATGAAGCTCCATCTCAGGAATTAATAGATAATGTTGTTAGCTGAACGACAAATAGAGTGAAAATAAACCATCGATAACTGTAAGTTAAGAAAACGTTGCTGCTGTTCTTCCCATGACTGGAAAGGGCAATCGAACGGAATGTGATCTTATTTAGGCAACAGAAGGTATCGGTGTGAATGAAATGCAAAGGGTAGGTTTCTTTTCTGTATGCCTCACAATATGTAGAACGGTCAATATCAACGGGCTGGTGCACACAAACTCCCAGATGATACAACCAAGGGGCTTCAAATGCAGTTTGAAACATCGTAACAGAGAATGAAACATGAACATATAGTTTTGACCACAAATGAGAAAAGCAGGAGCCTCCTGAAGATCATCCTAAAGCCATAAAAGTGAGGCGAACGAGAAGGGGATCGTGGTAACTTATTCTAAACCCAAACGATTGAAATGCAATTTATGTGCGCCTGCCAGCAATTTTTAAAAACTTAAAAATAGCTTAAATGGAAAACTGATTTGCATAATGACAATGCTACTTGTCATACGCAAAGAAGCTAAAATTTTAGAGCTTTAAAAAGTGATTTAAATGTATTCCGTCATAAAATCCTGACCTGGCATCTAATGCCAAAAGGCGCAGGTAGAACCTAAAAGAAACGTTAGAACGAGTGCAGGAACTATATTAGCAACTGGTGTTACCGAATAAAGCATAGTAGAGAATGTAACGAGAAAAAAAGTAAATATTAAATATGTTTTTAAAACACGATCTTCAATTAGTATTAGTGTTTAAAATATTCAGTGTAATAATTGAATTCTTAATAAATATGCTTATTCCTATGCATCTCTATTCATCTCTTTTAGTTCATTTTCAATTACATAAATAATTATGAAAAATACAAAGTTGAACCGAGAAATGTGAAAAAAATCAGAGAGGAAGAAAGACCGGAAACTGAAATCACTGTTATAAAAGTAAAATCAACTATTCTACGGACTTCTGAAGAATATGAAACACAAAATATATCCACACGCTCTTCCGTAAAAGACGATAATAATAACAGAAAAAGAAGAGATTGTGAAGCGACTGAAACAACATTTTAGATAATTAATAGATAGACACAAAACTTGGTAAAAACAAAGAAGACAGTATAGCCAAAATACAAAGTGTACAAGAACAAAAACAAACGATAACATCACATTCGAAGGAATGGCTGGTGCTTTATGCGCTTGGATCTGGCTGTGCAATGCTCATCTTGCCCCGGATTCGGGATACAAAATTGAAGAGCACCTTTGTGCTTGCGCAGCAACCATTGTGTCAGGTGTATGTCATGGTGCTGTGTTGACCTTCTTACTCTATCTCTTAGGACTGAATTAAAAAGATAAAGCAGAAAAAGTGGCTAGACATGATCAAATCTATACCATAAAATTGGTGATTCATATTCTTTTTTGGGTATTTCGCCACTCTGCCAATTCATTGGAGGTTGGTGGTTTTCAATCTCCGTGAAAAAGCTAAGTTTTCTTGTTCCTTGTTAATTGTTATTCGTTGACAACGAGGGCAGATTGTCCCTCGAAACGTCCGTTATTTAATACGTTATTTAATCATTTTAATTTGCAGAGTGGCGAAATACCCAAAAAATATATGAATTATAGATTCACGCCACAAAGAAGTTTCAGAGATTATCATAAAATTGGTGGTCTCTTTCTTTGTATGTATGTTTGTTCGATATATCCTCCGAAGATACTGGACCGATTAAAGTGTATGATAGCATAAATATTTCATAATTTTTAGACTTAGATCGTAGGCCGGTTTTTATTAAAAAAAAACTAGGAAAAAGTGAAGTAAAATATTTCGAAATTTGAAAACAGCTGTTAGAGATAATAAAAAATACGTTAGGAGAAGTGTCAGCTAAAAGTTTGTATTTATAATAGTTAGTTTGTTAATTTATTTTTCAAACAACATATAGTTATTCAAAAAAGAAATAAGTATTAGTCAAAGACAAACAAATTTTGTAAAAGTTTAATAAGGTGTTACGTTTCGCTGTATTACACAGCTTCATCAGACAAAATAAATACATTGATTTAATAATAAATTAGTATCTGTGATTAACATGTAGTGAGCAAGACATTTTAATTTTTTTTATAAATAAGTGAAAGAAATCTTCCTGAAAAAAGATAGAATCTTGTTTGTCAAAAAACCTCAAGGTTTATTTTTTTTATAAATAAGTATGTAAGAATTGAGAGTAATTATATGAAAGACAAATTCAATAATTATTTTTTTGCACTACAGGTCTCAGAACGCACCGTTATTGGCCTATTTTTAGGTCGTGAAGTTGATTTTCTCCACCAAGGGTTAGAAAGTAAAATAAACAATTTTCACCGTGGTATCTAATAAATTGCTAAGTTACCAAATATGACTATTTTAATTTTGACGTTTTAAAGAGCTGTATTGTCAGGTTGGCAGTTAAAATATTTTCGAAATTTGTTTGGAATTTAGGTATTAAGCCGTTTGGTAGTGCAAAAAATAGTATATACACCACGGTAGCGAATCGTCTTATAACCTTCGCGCTTTAGATACTTCGCGCTGCGCGCTCAGTATCTAATATGCGCTCAGGTTATAATACTGCGCTTCGCTACCTTGATGTATAATATACTATTATTATTCGTGAGAAGAAAAAAACAATGTTTTTCAAATAAAAAGGAGGACAAGTTGTCGAGTGAAAAATAAAGTGCAGGAACAATTCATCGTAAGGGGAAATTAGATCAAGTTAAAAAATTAGTTATGCACCCCAGTTGGGACATCACCAAAGAAGGTTGACAAAGGTAATAATGGTGCATGTAATTTAATCAAAACGTTGAATAGTATATTATACATCAAGGTAGCGAAGCGCAGTATTATAACCTGAGCGCATATTAGATACTGAGCGCGCAGCGCGAAGTATCTAAAGCGCGAAGGTTATAAGACGATTCGCTACCGTGGTGTATATACTATTTTTTGCACTACCAAACGGCTTAATACCTAAATTCCCAACAAATTTCGAAAATATTTTAACTGTCAACCTGACAATAGAGCTCTTTAAAACGTCAAAATTAAAATAGCCATATTTGGTAACTTAGCAATTTATTAGTTACCACGGTGAAAATTGTTTATTTTACTTTCTCTCCCTTGGTGGAGAAAATCAACTTCACAACCTAAAAATAGGCCAATAACGGTGCGTTCTGAGACTAGTAGTGCAAAAAATTATTTGTAGATCTTTGTGGATGTATGTGAATTTTATGATCGTTGAAAAGCATTCAGCCATTACATCAAAATGGATATCACTATTGATAAATAGCAAAAATAACTGTAGTGTGGGAATTTTAACCACAAAGTTGTCAATTATTTGTAAATTTTTATCAATGTATGTGAGGTTTGAGGTCGTTAGAGAGTAATCTGAAGTTACTTTACTTTGGTCATCGTTTATGAGATTAAACCATAATGACTGTGGTATGAGTATTTTGAAAGGAAGTTTGAAATTGATTTGTGACCCATAATAATTCAAAATGTTCCAACTTTGTTGTATAGTAATTTTTAAAGTATAAAATCTTGATGTGGAGAGTTTAATATTAATCCCGATGACACTTTTTGTAAAGTCCTGTGTGACGTGAGTGTAAGGAATTTATTGCCCTCACAGTGGTATTTCCCCTTTCATTCGTTTTAACTTGAATGTTGGCGGAGTAAGATGATTTACTTTTGGGTAGTTGGCCTTGAAAAGTTAGGTTACAATTATCTTGTAAAGAGTCTTGGACAAAATAATACCACATCCCTCTAGACGTTGAAAGTTTTCGATCATACTGTATTTATAAATACCTTTGTCACTTATAATATTATTTATTGCGCATTCTTGTAGCCTTAAAGGAGTGCAGCTGTCATAATTTACATTCTTCCAATAAAAGCACTTTTTGCCAAAAGGGATTTTCATAATCATTTGAGTCAAGTTTTTAAATGATTTAAATCATTTTTAAATATTTAATAATTAGGATATATTTGAATCATTAAAAATGGCTGTGAATAGTTATTTAAGAAACAAGTAAGTTAATGGGAGGGATTAATAATAAGACACATTTGAGACATCGAGACAATTGTAGAGATTATTAATCGCCGATTAACATACGAATTAGTATCAATATTTTTCCATTGATCGTATATTATTAGTTTGAAGAAAATCCAATTTTATTCTATGAAAAGAATTTGACACTTAAAGTTTTGACATTAATGGTACCGGGTGATCATAAATGGTTGTGATTGTTTTTATTAGGTTGGCACTGTTTATGTTGGTGGCACTGTAAGTGTCTGTCAAATTCGATGTTAGCAGGTTAGGATTTGCGTCAGTTTTGACACAAACTTTGATGCTTTGATGTTTAATGCATTCGATCTAAGAGGCTTAGCCTCCATGATCGCCGGATTTAACTTTGATACAGCATGAAGAAATCTCTCTTGAATTAAAAGAACCCATAGAAGAAGTGGTTTAACATGCTAAGCATGTTTATGAGATTGAACCAGAACATACTTGGCAGCTACAATGTTTAAGATAAATTTCGTGATTCCCATTAGTAGTACACAATGCAATGATGTGATGCACACCAAAGATCAAAACTAACACAAATCAACAAAATGATCCGGTGATCTCAGACGGTCATGATATGGGATGACTAATTTCTGGTCCGTTGCATGGTACGATGGGTTTCTAGTCACAACTTGCTTTAACAAACTTAAGGAATTTCTAATAGATACACATTATATTATTAATAAAAGCTATTAAGTTTATGTAAATATCGATTTCATTATGTAGATTTAACGTAGCAAGCTGTGGATAAAACGTTCAAATAAATATTTCGTAAGAAAAAACCGCGATGATTATTACTACGTCCCAAAGAACCACTCTAACCACATTAGATTTTCATCTGCCGGTGATTTTGCGAGCGATTACGCCTCCCCGAGGGAATTTCCTTAAGGAAATGAAACCGTCGAAGTTTATCGAATCAAGAAAAATTTATCTTAATAACGGCTTCGACAGATACTTTGTGAAGTTCTGCAATTTGCAGCTAAACCCCAACCCGATTAGTTTCGCCAGATTCGAGCTTGAGCATTTTTTGCAAAGTGGGCCTCGTTAATCCTGTAAAAATAAAGCCAGGCACGACTTACCTAAAATATATCCTAGCAGCAGTCCGACAGTAATCTGCAGTTGGAAGAATGTCCCGAGAGTTCCTCGGATTTTCGCCTCTGCAAGTTCCGCCACGTACATTGGGGCGGCGACACAGGTCGCGCCCCCACCCACGCCGGCGAGGAACCGCGCCGCGTACAACCCCCAGACGCAGCCACTGAAAAATCGTTGTTAAGTGAATTTAATGCTTCAGTTTAGACAGAGCGAGCTGCTTATGAATTATTATCAACGCTTTTACAGCCGTGGCGATTTCCTCGCCCATTGCTTTAAATGAAGTGCTTGAATTAAATCGCAACCATAACATTTACGGCAAGTTAGTTCAACTGCTTTGACTTGATGTTGGTTCATTCTGGTTAAAGTTAAGTGAAATAGGTTGCACAATTTGCAAAGTATAAATGGATCTTTAATGAGTAGTAGATAACTAGAGCAATACGAACAGATAACCTCATTTTATGTCCTTGGAAAAAAAGTTTTACAGCAGGACATCATATGACTGGTTTGCTGCGCATCGCTGTTTCGAATCTGCCTCAGAAATTTTCACACAATTAAAATTTTCTAATCAAGTTATAATACTTTCTTCAAAATCTATAAATTTAACAAGTAGTCTATGGACTAATATTAGTAAATGATGCATAATCCACCACTACTTTATGAATTTGAACAAAATAGTAACCTCAGCAGTACAATTTTCAAATGTCTTTGCTGAAAAACCTATGACGTCCTGGTGAGGAAATTGCAGCCACTTTATTTGCAACAATCTATTAAACAGGATTGACAAAAACATTTTAGTTCATGTGAACCTTCTTCAGTTTGCTGCATAATAACTGTTTCAGTTGTCTAAAATATAAGACTGGATATATTATTAGATAAGTGAACAGTTCATCTTTGTATTTATCTCACCTAGTGGAATGGGCACATCACATTACAAATGCTATTTATGCTTTACTTTAAGACCTAAAATTTTCATTTTAAAATTATTACCGTAATCACATATTTAATATTCAGTGCTCATTATACTCAATGATTTTCATTTGATAAAAAAGGTGAGAACAATTGGTTTCATGATTTTAATCAGTTAATGAATGTAAAAAGAAGTGAAAATTCACTTTTATGAGCCATTGTTAGTGAATTGGTTATTTTAGTTCAACTAAGATTTTCGGAATAGTAAATTAAACGTTTTGTAATAAACTTTGATGAATTACAATTAATTATTCTATATGTGTTCTATAATTTACAGCTTTTGGGCTTTTTTGATTTATCTATTTCATAAATTAACCTCTTTGCTATATCTATCCTTTATGTAATATTTTAGAAAAAGTAAAACTAAAATTATGAAAGTGTTCTACTGCATGGTCTGAAAGAGCTGTGTTTTTTATTTTGGTAACATTTTATGCTAAATTATTCTTTTTTCTTCCCTCGTCTAAAAAACGACGTAATGTATTGTAAAAAAACACCTTTCGAGATTTTTTCAAATCTTCACGTTGCAGGGTCCCTAGATGACGGAAAACGGGTTTTATCAATTCCGTGTATCTGCCTGTTGGCGGTATAACTCAAAAACTATTTGTTAGGGGAAGACGATCTTTTGCATATACATTATATATCTACCTGGCATGAAACCGAGAAAATTTCAGACAAATATATAAAGGGTGGGCAACTTAAAAAACAGAATGTTGTTTAATTTTACTTTAACTGAGAAATACATAAAAGTAGTAACTTGTACATAGCCCAGGCTTTATCCTTGCCATAAATGGAACCAAACAGATACAGAATAAATGTTGTACGAGGCAAGAAGGGGCAGCGAATAAGTGCGTTATGTTAAATGTAGCTGCATTCCAAGAATTCGAAGGGGGCCGGTTTAGTTGATGTCTTTGTTATCTAATTTTTGCATTCTGTTTGTTATATTTTTGGTACTAAAGTGAAACAAATCATTTTAATTTTAGTAGTTTTTTTTTTTGAATTTTTTTAGAAGATTGCAACTAAGGTTTTAATTAAGCCTTTTTGTATTTTGTGGCATATTTAGTTGCGGAAAACATAGAAAAGAAGTTTTAGAAAATATAAAAGATATTTAACATTATCAAAGTTTAAAACCACATAATCTAAGCAGCAAACACACATTACATAGTAATAATTTTTCCAATAAAATTCACCCCAGATTAAAATAACAGTAATTCTATAAACTTCTTAGAATTTACTTTAATTTTCAACGTTAGTAGCACAATAGCCACAAACTGATATAGAAGCAAAGTAAAAATATACTGATACTTGAATTGGAATTCAATTGCAACCTCAAAATACAAAAAAATCATTAACAGGTTAGATATAGCGATACTGCTATCTTTTTAAAAATTTCAAAGAGAGCACATAAAACAAATCAAAATAATGTTGCAGGGGAAGAACTATCCCTTGAAATTTATTAAGTATTACAAACAGAATGTCAAAATTAAATAACAAGGACAAAATCAAACAACTACTATAGTCGAATTAAAAAAATATATATAACACCGTTTTACATTTTCAAATTTGGCATTATTAATACAAAAGTTATTAAAAATATACAATTTCCAAATTACTTTTAATAGTTGTTTATTGTACATATGCCTTAGAAGGCATCTACGTAAAACACGAAAGGGAGGTTTAGACTCGTCGGTTGAAATTTTACTTTATTAACGTGCCTTAGATGCCAATAAGACACTCACGAGTATCTATGGAATGTAAAACACTAACCCCTTTTAAGCCCTACAATACATCCAGACGCAGCAATTATACGATCACAATATATGAGTTCTGGATAAAAATCATAATACAATTGGTAAAAAATTCGTGAATAACTTAAACCTAAAACAGAAGTAATTAAAGAATCAAATATAATTTACATTCGACTATAAAAATTCTGATGCAAATTAGAAAAAAACTAAGCAAAATTGAAACAAGAAGAAAACAACATAAACGATTTATCAAAATAGAAGGCTCCACACCTAATAAACCAAACACAGATCTTTCGGACAAAGCATTAAAAAATTCTCATAATTTCAATCCTACTTGTCCTAAAATTTTGTATAAAGCAAAGATATAAAAAAATGTTAACTTATGAAATTATAGAAATAAAAAACGCACAGGAGCTACAAATTATGGAACAGATGTAAAATAATCATATATAATTTATGTTCGATAGAGCGGAATTGGTCACCTTTGCATCCTATTTTATGTACCAAGGGCGTAAGTAATAGTTTATGGCCCGCTGCATGAAGTTAGAACGGTGAAGCGTAGCCGCAGGCTATAAACGCCTTCTTACGCCTTATGTACGTAAAAACTTATTATTATAATTTATTATAGAACATTTAATATATTATTCGGAACATTATATTTCATCTGAAATAATTATTTCAATAATATGGGTCAGAAAAGTTAATTTTTATTTATTTTTAAATGAATTAATTAGATAAAATTCTGAAACTGCTTGTGCTCACCTTTTATATCTAATGAAAATCATTGGGTATAATGTGAACTTCCCCCTTCCTAGCATTGAACATGTGCTTTCGCCATCTGACAAGTACTGTGTCATGTCAATGATTTACGTTTTTATTAAAATTTACATATTACTCCATAATGTTCAATTTATATACTGCTCCACAAATGAACTGGACCACCCATAAATATTGTATTTGTTACACTAAATCATAAAAAATATATATCTATAAAAAATTCTGTTTTATAGTATACTCATATTAAGTAATTTAATAGCACTATTCTCAAATACCAACTGAAGAATTAACAAAATTATATTAAAAAAATTATAAAAAAACTATATTTCACAAAAATAAGAGGAAGAACAAAAAAGGAAATTAACAGTTCTGTGGGTCTTTTCGAAACGTTTAAAAATGTTTGGCAACGATTTGGCATGCTTTGTATGCAATGTACTATCAACATTTGGGCAAAATTCAAAATTTTCAAATGATAATATTTTATTAATGGACATAGTTTTATTTAAACCAAATTATGAAAAGAAATGCTTTTTATAATGACACAATCTTGAAAGGTTACCAAAACCGCAATGACTTTCCTATTAGAAAATATTTTTTTAAATTGCACCAATATATGCAAACGGTCCAGTTCACTTGTGGAGCAGTATATATTGTGTGTGTGTGTGTTTTAGTAATAAGAAGTGATTACACTAACAATTTCAAGATGGAAATTCTACGTCTTAAGGTAAAATGTACCCATTCCATCACCATTTTGAATTTTTTTACAACGTGAGATAAATAGAAAGAGTAATTCCTGACTTATGTAACAAAATATACCATCGTATATTTCAGAGAATTCAAATAATAATTATTATTCAACCAACTGAAATATATTTTTGTTAATGGTGTTTCACTAATTGTTGTAAAAGGAGTGATTGCCATTTCTCCACGAGAATGTGATAGAAAATAAGAGTCAGATGTAGGCAACATTTAAGCCCATGAAAAAGTGACATTGCTAAGCGTTTAAAAAATTAATTGAATATTATGTTTCTATGCATTTCTGAATATTGTATGAACGGAAGTATCCGAAAGAATATACACAACTAAATAATGACTATAACTTCCATTTCAAGATGTAAGAGACGCATTGAGAATACTAAAAAAATTGGAAAGCCAGTGTTTTCACCAAAATTGTACCTACTAAGATATATAAACTATAAATTTTCAAAATAGGTCGGGGGTGTTAAATAGTTCTCCACAGACTAATTTTTGAAGAAAACCGAGCTGGTAACACATGTACAATTAGACCTCGCTCTAATAGACCGTTGCTCTGTGGACGAAAAGGTAGAGCAACTGGTTTCATTACACGAATTAACAGCGGCATTAGCCCTCAAGAGCCGCCGTAATTGTTCTAGTTGGCGGTCGAGAATTAGATTAAACAAACTTACCTGAAGCTGATAATGTACCAAGCAGCCAAGAGCGGTAAAGCTATTATCTGGAGCGTCCGTTTCGGGCCTAACTGGGTAGCAATTGCACCCGTAGGAATTGCCCCCACGCAGGCCCCCAACGTAATCAGGGACCCGATCCAGGATGCCTGGTCGAGGGTCACGGGAATTTCGCTCGTGGGCTCCAGCAGCATAGAGACGGCGGCGGAGGACCACGACAGATGAGTTCCCAGCGCCACGGCGCTCAGAGTGGCTGTAATATCAAAAGTTTTAATATTTTGATTGAGAGCGCGGATTAATTTCTATATAGAGCTCGGAAGCCGACTACCTGGACAGCTTGTAATTAGCAGCAGCAAAAGTCGGGGCTCTAATTCGAGCTAGCAATATGGAGGCTGCAATAAAAGAGACTGATGGTGTTCTAGCTGTTTAATTAAGAGCTGGTAGACTCAACTACATTTTGTGAAAGGTAAAAATTACGTCGGTTTTCATTACCGTGCTGATCACGTATCATATCTGCATGTTTGCATTATTTTTAATAAATGGCATTTTAGTTAGTTCAATGGGAAGGAAATGAATAGAAATAGAAATAAAGGAAGAACAACAGGGTTTTAGAAAAAGCAGATATACAATCAACGTGATATTCATTGTAAAGCAGACCAAAGACACAACGACTCCTTTAGCGCAATCGGAAAATTTAAAAAAACATCTGACCGTCCGGGTAAATGTGTCGGGGAGCGATAAATCCCTTCGCTGACGCCATAGAACAGAAGTAAATACGAGAAACGCAATTGGGGTTATCAACCGAGCTGTACCTTAATGCCCGTGATTAATGTTAAGTCTTAACTGCGCGATTTGAAGTTTACACGATTGCGATTGCGAAGTATCTGACGTTAACGGATGCCCAATCGAGGTTAATTGCTAGGAATCTGATCAACATTGAACGCTCTACAGTTGATCAAAGTGATCGAAATAGGAGGGCAAGCGCAATCTGAGAGCTGACCAGATCCTCCAGAAAACTCAAAGTAAGCAGTCTGCAATCATAGTCTGTAATGTATGTTTATTTGGTGCTAAGAGGCTTAGGAAGCTCACCAAAGCCCTCGTCTTGCTTAGAGTAAGCAAGCCGGAATATCTGAAGACAGTATCGGAACGCCAGGCCGTCTGCTCTTAAATAGACGCTTGTTACGGAGGAAGGGATGTTATGATTTTCTTGTCCATTTTTAGCTTGCAATAGCTTACATTGTCCGTCAAGTAGAAGGTGCAAGCCCAGAGATCGCGTTTCTTACGTCACTAGCCCTTGCTCGGACTCGAAATCTCTTTACTTACTCCTGAGCCGTTCAGCTGCATAGCTGAACCCCTTTGACTTTTGCAGGAGGCGCGATTGTTTCATTGTAACCCTATTAGTTGAGTGCTTCAATGTTGTGACAATATGGAGCTGTTTATTTTTGGAGATATTGCAGTTCGTTGAAAGTGTATATGAAAGGCTTGATAATTTGGCTAAAACGACGGAAGAATTTGTCACCCCATGCTGCAAAAAGTTAAACATTAAAAATATTTTCTCTATTCTGCATCGCAATTGCTTGCAAAACACCCACTGAGTTTAGCTCGTACAGCTGCACACCGAATTTCACCTTTTATTAGTGTCGTTTGTACTTTTTACGATCTTGCGAGTGAAAAAAAATGTAAAGTTATGAAACAAGTAAGAGGATTCAAATACCTTCAAAAAGTAGTACTCTCTGGCAATGAAACCCTATACGAACAACTGATAAAGCAAATTGTAAAGGTATTGTCGATCTCAGACTACATAAGAAATAGCATCTGTAGAAACAAGTACTTAAACATAGAAATTAAGACAAGAATCACTGTAATACCGATAACGACATACAAGGTGAAAATAATAACAGACACTTTAAGTAATACTGAGAACCATATGCAGAAAAGGCATTAATAGAGAGGGTCGGGAGTGAACGAATACAAGGTCAAACCAACAATAGGATATAACACATTAGTATTTGAATGACTGAAATATTCACCGTAATATTGATAGGTTCGTCTTCATAACTGGTTCTCATATTGACCTTTCGATTAATTAACACCTGGAATTCCTTCGTCACAATCCGCGATTGTACGAAAAATGGTTCTACGGGAAATGTTTCGTTTCGAAAATTGTTAACAATTTCTTGATTGTAAAATTGGCCAATTAATTTATATTACGTCATTTTGCCATGACATGAATAATATGAAAGCTGACATTCTGCAATTTCGTTTTCAGTGGTCACTAGATACCGGCAATGCATTGTGAATTTACTAAGAAACATATTGTGCCGAAACTTTTGTTACATACGTTAGATACTGGAATAGACATGTAAACAGTACAGAAGACTGGTAGAAGATGCTAAATCAAACCAGTCGAGGAAAGATCACAGGGTAAATCACGCAGGTGATGAAGAAAGTGTCAAGTTATCACCATTAGAAGATGCACAAGAGGCGACAACAGGCTTTCCATTATGAAAAAAGAAGCATATTAGTTACGCCACTGCCTTCAGTTGGTATAGCGATCCTCTCCCCTTTTCTGAATAGGATAGTTCGTGGCTCAGGTCGCCCAAAAATGCTATGTAAATTTTGTGCTATCCTTTATCGGCTATAGATAGTTTGGTAAAGCGAACCAAATCAATTTCAAATAAAAAAACATTACCGAAGGTGGGATTCGAACTACAGCGCCTGCGAACCCGAATTTGAATCGGGCCGTCTGATCCACGGGCTCACCGGAGACCTCTCCCGACTTTGCGATGCGCGGCTGTATTTACCAGAACGGACTTATTGTTGAAAGTGTTTGGCCCTTTTACGACATTACCCTGTACTTGTTGGGTTCCATTTTCGGCCAGTGTAAAACCTGACCTATGTGCAAATTATTACTTTATCTATACATGAATCTCAAACTAATTTTAACACCTTAATAAATAAATTGATAGATTTGTTAGTAACTGTGCAAATCACTAAAAACCCCAAATTGTCTTGTTCCATTACTGAATTTAAAATGCTGCAAAATAATAGCTGCACTTGTTTTTCCTACACAAAATTCTTACAAATTCTTTTAGTTTTGACAAGCCTCTTTTTATATTTCTGCATATATTTATAGCTATGCAACATTGCAGATCATCTAACGTGCTCTGCTACTGTCGTGTTTTATACATTTTCATTAAAATATAGTAAGTCTACGGATATACATTAATGAACAGCGCATAACTTAGTAATTATAAGCAATATGAATAAATAATAATATTAATAATGGTTTTTATTGCAAAAAAGAAATATATTATACATACATAATAAATTCCACGTTTAGAAAAATAAAGTTCAGATTTTTTTTGTAAAAGGCGAAGCTCAGATGTGTAATGTAGCATGCTGTGAGAATGCTTAATTATTTTCAATTAATATCAAGATATAAAAAGGGTATCATGTGATAACAAGTGTAAGAGAATAACGGGTGGCAGTAAATATTAGCAACCAAGAGGTTGTTTACAAGAGTTGAAAAGTTTCTATAATTTAAAGAATCTCAGTCAAAATATTCACATTTAAGGTCTAATAATACCTTTAATGGTGAGGATATAATTCAAATTTGATACGTGTTAGTAAGAATAGCTTTCTGCATGATCAAATACTGACCAAGGGGTCAATATTATTCTTCACATAGTGAGTTGGAGATTTATAAAAGCCATTTCAAGTGGTCATTGGTGTACAAGCCATCAGTTTAGTGAGTGTTTGTGTGTGGCATGCTGCAATACCGTTTTAAGAAAATATTAAACGGTCAAGTCTGTCTACAACGAGCTTTTATGGGTCCTCATCATCTCCAAGTAGGTGTTTGACGACTTCGATCAGTGTGAAACTGATATTAGAACCACATCGCAAGTACGAGTTCGGCTGTTGAAGGTTAGTGTATTATAGTAACATTTTGGATACGGCAAATTTAGAATTTAAAACTTGTATTTAAGTTTTCAAAATTAATATTGTGATTTGAGTACTCGACGGTTTCGATATTTATAATTAGAAATTTATCATTTTGGTCTAGTTATTTTTTAAAAAAGTATTTAACCTCATTTACTGGAACTTTCATTTAATTAAATAATTTTGACAACTTTAATCTGACTATTAATTTGTAATGTCAATTCAAACGTTTAATACACTATAACAGTTAATTAGATTCAAACTCAAGTACTAAGAGTGTGATTTAAATAATCAAATTGATATTTATTTGGTCATTCAAAGTACAAATCATTAATACAGTTTATATTTGACATTAACTCATTCAGCTGGGAAGTAAAGAGAGTCTCAATTGCTAAATAAGCTGGCTAGCCGAGGTATATTTAAACATGACATAATTTCAATGTCAATTATGAAAGTATGAGATATGTCAATATATGATTCAGTTGAAAGCAACAAGGTAAGTGAGAATTATATATATTATTATTGATATTACTTCTGTGAATTAAGCAAACAGGGTAGATATCACTAGTTTTTATTATACATAAAAACTCCTAAAAAAGGGGTTGTGTAATAGATGCCATCCAGAAGTAAGATGGTTCTGTTTCACCACTTAACCTTTGACCGTTGAATTAAATAAGATAAAATCAAGTACTACGTACTACCAATATAAGTACCTACATACAAAGATAAAACGTTAAGTAAGAAACAAAATAAATATAAATTCCTGATTATAAATCGACTACTAGTTTTTATTCTCCAAAAGGCTACGTTTATAATAGTGCTGGAACTTGGATATGTTAAGTTTTCTAGCAAGTGTAGGGATGGAATTATACAATTTTACAATGTTATCGGAAAAAGATTTCTCAAAAATGATAGATTTGTGACTAGGCACAGTTAAAAGTCACTTATTTCGAACGTTAATATTGTGAACATCGGTTCTGAAACGGATTTTGTCATTAATATAACTGGGAGTACTGGTGTTTATTGGTTTAAGTGACCTGCAACACAACTGAAATAGCCGGCGGTTATTCATATTGACCCAGTTAACTTCTGAAAGGTTGTAAGAAATTCCATCGTACTTGCAGAGATCAAATATATATCTTAAACAAAAATTTTTAACACTCTGAATTCGCTAACGTGAACGGAAATATGAGAAACCTAATATTTTGCATTGTCCACCAATTGATAAAAGAAGAAAGTCACAATTTTTTTTAAAGCCAGAAGAAATGAAGAAGTTGTTAGGTTTAGTCACAATTTTGACGATTCTGATGTTTAATAAGGTTTGATCTAAAGTGCAGCTTCCCAGGTTGTAACTAAACATGTCGAAATTTAATATCAATATCCCTATATCAAGGGTTAAGGGATTTAAATTTACAGTATTTACTTTGTTATTATTGAATCACTGTAGCTTTATTTAGTGAATTAAATTGTATACATTTTTATTTGATGCAACCACTGAAATGGGGAGGTTTAGAAATTGACTAGTCAATTTCTGGTCTTCCACTTAGCCATTCAGGAGTAGAGATCAGCATACCAGGTAGAAGAAACATACATAAGTGCTTGAGATATTAATAATTTAATGCAAATAAAAGTTATTACGAAAATGCCGTGTGCCACAGTTGAGTCCGGTAGAATTTTTTCAAGTTCCTTATTGACACATTCTGCAACTGACTTGGTACAGAATTGTACAAAACACAAACATTATACTAATCAGACTTTTTAAATAGAATTTATTTATGTTTAAATATAGTCAATAAATATTTTAATCTTATATTTATGTTCGGCACATCCGTTCTGAATTTTATCTTATTTTTATTTATTAAAAAATAAATTCATCAAAGTGGATATTAATAGTAGAAGGACCAACATCTGTGATACGAATTTGAGTTTCACCATCTAGATGTAGCAGGTAACAAAGTGAATGATAAATGGTAAAGGATTATTTTAGAAAATCACACTCAATAGGGAAAGAGCAATATTGAAATTCATTATGCAAAAAGACTTGACAGAGACTTTAAGTGTCTGCTATTAATAAAACCTTACTCTTATAATTATACAGTTATGCCATATAGAAGTTCAATTGGTATGCGCTACAAGAATCTTGACTAAGAGCGGAAACTAATTATGTAGAAAAGAACTGATAGATTTTCAGGTTTCTTATTCAAAGTAAAGTATGAAACAGCAATCAGACTCCAAATTTTTAAGACATGTCTAAGACAAAGAGTTGTAATCTTATCATCCGTACATCTTGAAATAATACTGGCGATCACTCTGAGCATAAGAAATCAAAGTTTATTCAAAGCCTAGAATTTTGCAAAAACTATTTCTGTTGGTGCAACTATTGTTTACAGTTTCGCTCAATGTATAAACAATTTGAAAATTAAAGATGTGGGGACGACACGTGGAAAATAAGTCCCGTTGAGGAAGTGATTTTTAATTATTTATTTGACCATAGTTGAAATGGAGATGGAAGGTTGTTGTTTAGATAAGTAACAACATAATTGACATCAGTTCTTAAAAAAGTGATTTAAAAAGATTGCATTTTACTATCGAATTTCTGTTCGTATAGCTGATGCACGAATTATTATTTAAAGTTGCTTTTGAAAAATTCCTATTCAGTGTAGATTTTCAAAATTCCACTCCACAAATTGCTTCAACCATTACCTAATATGAATGCCGAGACACGTTCATGTCGCTCTAGTTTTTTTATTGAATACTTGGAGTGATGAAATTTGAAAAGTTCGCCGGCGTGTTCCATAATGTCATAAAAAAGCTGCCCCGGCCTAAAGAGTAAAGTTGACATTTTAGTTATGTCTTTTATACTTGTAATTTAAAATTTCAGTCACATTGGCGTTTGTTCTGAATAAATTAATATACAAGGTGTGTATAGATTGGCGAAAAAACTACACGTGGCGATGTTGGTCATGAAATTACGAGTCGAAAATCGTAACACTGAAATGTTGGATTGGTCTTCGTATCTAGGAATGTTATGAGTATCATAACTGCCGCAGATTTTAAGACATCTAAGGCTGTTATTAGCCTACTTTTGTACATGTAAATAAAGGCTTAATATCCAGAAACCGGTTTCAAATACGCCAAAGAATTGAAAAAGAAAGTTTTTTATATTTAAACCATAAAATTATGGCACCATGCAAAATTTCAAAAATATCGGCTGCTTCTATGAAGCCATGTTACCACAAAAGCTTTTTTCTAGTAGACACGGCTTCATAATCACACTTCGGCGTATTTGAAACAAAAAATGTACAGAATTTTGTGACCAACATCTCCACGTATAGTTCTTTCGACAATTTATACACACGCTGTATAGTAATTTCTATAAATTAATATCGTCCAGCATGATTTCCCTGCTGCCAACATTTTAAAAACATAAGAAAGCTACTATGTGTTTTCAGTTTTTCAACCTATCACAATAGTTGAATATGTTATATCTATAGTATTATCAAAAATTATTTTCATCTGGAATGACTATCGAAGGTTTCCTAATTTATCAATGCAACTATATGTCACGTAAAAATCAAATGTAAAGTTTGACATTTAAATGTTAACGTAGTTGCATTCATAAATCAGGAACTATTCCATAGTCATACTAGATGGAAATAATTTTTGATCATACTTTACTAAGTTTTCTAAAATAAACGCAATGAAAGCTACCCATCAAAATTATTCTCGTGCTTATGATCAGAATAAATTATTTTATTTGCAATAAGTACAATTCCTTATGAGACCAAGTAGACCGCATTGCAATAAAAATTCGGTCTAAATACTTTAGTTATTACAAGAATATAGAACGAGAAGGAAACGTATTTACCCCAGGTAATAGCTGGATTATTATTTTTATTTGATTAGTTTTGACGCTTTCGTACATATTTCCTTTAGAGCTAAATAACAATAAAAAGCATGGAGCTTTTCAAATATGGTAGCTTTCATAATAACAATATCAATTGCTAATACTATAATAATAGAAAAAATTGTATATTGTTATTGTTTCGAACAGTAAAGTAAATAAAAACTGCTGGAAATGGTAACAACATTAATTTCAAGAACGAGTAATAAAAGCAAGTACCAGACAGAAAGTACTTAAAAATTTCCAATGATTGTGTAACACAAAGTAAGCTATAAAAATCCATTCCCCTTCACGACAATTTTTACTCCTTAAGTAAGAGATAACTGCAAGTTGGGTGAAACCAGATTTTGTTTTAAATATATTATCAGTAAGGAATCGGGCGTGCACATTCTTGCCACGTTTTTAAATGCGATAAACTTTGACCGCAGGAGAATAAGAGGAATCGAAAAGTTCGTATATTTTGCACTTGGTTTTTAAGTGGATGTGGATAAACTCTACCACTTGATAAGATTAAAATAATTTCGCTTTAATTTTACAGTTACTGTAAGTTTGACCTCATGGCCGGCATTGACACTGACGCTGCTGCAATTAAGGAATTTTAATTGAATCTGCACTTTCTTTCAGATTATTTAAATATCAACAAAATAAAAATACAAGGTTTATGAGTTGATTTTTAGAGATGTTCCTGATCGATGTACTATCACGGACAAATGTATTTACCAGTCCACTTCTTTCTTGTGTTTAAGAGATATTGAGGAATTCGTGAAAACACACTTTACCCCTTTTCACCCCCTTTGGGGTCGAATTTCAAAAAGCATTGCCTTGCGTAACAAATTGAACTTTCCACCCAAATTTCAAGTTCCTAGTACTAGTGGTTACGGCTCTGCGTTGATTAGTCAGGGTTTTGACTTTCGTTTATGCAGTGCATTTATTTTAATGGTTAACATAGCAGTTTCGTTTCTATGCCAGCAGTTAGTCATACAGGTCACTTCCATAGTTACCAATGAAATCAATAGATTAGAGCGTTCATTTTACGAGTTACCATGCGAATTTCAATTACGTACTTGCTAATAACAAACTTTAATTTTTTTACCGGAATGTAGGTATGCAACTAAAAAGTAGATACGCAGGAACAACTTGTGTGTTGTATCTTTTCTTCAGTGGTATACATTAGGATAGCTATTTATTGTCTTTTTGACAAGTAATAATTTCTATGTTAACTCATAAAATACACGCTCTAATCTATTGGTCTCATTTGTAACTATGGAAATGGCCTGTATAATTAAATGGTGGCATAGAAACGAAACGCTTATGTTAACTATTAAAATAAATTCCCTGTATATATAGGGTTTCCTAATAGGAACGATATGTTTTTAAAACGTCATAGCAACCATATCTAAAATTTTAGAAATCTCACTAGCTGTCATTTGTTTTTAGTATAGTTTGACAATTCATCATGTCAAAATACACGCTTCAACAACGTTTGGTTATTATCCAAAAATTTTATAAAAAGAGAGAAAGGTTTGGTGAGTCTGTAATCTCCAGAAATGGAACTGTTAGTTGGCCTCCAAGTTGTGATTTAACACCTTTGGACTTCTTCTTGTGGGGTTATTTAAAGTAGCGACTCTATGCCAATAAACCTCGAACTATTGACGCTATGAAATTGAACATCGAAAGTTGCATTAATGAAATTACACCTGATGTATTGCACAAAGGTACCGAAAATTGGGTTCATCGGATTCGCTGCTGCAAACGAAGCCGAGGTGGACATTTAAATAATGTGTTATTTAAAACATAATTGTCATAACTTGTACTATAAAATAAAGAAAAAGTTTTGCTTTTGTCTCAAATGTTTTGTATTTTATTTAATTTTAAAATCATATCGTTCCTATTGGGAACCTTTTATATATATAGAAGACTCCGAAATTACACTTATCTTGATAAAATGAAAAATTCTGAATTACACAGCGAATTATTTGGAGACGCAACGCCTACTCAAACTTCGCGCCATTTCTCTGCAGGAATTTTATGGACTTGCTACAGTTTTGCCAACTTCTATGAAAACCGGTTAAAATTTATAAACGCAACGAATTGCTACTCTTCGCTCTAGCGACATCTATTGGAAAGTTTTGCAAATACCACACTGGCAAATACATTTGTCCGTGATAGTACTTACATCTTAAAATTAGCTAGAATTTCTATGCTTACAATCACGTAATACCTATAATTTCTCTGCTATTTTCTATTACCAGGTCCTTTTCAACTATAGTTAAGTTAAGCTCTATTGTAAGTGTCAAAAAGAATGTCATACCTAAACTTGCTGCTAAATACTGAGGAAATGTTCTGCTTGGCGTGGCTCCATAGGCTGCCAGCCCGGTCCTGGAGTTGTCTTCGTGCATAAATTCCTTCACCATTGTGAGATAGTTTAGTAGGTAAGTACTTAACAGCTATAAATTTGTACAAAAACACTTTTAAACCACTTTTTCAATAGGAACTAGAACACATGTTACCCGTAGCAATGGTAAAGCCGCACTTAGTTGTCGAAGTACTGTCATCCTTTTATAATCTCAAATGCCACGAGGGGTCACAAGGTCTTACAAACAGCTGATAGCCAAGACGAGCCCCCTTTGATTACAAATGACTTTTAAACTTTTTCTCATTTTTGCATCAGCACAGTGTGATTCTGAAGGTGCTTCGAGTTGCATGCTTTGTCAGTGAAGTCGCAGTCCTTAGCCACTCTGAAAATATTTTTCTCAGCTCGGCCATTTCTTATTTTATCTAGCTGTGAATGGATATTTATTATTATATAATATTTTTTTTCATTTCGGACAGTTTCCTTATTCGGGGGCCTGAAAGGTTTATTTATCAGTGTGTTTAATATTCGCCGTAACTGAAACATTTCTCATAGGAACAAAGTTCGTGGTGCTGACGTAGAATATGTGTTGATGTTTTTGTGCGTTATAAGTTTACAGATGTACATACATTAACCCTGCTTAGCTTTTCTTCTCTGCGGTTTGCTTGTAACGTGAGCTAAAGTTTTTCCAAGTGCTGACGACGTATACGCATTAATATTCTAGCAAGCGCTGTGGAACTTTTTTGTTGTGTATAAAAATAGCCTGATAAAACGGCTGATGTATAAAATATAGGTCAATAACAACAATTTTATAAAACTTTTAAACTGCCTAAAAATTGAAATCTAAAGAACGTTTCGCTTTGAAATAAATTTAGAGTATACGCCAAATTTCAACCTTCATCAGAGTTCTTAATTTTCTATTTTCAGGTGAAAAAAAAATTAAAAATGTGTAATACTATAAAATTTAACGAAATTAATGTGAGTAGCTATATACTTCTTTCCTTACTTTAATAGTGCGTTTTTCTACCATCCAATCTAAAATCTGTCTAGTTGACTTATTTACTTTGTTCACCTTCTACTTCTTGGTCTGCTTCTTCTGTTTTCCCTAACGACCTTCATCCAAGCAAACTTCTAGTTAGTCATTCTTCTAATTAACTGTGTATGGAGAAGTCAAGGTTGTGTGCTATTGCCTTTATTGTTGAAAATATACTACATTGTATCCCCGGATAAACCTTCTTGTAAAAATTATAATTTATAATTTTCCTTGTTTTAAAAGGCCGTTTCAATGTGGTCGCTGAGCTAGTAAGACACGCGCGGTACGGTGACTGTGAAGTTGAGAATTGATTAGAAAATGTCTACTAGAAATCGCAAGAAAATTATACAAAAGCCAAAAAAGCGGTGCTGAGAACATCCATGATGAACACCTCGATATACTGGTTAGATAAATGTACAAAATGAAATCTTATTTGGAAGATTTAAAAACTTAACAGATGCGGCTATGTGCAAAATGATCAATAATTTGGAAAAATAGCTTAGCAAACTGAAGGTGGAATTGAAGCAAATGATAGTATCATCTACGAGGTCTGACAATCTTATATTATAAGCGCTGATGTCGGTCGCCGTCCGGATGTAAGCAGGCGCGCGCGCACGCAGCATGAACGGCCTGCATACTAACAAGTGGCGCGCGCGCACGAATGGCGAGACCGCATTTGTATTGTTAACGCTGGCAAGGCCGGACGTCGGTTGGCCGCCAGCCTAAGCAAGCATTTTTATTGTTAACCATTTCTTTACGCTGGCAGGGCCAGACGTAGGCTGGCCACGAGTTCTAGTTATATTATAAGACTGGTGTAAAAAATTTACTTTATTTTAAAAATAATACAATTTAACATTGTTCCCCTTCAAACTACTCGCCTACACTAAATATACAGCGTTGCATAAGTTTTTGCAAGTGCTGGAAATAATTTTGGAAGTCTTCCAATGTGAAACTACGAAGTAGGGTTGCCTTTTTTTCCTTTACCTGTTCTAAAGTCTCAAAGTGGGTCCCTTTCAACGGTTCTTTCAGTTTTGGGAACAAATAAAAGTTGCAGGGGCCTAAATACGGATAATACAGCGGGTGATTTTACAGAGATATTTTTATCCGTCAAAAATTGCTTTACGGAAAGAGCGTTATGGGCTGGCGCTTTGTCTCGGCTGATTTACTTTTAACAAATAAGACGATTTCGAACAATATACATATGTATAGTAAAATTTGTCCACAAAAGTACGAAGAAATATAATTAGAGAAGAATGTCAGAACATTTTTTAAATTGTACAAACGTACGGCGAATTAGCTTATTTTCCAAATTACGACCCCGCTTGTATATGGGTTTTTCGTATTGTTCCGATTGAACTTTATCATTCACTTGCAGTCGGCGGTCTGAAATGCACTCGTTTGGTGTTTCCAGGTTTTCAGTTCGTTGGCGCGCTAGGTTTGCCCGTTGTTACAAATTATCCATCCGTCTACGACTTGCTTTTAGGCGTGCTTCTGGTATGAATTTAACAAACAACGGCCATGGGTGCGATAGAGAGCCAGCCACAGTTTGGCTGTTCCGAGACCGTTTTATCGATCGCGCTGTCTGACTGCATTTTCGAGGCCACTGGCGCGGCTTTGTCAGTTTAGTTTGCATCCGACTTCGAATAAGGCAACAAGTAGTTTTGACGTTTGATGTTTCTCGTCACTCGGGGCGGGCGACCCCGTTTGCTATGTTTCGTGTAGTAAATCTCCCGATTAGTGAGTTCCCGTTAGTTTAGTGTGTCTTCCCAGACTTCGAGCGAATCGGTCACAGGAGTGTGTGTGAGGGTTGTTTGTGCTTGTCCGTCGAAATCCAGGCGCTTCTTCATCTTAGTAAATGAGCCGTTGGCCGATATAACCCCTGTTGTGGGGGATCAAGTGGAGAGCGGTTTATCCCTGGTTAATCCAATATGCGGTGTGTCTTCTAGTTAGGAAACTGCGGGTCATCACTAACGCTGACGATGCGAGCTCCTTTGTTTCCCCCTCCTTGTCTCGTAGTCTTGGGAAACTCGTCTGCCTCCCAGCTGGGGCCCCTTTCGACTGTCACAGGTGAAGCTAAGCTAAGGTACTGTACTATTTATAAGAATCAAAAAGTGTGAGTATACAGTGCCACTTGCAGGCGCCTAACATTTTATGTAAGAGCTAAGATTCACCCCGCTCCCCTTTCTGTAACTTACAGTGTAACATTGTGTTGCTTTATGTGTCTGAAAATCAATAGACCTATTTGTTAAACGCTCCCACTGTATTTTCTTTGTGTTAAATGACATTCAGAGAACAGCTATGTTTCAGTTTAAGCAATTTGTAGTGTCGTCGCCCGATTGGCGACTGGTGTAAGATTGGTGTAAAGCGGATCCTGAACGAGTTTTGTGATCGTCAAGGTAGGTTCTAACGCTCCAGCTGTCGCCTCTAGGGAGCCCCAAGGCTACACACATATTCCACCCCATTTGGCTTTTGGGTTTCTGTCAGACGTGGGCTTAATTACAAAACCCATGGCACCCTATTATTTTGCAACACCCTGTATATGTCGTCAAGCTTGTCCCTACGGCGTCCCGTTCGTAAAACCACGCCCATCTCTATGAGCGTATTCTGCCATGGCTATTAGTCTGTTCTCGACCATTCTAGGGCAAGTGGTGACGTTTCCCGGACGTGATAGGTTTTGTGGCTCATACCCCGAGGTGTAAAAACAGGTTTATACCGTTACAAGATTTTACCCGCAAACGATTAGAGCTGTTAAAATATTGCAATACAGAAAATAAGATACCGTTTAGCGTGGTCTAACGAAGGACAATTTTTTCTCAAGATACAAGATAATATTTACTCCATTAATAGCTGCGTGATCTATACAAACTCCTAGTTTAATATCTATTAATGCAGCATGCGCGTATGTACCTATACACGACACGTCCACATTTTTTTTAATTTGCGGTTATTGATTTGTTGATTAAGGGAGAGTTGGGGAATGGTGCGCAGCGGGTAATCGTGCGCACCAAGTTATTTCAAATTTCGCGGGTTATCCGTAGTGCTCGACCAGTGCTGCTCTCTGCTGCACGATGGAAAAATTGTTGGCGCAATCATTGGTGAGGTTAGTTTGCATACGACCGCCATGAGATCGACTAATCGATTTTTTAACAGATTTTTATAACTTTTTCGCATCAGAAAATAAGGCGGTAAGTCCACAATTTTTATCCACTCGTTTGAAATGAGATGTCTTCTTAAAATCTAGTATTTTGTGAATGTTTTGGCACATTTGAAGGATAAATAAATAAATAGTTTTTGTCATATCATGAATTTATAAAACACAAACACACGCATTAATGCCCCTCATGTAATTAAATAGTAAGTAGTAGTAGTAAGTTTATTGTTTCCAGATGCCTAGAAATTACACACGTAAGACTGCCATCCTGTCTTACACGGCCGAAAGCCTGCAAAACGCGCTGCATGCCATAAGAAATGATGGAAGAAAAATTAGAGAAGTAGGAAGATCTTTTAATATACCAGAATCTACCCTCAGAAAAAAACTGTTAGAAAATGATTCTAAACCACCTCAATTGGGCCGCAAGACTGTTTTCTCAAAAGAAATAGAATGTGAGTTAAAAGAATATGTTTTGCTACTTTCAAAATTATTTTTTGGGCTGACACCTGGTGGGCTAAGAAGACTAGCATTTAGGTATGCAGAACAACATAATATTGGTCATAATTTTAATTGTGAAAAGGGAATAGCTGGAAAGGCATGGCTTTATGGATTTTTAAAAAGAGTTCCTGACGTAAGACGAAGACAGCGTGAGGGTACTAGTTTATATCGAATTTCATCCTTTAATAAAGAAGCTGTAAATTTATTTGATTCTAATCTTGAAATTCTCATACAACCGTTCAAGCCAAATGTCCAAAGGTTTACGGTGCCAAGAGAGCAAAAAAAGTGAGCTCCACTATATCCGCTGAAAGGGGAAGGACTATAACTGGCGCTTTTCGTATGAGTGCTTCAAGGAATTACATCCCCCCTATGCTTATTTATCCCCAAAAAAACACGGAACCCTTGGGTGCTTTCTACAAATGTTCCTAAAATGTTTGGATTAATTCTGAGTTGTTTTTGAGTGTTTGTCTCATTTTGCAAAACATGCAAAGTCTACTGCATCTGACCCCATCCTTTTGATTCTAGACAACCATTCAAGTCATATTTCGATTCCGGCTTATAATTTTTGTAAGGAAAATAATATCCACATGGTCTCTTCCACCTCACACCTCAGACCATCTTCAGCCATCAGATTTAAAAAATTTTAGTCCACGTAAAAACGCTCTCTATAGAGAATACGATCTTTACTTATCCTCTTCTGGTCATCAAAAAATAACAGAATATGACGTCGCTCAATTATTAAACAGGGCATTTATGAAAGTCGCCACAATGAAAAAAGCCGCTTCAGGGTTCCGTACTTCAGGAATTTATCCATTAGATCCAGATAAATTTAATGAGCATGATTTTGCGCCTTCCAATCAAGTAACAAATTACACTATAGAAGATCCTGACGAAGATGATCCTACCTTATCCATACCAAAAGCTAACGTTTCATTGCCTGATAATACTGGATCAGAAGCTAACTTTTCATCGCCTGATAATACACCAAATTCTTTGATTGATTTCGAAAATCCATAGCCAAGTACATCCTTACCATGGCTCCTATACCGACAAAAAAAGTTACCAAAGGAGTTAAAAGGAATAGTCAAAAGAAACAATGTTCGAAAATCCTTACAAGCACACCTGTCAAGGAAGAATTAGAAATAGCTCAAGAAAAGAAAAGATTAAGAGAAGAAAACCTAAAGAGAAGGAAAAAGAAAAAACGCTCCAAAAGAAAACTGTAAGAAGATGTTTTGGCGAAGAAACAGAAGACAGAAAAAACATCAAGGCAAACAAAAAATGGAGAGAGAGGCAACACCTGAGACATCTGACGATTCATTGCAGGAGGATTTGTCCGACATATGCGTCGATGACGAGTTGGACGATATAGATTTAAGCTTCATAGCACCTTCTCCAAAGACACCCTCCAAACCTAACGAGATATGTTTTATATGTGGCGAAATTGGCAAGAATGGAGAATTATGGTACCGCTGTGTTTTATGTTCTTCTTGGAACCATGCAGACTGTACAGGTGCAGACACTCCAGAAAATTATAGATACGACTTGTGCTTACATTAAACTTAAGTATATTATAGTTGTAACTAGTTTTGATGTTAATTTTGAACAATAAATCTTTTTTATAACAAAGATTTATTGCGCACCATTACCTAACTCGTGCGCATCATTGCCCACCGGGGTGGGTAATTGTGCGCAAATGCAATTTTTTACTTTTCTAAATGTCATGCCTGTATAGTAATATTTTCTTTAAATATTGTTTTACATATATAAAGTAGAATAAGTGCTGTATCTCATAGCGTTCTTGATATTAATTTATCTATTATAGTTTTGCCACAAATACAATTTCCGCTTAAGTGCGCACCATTCCCCAACTCTCCCTTACATTTTCGTTTTATTTAACTTTGTAAATCTATAAAATTGTATTTCTTATTATAAAATTATAGTGCCTCAACTGCAAGGGTTATTGATACTTTAAATTAACGTTTGATTTACAAAATATATTGAATTAACTTAAATACACCAGTTGATTTCAGGAAACGCACAAACACTTTTGTTTTGTATTTCAGTTTGTGTTCCAAGGATCTTCCTGATATTTGTGTATAACAATGTTTCTTTCCGTGTATTGGTATATTTTGGACAGTCTAGTAGCAGATGATCTATTGTTAATATGGTGTTACATTGAGTACATGTCGGTGGCTCTTCTCTTCTTAGGATGTGTGAATGAGTGATGTGGGTGTGGCCTATTCGTAGTCGTGTGATACATACCTCTTCTCTTCTTGTTAATCGATGTCCTATTTCTAACTGGTTATGTGTCAATTGATTATTTGTCAATTGATTATGTGTGCTTTTAGGATCGCTTAAAGTTCAGCTCTGTAGTTTGATGTACGATCACTAAGTCTGTTCACCGCTGACAAACGCACAACCCGTTCTGTTTTTCACTCGCGAGCCGTCATGTAAATTTGGTTATATTCCTGATAATGATTTACTATTTTTCGAAAAAGGGTTCTATACGTCAGTGGAGGAGTTTCACTTTCAATGTAGGAAGTCAATTTCAAGTATATTTCAGCAGGTGTTGTTAGCCAGGGAGGAATAGTTTTGGAAAATTATGATTACGAATAATTGTAGTTTCCTCTACTAAAATGCGTGATCTTAAATGGAAAGGTGGAGGGTTGGTTCGTTTACAGCTTGGAGAGTTGTATAATTTGGTTGTTGCAGGATATGATAATTCCAGTGGTTGGGATGGTTTAATATTTTAAGCGTATAATTGAGACTCTGTGAAGGTATGGACACTCAACTATTAAAATTGTTGTAAAGCTTATAACAGTAGGTATAGAGCGTTCCACACGTTCCCATTTTCCGACAAACAATTAGTTTTTGCAAAGGATAGACCAGTGCAATATACTTATGGGGCCTTACAGTAAATACAGACAAGGCCAAGTAAATGGTCATAGACGGTGCGGAACAAGAATTCAAGACAGATGAAAAAATAAGAGATTCTAGATGAATAACAATATCTGAGAGATGCTATAATAAGGAATAGTAAAGATGAAAAAGAAATTTTCAAAAAGTTAATAAAACGACGAATATTATCAAGAACATCGGATTCAATCGTATAGAGAAACAATGTAAATAAACAAAGCAAAATTAACATACACCAGACTATGATTTTATGACTATTAGGACCTAAAGAGCTGAGATAGGGGGTATTAAGCAAACTTAACTTAATGAAAACAAATCCAAGAATGGCAGTAAAACTTACCATCCTGGACATTAAGTTGATTTGAACAAAAAAGATCAGTTCTGCAAGTATGGAAATTACGACCTTGGAAGAAGAGCAGACGAAGAAGACCTAGAAAGACTTTTATAGTTGATGTAAAGTGATTAATCGACTGGAACCGAACTCGGCAAGCTGGAGCTATAAAACGCTCGCCATATAGTACATTATACAAGGTGTTCATTTTCTATCCGACTGTGTTATTCAGTTGATAGCACCAAAACTTGTTCACAATAGTTTTCCTTAATTATTTTCAAATATTGTACCGGTACAAGAGTATATTTGAGGGCTTGCCAGCTAGACCCAGTGGAGATGGCGTGCAGTTGTTTAATTACCAAGGACTGGTCAAACAGTCTTGAGAGTTAAGTAATGTTCGCAGCAGTTGGCATTCGGTCGGGTATCTGGCCTATAGTGGTAGTAAAATTGCAGCCAGGCGTGCCTCGGAAAGCACGTTAAGCCGTTGGTCCCGGTTGCCATTTCGGTGATAGTCGTTAGATTACATCAGAGGCGCTCGCGCAACCTGAAAACTCTGACATCAAAGTTTCCTACCACAAGCCATACGGTACAAGCACATAAATAATATGAGCGCCAAGAAGTTTTTCAATTACAACATATATACCTCAGATAAGTCAAGAATCTATAAACTCGCATCGTTAAAAGCGAAGCGTGCACAAATAATAATTGACGAAATTTTAACCTAAGAACTAAACTTGGAGCACAATTCAGGGAATCCTGCCGAAAAGGACGCTATATTTTTTTTCAGGCAAAAACAATGAAATAGGAAAATCTTGTTATCATACAGGAGCACCGACACAACAATTGTTTTCCAATAAATTCTCATGGTAATTGCGCTTTTGGCACGTAATACGCTTTAATTTTCTAAGCGGTTAAATTAGTAAAGTTGAGCAGAATCTAAATTCATATCAAAAGTACATGAAACCTTATATCAACGACATCGGAAAAAATGAAACTTTGTAATTAATCCGTAGACAACAGTGATTTCCGTTTAAGAAAAGTGTAGTTTTTTTATAGTATTCTGAAAATTACCAGTATTATGAAATACATCTCAATTTCATTCAATTCTATGAAAAACTGCAAATACCCATTCAATCTTCTTTCAGTACTCTTCTGGTAGTCACTTTTAAAACAAATTCCATTTGTTTTGCATAAATTATTTAGTTAGGTCTTCGTTACTTTGTTTCTCGACTAGGACAAAAATCAGGCAATCATGTAACTGTAGTGTTTTTTAAATCTCTGTTTCTGCGATTTCTATGCGTAACCAATCAGTATTTATAATGACAACACACCTTGTCGAGAATTTCTATTTTAGGCTCTTAAATGTTCTCAAATTTTCTTTAGATCTACGACAAAATGCTTCAGGATTGATTATTTTTTAGTAACGTTATTTTCAAACTACAAGGTGCTCAAATTTGGATTAGGCAGAACACACAGAACACAACAGTGAATTTTGATCGAAATTTATCATAAAATTTCCAGACGGATTCGCCTTGAAATGCAAAACACAAAAGACATCCTGCAACATTAAGTAGGAATTTCGCATCTTGTGAGTGTACTATTTTACTCGATGATTTTATGTAGTATATATTAGATAGCACTTATTTCAAAGGCAACGGAAAATGATAAAAGAATAATTAATAATTTGGAAAAAAATTAATATCAACCGCAGCATTAACTTTCCACAGTTATTTTACTTCCAAGAAATTGATACTGTGTAAGTATAAAAGTTCCATTTACAAATAGATTTCTTATTTATTAAACAGCCAAACTTGTCCTCTATGTGACATATACTAAAAAGCGAGTTTACTATTCCCGTTAAAAAATACAATACAGTCTAACATAGTATCTTGACTGATTAATCACAAAGATAATTGTGCGAATACGAATCATGGATACCACGTAGTGCATCATATTTTTGCATTTTAGAAAGTGCGGTACCAACTGCAATAAACCTAAAAACAATAATTAAAGCTTCTAAAAGGAGAAAATGGCTTTACAAATGACGGTTACCACAATTTCTGTTATTATTAGAGCGCGGATTTATGGTACAAGTTTGCTATGTAAGCAGTTCTACGTTTGGAATTATACATTCCACAAAAACGGACTGCCTTTTAGATTTTTCTATATAAACCTGTTATCTTCAGGTTTAATTACTGGTACACAGGTAATAATTATTTAGGTAAAAAATGTGATTGTTTTTTCCACGCTAGATCAAGTGAAGCGTGTTATACGATCGTATTTCGAACATTTGACGAACAATATTGCAAAAATATTAATATATATATATACGATATATTCCTGAGATTGCACACGAAAAATTCATTATAGGTATAATAATTACAAAAATATAATTTTGTAGAAACTTCCCAGAAATTAAAATTTATTTTAAGTTGTTTTATATTTGCACTTATTTGTCGCATTGGCGTAGACAAAAAGGGATATAAAAATTATTTAAAATAATTGCTTCATAAAAATTCTGTTGCACCAGTAAATAACTCCAGTTTGCTTTGTAATTACATTAGAGAAGCTGTTAATGGGAGAACTGAAATGCTCTTTTTTTAATGGAGATTTCCGTATGCTTGATAATAGATGCAAAATGATTAGGAGTAGAATAATGAACAATGTTGCATTTCAGCCAAAGCATTTAAATATGGACAGGTGAGGGTAGAGGAAATTTTACTTAGAAGGTATAGGTATTTTAAGAGATCAGCTGAGTAATATAGAGAATACATAAATTACTTGAATGAAACCTTAAAAAATAATCACTTTTTATGTAAAATAGTTTTCTGCCTTAATAAATATTGTTTTAAATTACATTATAAAGCTATATTGCTTTCTTACTTAGTTCTGTTTTGTTATTTTCTTGCTTGGATCATTATGTATTATGGCACTTTAATGTTTATGCAAGCTGTACATTATTCTTTTACCTTTGTGTCTCATGCCAATTTTTTAATTTGGTGCTACGATTCATCAGGGCACAAATTATTTTGCAGCCTTTAGATAAATTAGTTTAGTAATTAAAAGTACGTGAAAGAAACATTTTTGAAAATTAGTAACAATAAATGATAGAAAATTATATCACAAGCAGAGGACTAAATATGGAAAAAGTTTCTAAATGCAAAATAAATGCTTGTGGAATTAAAGATTTCATTCAAAATCCAAAGGGTTAGGGCAAGGTAATTATTTTATTTAAAAAAATATAGGAACGTTCAGCAGTAAGCTGTAGTCTTAAGTGAAGCTTAACATAACAACGAACGTTCGAGACAGATTTATATGCGCTTTAAGATGGTAAAGAAGTAGTTTGTGACAGTGCGTCCCTTTGCTAGTTGGATGGTGTATCCGATACTGTTCGAGCTGTGTGTTCGATGGCCGCGTCATCAAAGTACTGGCGGAGTCAAATGACCTAAAGACTGCACGTAACACATTTTCGAAACAGTGGCATCGTCCGGAACAGCTGCACCATAATTTCGGGGAAAGACAGGCGAAATCCAAGATTACTAGAGATCAGGCTGCAATCCACCCCTAGTCATTAGCATAACTAGACACTCCTGGGACAATAGTAAGCCTGTGAGAACCAGGAATTAAAAAACAATTATGTATTACGTCAAGTAGCCATAATTGGGTCAAATGTGGCGAAACTAGGTCACTGGAACATACTGAAATGCTTCAGTGGGAGATCACAAAGGATGACAACAAGGTGAGAGCCGGAGATCCCCACCATGGCGTAGTTGGACATGGGAGTAGTTACCTGCAGGCAGTTTTCTCGGCAACCCTCCTTGGAATTCGAACGAAATTTGGATCAAGGTCGCAGCATGGCGGAGGCTACCTAAAGCACATATGAGTTTTAGCATGGCTTGAACATGTGAGTGTAAAATACATTAAAATATGAATTTCCCGCGTTTTTAAAGCGTTTGCCAGTTTTTATAATGTAAATTTCCGCACAAGATTATTGATTTAGCTAGTGTTCTTAAAACAGATGCAGATCACACGATTTTGTTTAGCCAATCACTGAGGGGCTGACGTACGTTATGCCAATCAAGGGTTTATGCAAACAAATGATGCTTTATTTAGGGGCGTATTATGAGGTAAATATAGAAAGCCTCGAAAATGAGGGGACTAAAAACCTGTACTGCAACAGACTAACAGAGAAACTAAACATGCACAACTTAGAAACAGTAACAGACATAGAAGAAAGTTGTAAAATCATTAAAGAAAGTATTCAGCAAGCAGGAGTAGAAGCCTTGGGCAAAAGAAAAATAAATACAAAGAAAAGAAAATATAAAACACCATGGTATGTGAAAGGGTTAAAATATTAGCAAAAGAAAAGAAACAAGCGTTTTTAACCTACAAAAGAAGGAAAACGCCCGAGGATAGAGAAGAATACGTGAGAATAAGAAATAGAGTCAATCAAGAAATAGACAACATCAAAAAAGAACACTGGGAGAAGTTCACCAAAGATATGGAACACGGCCTGTACGGATCCCAAAGAAACGTGTGGAAAATGATAAAAAGACAAAGAAAAGACATGAACGAATTCATACGAATAAATGATATCACAGAAGAACAATGGATCGAACACTTCACAAAACTATACGGAGAATCAGGAGATGATGACAGAGTAACGAACAACGAGGGAAACAGAGAAGGAGTGCAAATATTAGAAGAAGAAATAAACATACGGATAAAGCAACTGAAGAACAGAAAGGCACCAGATGGGATACAAAACGAACTCATAAAATATGGAGGGACAACACTAGGAATAGGGATCCAAAAACTATTCAATAGCATAATAAACACTGGGAAGGTGCCAAAAGAGTGGAAGGAAAGTCTCCTAATACCAATACTAAAGAAAGGAGACAAGAAAATGCCAGAAAACTACCGGAGCATCAGCTTAATGAATAGTACTCTCAAACTATTAACGGCAATAATAAAGCATAAGATAGAAGTAAGAATAGATATGGCGGAAGAACAACAATGTTTTAGAAAGAACCGCAGCACTATTGACGCTACATTTATTATCCGACAAATAGTTGAAAAGTCCACCGAATACAACAAGCCCGCATATATGTGCTTCGTGGACCTAAAAAGCGCCTTCGATAGGGTAAGGCGGAATGATATTATGAATCTACTAGAAATACAGCAAATAGAACAGCAGATAATAGAATTAATTAAAGAAATCAACGTGAATAATAAAGCAAAGATCAGAATTCCAAAAGGGGAAACAAAATACATAGACCTAAAGGGAGGAATAAGACAAGGGGACTCACTTAGCCCGCTACTATTCAACATGATAATGAATCAAATAATTCACGAAGTAAAAAAACGGGAAGGATGCAGAATGGGAGCTCATAAAATTACTACAGTATGCTACGCTGATGACGGGGTTCTGATAGCTAACAGTGAAGACGACCTACAAAGGCAACTCCATACCTTCAATGTGACAGCAGGGTCATATAACATGAAAATGTCAGCAGAAAAGACTAAATGTATGGTAATCAGTATACAACCACGTAGATGCAAACTGGAAATAGAGGGGAAAAACATAGAACAGGTTGTAGCGGAGCAATAAATCATAAAAGATCGTTGCCAAGAAGAAGACTCTCGCCCATAAAATTAAACAGTGCGTGCAATAAAAATTCTCGAAGTGCGAGCAGTTAGCTTAAGTGCCATTTGAAAACTTTCGAGCTAAAGGGGTAAAAACGCCTGATGCCAAAAAGTAATTTGTACGGCGGAATACAAAAGAGAGAAACCCTCTAAACGTCCACGAGTTCCTGCAAACAAAAGCGGAAAGGAATTCTCAAATCTGACGAACACTTTTCTAAATAAGAAGCGAAAGTGGACGAACAATACGGCAGTAAATCTGCAGCTTCAAAAATCGAGAGTGTCCAGTGGGTGCATCATAAACCTCCAACCCTTGTGCGCGCTAGTGAAAGTGTGTCGACCATTCGTCCAATTGATACAATGCCATTGTTGTGACTAGAATAGGAAATCTTATGTAATTGTATGAACATTGTATATATACGGAAGCGAGGAGCTTAAAGGATTCATTGCATCCTAGGTCTTAGCCCAACGAACCACTCTGGTCGTCTGGCACATGTCGGGTCAGATTCCCACGTGTTTAGCACTAATCTCATACTTACTGAAGCATTCACTTTGCGTGTTTCACGAGCCAAGTGTCAGATTCACAAACGCTCACATGTATGCTGATTAAAAAGACCTATTCGATCCACACTTGTAATAGTATAGTAGCAAATCCGCACATTTAATTTTATGTCTGTAATCCGTTGCGTTAAATAAAGAATATTAAAAGTGGTATAGTTATTCGTGTGTGTAATTTCTAACGAACACCTTAACCACCCACTTTAAGGTAATGACATTTAATTACTTAGGAATTTAAATCACCAGCTAAAGAAACTTGACAGCCGATGTAACGAGGCAAGTAATCAAAGCGACGAGAGTTAGTAGCTGCCTAAGAGAAACCATATGGAGGAATAAATATATGACCACAGAAAGCAAGATGAGGGTATATAAGACAACCATGAGACCAATCCTAACTTACGCAGCGGAGACAAGGGCAGACACGAATAAAACAAAACAGAAAATTAATAATGTAGAAATGAAAGTACTAAGAACGATAAAAGGCATTACGACATAGACAAAGAAACAGTGCCATACGAGAGCAATGTTGCATCCAAAACATTAACAAGTGGATAAAAACGGGAAAGAAGAAATGGAATGAACATGTAGACAGGATGGCACCGTACCGAATTGCAAAAATATGTAAGAACAACAAACCCTATAGTAGAAGACCAGTTGGAAGACCACCAAAAAGATGGAAAGATAATATACAATCAACCACAACAGAAACGGATTACGAGGCAGACAAACAGGAGCAATCCTAGTCATGCGAAGAAGAAGAAGAAGAAGATTATGAGGTACAAAAAGATTTGTGTACGTTTTTAGAGCGTCCGTTGTTTTATTTTGTCCTTTTGCAGTACTTTGATATTCGATAACCATATAAATAAAGCTGTACTTGAAATTTTTTTACACTAAAAATCCGTTACCGATGAAGTTGTTATCATTATGTGGGTTAACTTCACTAAATAACAAGAGCTTACCGTAATGAGAGTGTGTAGCAGTTTTCATAACCTACAACAGCGAGACACAGATCTTGACAGCGGCCACGTTTCCCGAATTTGAAGGAAGTCCATCAAATCCATATTGATTCGACGCAGAAAATCCAGTGACCGCATCAAGATACCAGTGGCGTACATGTTAGGGAGTTTATTTGCTCTTTGCCATTTTTACCGTATTTAGCTCGTGAGTTTGTTAAATGATTGTTGCCCTACTAATGCACAAGACAATTTAAGATCAAACTTTCACAAAAATATAAGAATTCCATTCTTTGATCTCAAACCCCTAGGTAGCAACGACGTGGTAATTAAATTGTTGCCTATGTAGTAAAAGTGAAACAATTGATTTAATTTGAAGTGAACTAAACCCTGAAAAAGGAATTCGTGTTAATCATTGATCCAGATGCTAGATTCGTATAAATAGTACTTTCATAAATAAATCAAGAACTTCGTGTGGTATTCCAAGCCGTACTTTGTAGATATCAGCTTTTAATCACAGGTAAGGCAAGTGTAGCCCTGGTTATTATAGCAAAGTTTGGTCTAGTGGATTTTTCTTGATAGATATACAACCAAGGTAATTTTTCTACATAGAAAAAATATTATTATTTAAATAATAAACAGTGAGAAGCATATCACGACTGATTTTTAGCTCATCCAACGTAGGTCAACATTTTTGTAAACAACCAAAAGTCAAGCAGATCTTTGTTGCTCAAGACGTGGTGCATTAACGAAATAACATAATAGCTTTTTTATCGCAGAAATATCATAGCAATGGTGAACATTATTATCCATTAGTTTGTCCGTCCGATTTCGAAGTCCTATTGTGCCCAGTTTGGAGATAATATATGTCTGTGTGTTATTGTCGTTGTCAATAAATGTATTGTTGATGTTTGCACTAGGTGTTGTTCTGTGGGTATTTGTGAACACCATATAGCCTGCCTCTCGCGGCAGCTCATTTGCTCCGTGTGGCTCGGCCAAGCGTATAACAGTAGATTGTTGAACTTAGTACTCTTATCTATTAGATTATGATTGCTCGTAAAAGTAATCATGGCATGCTGTTTGCGCTAGTTGCTTGGTGTTGGGGGCACTGTAAGTCTATGTCAAATTCGAGGTTATCAGGTAAGGTTTTTCGTCAGTTTTGACAGAAACTGACATAAAACCTAACCTTATATGTATGTATATGCATACGGGTGTAAAAGTTACGACTTTGATACTGGGCACTTCTGGTTACTGTTATATATTTACTCTAATCTTTTCTAACAACAATTGGCATTGAACTGGTTAGGTACATAACAAAAAACACTTCTTCAAACTTTACTTTCATGAATGGATTGCCAGTTTCTTCGTTATAATCTTGATGTTCTTCGGTTTTCCTGGATTCATATGACTCTGTTATACTCGTATATTTCCTCCATATACCTTCAATATTTGCGATGTCAATTAGTGTATCTCAATTTTTATTTTTAATTCTATGCATGGGAATTTTTCACGCGTTAAGAAACCTTTAGTGTTTCTATAGGCTTTATCTACTCGTCCTTTTTTGTGGGATTCGGTATTCATTCGCAGTTTTTCTTAATAGTTTTTTGCTTTTTTCAATATTCTAATTATTTAATTCTGAGTTCTTTATATTTTTGCTGTCTCCTCGCATTAGTTGAGTTTTTCAGCTTTCTCCGTTCATCGATCAATCCTATTCCTTTGCTAACTACAGTTTTCTAAGACGTTTGACGTTTTGTCAAAGGTGTGCGCTGTTTAATACCTTGCTTCAATGTGTTTTGTATTATTTCAATATCATCGCTATCGTGTTTTTTCAAGCATTTCCTTCTTCAGTTGTTTCGACAAGTTTCAGTGTGTGTGCATTTTCAATGTGTAATTCCCATTTTTCATTCTTCTTCTGCTTAGTTTATTAAACTATAATGTACGGCCATGTTGTAACCGCTGTCATTGTCTGGCGCAGTATAACGCTTGTTGTCGTTCACTTAATTTCTATCCCTGCTTAACTATAATATAGTCTATTTGTTATCTAGCTCGGTCACCTGGCATCATATATACGTATGTATGTCTTTAGCACATATGATGGCAAAATATATCATCTAATTGACAACTATATTAATTCTACCACAGATCTCCACCTTTGCCTCTTTCATTTTATTGACCTACATCACATTTCCTAACTATTTCTTCATTTCCACTATCACCTACAGTAATATTCTGTTCGCCCATTATAATACGTTGTCATTTTCTCGTGTCTATCCGATTAGTAGATTTATATCTACATACGTTTCTCTTATTTCTTCATCTTGGTGCACTTTTTGATACTTCTATCGAGAGATTTTTTGGATCTCTCGATATAAGCATATTGCATCCACTGGCCTGGATGCCTGCTTGGTCATTATATTTATTTTGTTGTAGTACATCTTTTTATTTTTTCCAGATGTTTGGTTAGTATTATACCAACTCCGGAATTTACTCCGGGAGTAGGCCCTATATGTATTATTCTATCATTTTCGTACCGAAAGTCTCCTAAATGTGGCCACCCCAGTTCATTAGTGCCCATTGCATTTAAATCTGTTCTCTCCATTTCTATTTTCAAGTTCTCCAATCTAAAGCATTTCAATGACGATTTTACATTTCACGTTTACATGTCTTCGTAGTAAGTTGGATTTAATGATTTATTAATAAAGCGTATGTTCTAAAACTACACCATCTTTGTTATTTATTTAATTAGATTTTTAAATTGGAGCGAAACTAAAGTTTCGACCTTATTTCGTAGAAGCCTTTAAATCTTTATGATTTTCATTAAAATTATATTTGTTAAAATAATGAGTTGACAAGAACTTTTTAGTAGGTGATACTTTTACTTCTTTTTTATATTTCGATCGGATTGTAAAAGGAGATATCAATCATCGCATGCTGTACTACCCTCTTAGAGTCTGTATATAAACTGCAAATGGAGATTATTCTGAAGTAAGATGTTTATTATGCATAATTATTGTTCAGCAAAGATAATTAATATTTGTTTATGACTTCAAGATGATTAATGTCTTTGGTGGTTGAAATTCAGTGAATATATATTTGAATTAATTTAAATATTCTCGATGGAACTTTTAGCTCATTGTACATTAATTCAAGTAACCTCATCATAAGAGAAGTAAAATTGACATCTTTAGGTTATTTAAGCGTAGACCTCTCTTTTTCATTGGGAGTTGTATTTGTTTATAATATGTACGTCTGAGGAAAGTTTTCCGTTCTCACTTTATTAGAAATATAATAAAACAATTAACTAAAATGGCGACAGTATTCAAAAGCTAATTGGCAAAACGTTTTCTACTTTTGTGAAAATTTAAAGCTCATTAATATCTGTAACATGCCTTTTTATACCGAAAATTAAACGAGCCTTTCACATTATATCCACAGGAGGCGCTGTTAGCTCGCAACATTCAAAATGATAAATTCTAGGCGAAGGTGCTGTAAGACCCAATTATCTAAGACTATGGGTAACCAATAATCCCTCGTATCATTTTACGTGGAACAAGGATCCTATCGAATCTCGTTATCCTCCATTGAACCTACTTACGCGAGTAATGATCGCCTCCCATGTTCTCGGGACGTTGCGAACCCTTCAACAGGTTGGGTCTAATTTATCTAATCGGGTTTTGTTCGCCGAACTTTCAGGCATTATACGTAACCCTCTTAAATTCCTCAGTGTGCTTTGAAAGCTCATTAAATGAAGTCTTCAATTCATAGCATTTTTTGCTATGCTGTGCTCGTTATTATTTTGGAAATGGTTGGTTGAATATTGCTGTGATTTCTTTCACAGATCGTGACCTTGCTATAAACGTTTAATCTCAGAGTTTTTATCAGTAATAATGATTTTGCCGGTAAAAATGTTTTATGAAAGTATTTTGTTTTGGCAATGACAAAGTTAGTTTGTCGAGGGGCATTGCTAAAAAACAACAAATCTTGAGTAAAACATTTTCCGAGCCAAATCATGAGCCCGAAATACATTTTGTGGACTATTTACCAAATATCGGTTCATTTTGACATTTATACTGATGCACAATGGCAGTTTAAATGACGTTTCTAAAATACCACCTTGAAAAACAACATATTTGGTGGTTGCCATGGATACAAGTGGTAAAAGAAACTGATCAAATCCCAAGGGAAAATTCTGATTTTTTGCTACTATAAAAACACGTGATTTGCTGGATTTTGAAAAATCATGGCATTTGATTGGGTAAGAAGAGATGAGGGAAATAGACAAATAAACAGCTGAATCACTTACCTGAAGCACAATCACAAAAAGCACCAACAAAGATTAGCAATGTTAACCTGGCCCTTTCTTCCGGGCAATTGTCACAAAATAGTATATTAAAATAAAAGTTGCAGGAGGCATCTATTCAAGCACGAATTTGAAATTCCGAAACGAGCCGCATAGCGGCGAGTTGAGGAACAAATGATTGCTTGAAGAACCTTCTGCAACGAGTGTTTTATACCATTTTTTCTTTTTGCCGCTTTATACCATTTTATAAATTAAAAAATAAAAATGTTTTCTATTTTGTGTTAGGATAACTCCATTCTAGCACCCAAATGACGTCATTTCATAGCGACTTATTCTAACACTCAAATGACGTAATTTGGGTGCTAGAATGAAGTTATTCTAAACGCAAAATAGAAAAATTCCTTTTAAACCAACACCTACATGTAAGAATTCAATTCAAATAAATGAAACGCTTAACTTAAGGAATGAAATAAATACAACTTGATTTTCAGTTAAGGTACAACAACACAATATGGAACTGATTGCGTGAAATTGGCAAATAAAAATAAATGTTAAATTATAATTGACACAAATGGATTGCTAACGTTACATTTCTACAAATTTCTACAAAATTAAATTGCCTTTTTTGGATTATAATCTAGTTTGTTTAACCACTCCTACAAAATATTTCTGTCACCATAGATACTTATGGATTGCAATTAAAAAAACAAAAAAATGATCTAAAATGAAGAATTTTTACTTTTTAACTTACCAGGCCTTTATTACGCAATTATAGTCGTTCTGACTCCAACTTTTTGTAATATTCTGTTCAGAGTGTAATCATTATTCGCACTCACAATAGGTTTGGGCAGTTCTAACGTATTCCCAGGCAATGGACGCTGGCCTGCACTGCTACTTCACACGATGCGGGTACAATTTTCTCGCCTCAACTGTGCTTACAAAATCGCTGAATGCGACACTGTACTTGTAGGGCAGCTAATTTCAGCTGTACGTTACATAGAGCATAAACTGTAATTTGGAGGCAAGGTACAGTGCCTAGACCACATCTGCTTCATAGAATTTAGCATATCAACGCGCTGTTAGACCACTCAAGTGAATCATGTTTTATGTAGAGAGTAGACTGACTGGTATATAAGTGGTGAAACAGTAAGGTATTTTTGGTTGCCTTCCTGGTCAAAGCGTATTAAACGATAAAACATGTTGCTACTCTGCGGCCGAGTACTCGGTACTCGGCCAATGCTCTAAGCCGAATACTCGGTACTCGGTGAAGAGAAAAAAAAGGGCTCCTTGCAGCCCCAAGAAGAACAACAATAAAGTAGTAAATATGAAAAAATATTAAAGATTGAATGAGCGCCTTATATTTACAACGTAAAGCCTTGTACCTATGTGCAACACATTTTTCTACATAAACTTAGATTTACTAGTACTGGTGCATGGCATTTGTTCTTGTATTTTTTCACATCTTGATGTCAGGAGATAAATCGAATTTCTAAAAGTGCTATAAAGTTATTTTTAATTAACTGAACTTAGTAGTTTCAGGATTTTTTTAAGAGATACCCAGCCGTGGGCATGTCAATCATAAAGCAGACGAATTTAAGAACGGCGATCACTAGGTTCGCATTATTGTTAAGGTTTGGAAGAGTGTGGGCAATTATAGCAGTTCAGTTCTTATTGGACGTCGTCAAATTTTGATTGGAGCGAAACTTCTTGTTTCTCAATCTTAATTCTGGAATATTATTATAGAATTCTTACATCTAAAATTAGATACTTTTACACACTTGAATTAAATAAATTAGTAGTTTGTATGACAAGGCACCGAAGTTTAGATTTTTATCACTAATGCGGATTTAGTTGCCGAAGCCCGTAGTGCCAAAGCGATCTAGTACTCGGTACATATTTGATCTATACTTGAAAACAGTATATGTTATAGTTTACCTACGTTTAAAAGTGTAAGGTTTAAATATAAAATTATATTTAAATGCATAAAAATTCACCTTCTCCATAAATTTAGTCATAACTTTAATTATTCAATTGTAAATGCGTACCATATAGTATTTTATGCTAGTCTGCATTCGTAAATAAAAACATAACTGATATTTGCTGGAACAATATTACGTTTTTATATTATATCACAGTAACGCTTATTTAGTCAAAATACGTCCACTTCCAAGGCTAAGCAGGGTCAATCAACGTTACTAAATAGGAGTGTTTTTCACTGATAGTTCCTTGATTGTTACAGTAAATCAACGAATACAGATTTTAGACAAAATATGCCCTGAGGTTAAAAGCAAGCCAACCATTACGGTTGTGAAAAATTAAACGTATATTCTAGTTATCTAGTTGAACTGAAACAAACGCTGTTGGTTTAAACAGAAGTTTTGTTTTACCCATTAGCTACAGTGCGTCTACGGATAAGTGATATAATTAAAGAAACCGCTTTGAACACCAATTTCATATTTGGGGTTCTACCTCTGCTAGACTTGACACTAATTTCAAGATTATTGTTCTAATCGTGGAGATTGGCATTAGATAAATAAACATTTTGTATTCAGGTAAAGTACCTGTTCTGTTCTAAACACGGAAAAATATGAAAAAAAAATTCAGAATGTAAAATTATGGCCGCTTAGGATTTGAGTGCTTCTACAAAACCGTCATTTTGCAGATAAAGTTTTTCCAAGAACTAAATTTGTAACTTCGTTCATTAATGGGATTTATCTTACGTTATCGACTTTGTTTATGACAGCAAGGGTGATATAGCGTTATGAATAACTTTTTGTGATAAAACAGTAGACCTAGCATTTTCAACTGTTTTTAATTGAATTAGTATGAACCAATTCTAGGCACTTCTGTTTACTTCGAAATAGTTATTTACTTTGCAAGTGCGGTAGGTTGCACTTTACAACGCGAGGTTTTGGTTTTTGAAGCACGACGTTAAGCGAAGTGCTTTAATGAAACCGAGGGCTGTAAAATGCTTAACGTATTGTATTAAACGTTTTCGTCGACATATTTTTTCAAATATTTTCTATACATTCGAGAATTTGCTTTCGAATATCAAAACCGCCGTTGCCATCACGCAAGCTCACTTCACCAAATTTAGTAGTTGACGCTTTGTAGCGTGTGTAGAAACACTGAATTACTGTAAAATCGTAGTTACGGTAGACGTCAACTGGATGTATTGTTTACATGCCAGGTCGCCAAAATATATTGCTGTGGTCTTATAGCTTTTTTCTACAGCCGTGATTTTAAACTGTTTCCAAGGGTCATATGTGGCGTGCTTTATGTTGTCTATAAAACGCGCCATTCCATTTAAAGCACGGAGTACTTTAAGAGTTTATAAAACCTTATTTGTGAAGATTAAAAGTACAGTTATTATATCGGACCGATTTGTATGCGGAGCCCCGATGGCCCCCTTGGAGAGGGGCGGATCCCCGAGGGCACTATTGGAGAGGGGTGGAGCTCCAAGAGCCCCCTTGGAAAGGGGCCGAGCCCTGAGGGCCCCCTTGGAGAGGGGCCGAGCCCCGAGGGCCCGATTGGAGAGGGGCGGAGCCCGATGGTCCCCTTGGAGAGGGGCGGAGACCCGAGGGCACCCTTGGAGAGGGGTGGAGCTCCAAGAGCCCCCTTGGAGAGGGGCCGAGCCCTGAGGGCCCCCTTCGAGAGGGGCCGAGCCCCGAGGGCCCCCTTGGAGAGGAGCGGAGTTCCGAGGGCCCCCTTGGAGAGGGGTGGAGCCCCGAGGGCCGCTTTGGAGAGGGGCGAAGCCCCGAGGGCATTTAAGCTAACAAACTCCTCGGCTGTAGAAAAAATATTGAAGCCAACTCGTGTTTAACAGTTTAAAAATCTCGGTCGATCATAAAATTCTCGCTTCGCTCGAATTTTAACATGATCGACCTCGATTTTTAAACCCTCTGTAAAACACTAGTTGCCTTAATAGCTATTATTTGATTTTATTTAATTTAAATCTTAGTGCTCGGGTTTTATTTAAAATTTTGATTTAAATCTTACCTTTTGTCCACAGTCTTTTGCATACAATTGCAATAACCTTATTTATTCGACTCTATCTCAGGGTTACTATTGAAATTAGATTAAGACATAAACAATGAATAACTATAATGCAGGATATAGGACAATTATGTTTATTAAGCAATTAATATCTTCTTTTATCATACGTTTAACATCTTTGTTAATAATATTTGATAATATCTACTTCATTTCAGTTAAATCAATTTTAGATTAATATTACTCCCTGTTTACAATTTTATGATTATCTAATTTATTATTCAATTGAATTCAATTTTAATAACTCTCTAAGTAGCAAATATATTTTATATTACTACTTTCCTTGATATATGTGTGTTGTTTTAAGTTGAAAGTTAATAAACTCACTTTGTAAGCTTCTATCTTGGAGCTCTTTATCTTCTATAATCTTCTATTTGCCAGATCTCTGCTATAGCTATCCTCGTTGTGGTTGGCAGCACATCCTCGTGTAGTAATAATCGCTGCACTCACTAAGCTTTTTATTTCGAACTAATAATTGTCTATCACACACTCTTTAGGTGTATGACCATATAGGCAGGTACATACCAGTACTTAACGTCCAAATTTGACTATTAAATGTAATTTCAATTGGGACTTGTGTCGATTCAATTTATATTTTTATACAACCCATTTGCTCTTTTTATTTTTAAACTACCCGCTAAAACCAATGGTTATCAAACAACTGATAATACAGTTTTCTCTTCTTACTTGTTATGACTTTTCTAATTGTCATCAAACATATTTTTAGGTTAACAGTTTTACATTGTGTATGTTTACAACTACATGACCAAATATGTAAGAATTAAACTTTTATATTACATTTTATAATAACCATTACTTCTTTCAGATAAGTCTTGACTAATTTGTATTAAAATTGCAATAAAAACTGGTCTATTTACAAATGAATTGCAAATACCGTTGTACCAAACCGAAATTCCAATGATAAAACGAAACCATCACTCCTTTTAAGAACATTATTTTAAGCTGCTTTATTCTTGTGTAGTTATTGAATGCTTTATTATTTAATGATCATATCAATATTTGACGTTTCAAAGCATCAACTACAAAATTTAGTGAAGGCAGCTTGCTTGATGGCAACGGTGGTTTTGATATTCAAAAGCAAAGCCGCGAATTTATAAAAAATGTTAAACTAACGTTGTTGGCAAAAAAAAATTAAAACAATACTAGGTGCGTCAAGCATCTTATAGAGCTCGGTTTTATTAATTTTGCTAATATTTATATCTGTAAAGGAAAATGCTTACAGGACCCCCGTTTTGTCAGATTTTACTAATAAAAAACAAGTGTTTGCGATAGTAATTGCCTGTGTTACTTCACCCTAGTTCTAGGTAATTCGAAATTTTCTCGGTAACTTATTTATTATGGGGTATTATGCCGTATGTATAACTAGCTCACGCGCCGTATGACTTTTAGTAATACATTTTTTATGTCTGCTTTACTAATTATTTTAGAAATCAACTGTAAATGAGTGTTTTGTAGATATGCTTGTATTTTCTTATTTTGTAAAACGTGAGTAATCGATAGAGCTTGAACTGTCAGTTTAATAATAATCAATCATATCCATATAATAATGCAGAAGACTAAAAGCCGTGTTTCCACAACTAAAAGTACCACAGTTGCATTCGACCATTTCTATTTTCGGGTGTTTGTAAACAAACTTCCCTTAACTTTTAATAGCGATATTATCACAGAAAACAATTATTTATTATGCCTATTTCTTGTGTTTTTTAAAACTATTGACTCAGCTTCGAAGGCAAGTCCACTTTGGTTAATGTTCATATCTGCTTATTGAACGCTCCCAAAATTAAAGCCGCACGCACACGCTAAAAAGGCGTCTCTTTAAAGATTAGGTTAGATAACCTACAAAATTTCAGATTGGCCTGGCAATAACTAATGTCTTCTAGCAGTGGCTACAAGTATTAATTCTGTTAAATGGTCTACTGTGCATCAGATAATTGTAGTACAAAGCAAGGTAAGGGATTAGCGTTGTTCAGATTTCCCAAAAAGCAAAAATTGGACTCCGACTTATTCTTTACGGTTATGTAAGGTAAGTAGTTTTGAATAAACTTGTACGTACAATCTTATTGCTTCTCTCTTCTGCAGCGTCACTTTGAAGTATCGCAAATTAAAACTAACGCTGAAGGCATTACAACATTGTGGTGTTTTGTAGTAACACTGAATTGGAAACTATGGTTGTTTGTGTAACAGAATTTTAAAAAAGGGGATTACCACATTGTCACATGCTTTTAATTCTTGCAGGTATTTATAAAGATACTCTTCAAAACTTTAATTAATTACAAAATATTACATTTTAGGAAACAATTTACGAACTGCAGAAGACGTAGATAGAATTGTAACATCTCAGCTGTCATTTGATGATTTGAATGTCTACGTATCAATAAACAAATTTAGTGCTATAGTGGGCTAACTCATAACCATATATATTACAGCTTTTTTCAGGCCTGAAGGCCTATAGCTTACCATACAATTGTTGAAATATTGCGATTTTGTTTCTGTCGTACATTATTCAAGTTTTTGATTTCTTGTTAAGAATCGGGTTGGCGTTGTCAGGGATATGTTTACAGCATGTCAATTGTTTCCGATAACTGTCAGTATTAACTGTTAATTCTCACTTCCGTGCCAAAATGCTGATATCTCCAGTAAGATGTGCAAAAATGATCGATTTCAATCTTTAAGAAATCGCACTGCAACAGCTACAATTACTGCTAATGAACTGGCTGCTGTCAGAAATGTTCAAATATCGTCACGTACAGTTCAGCGACGACTTCACGAAAACAATCTGAAACCATATCGGGTGCCATTGGTCCAAAACTTTCAGTACGCCACAAACATAATCGACTAAATTTTGCTAGAACTTACCAGAACTGGGGGGATCTCGAATGAAGATGCGTGTTATGGACAGATGAGTCTCGATTAGTTTTGATGCTCCAGATGGTCGTTCACGGGTATGGAGAAGACCAAGAGAACGCTATGCTGCTTGTGCTATGGCCACAACTTCAAATTTTTTTGGAGGTTCGGTAATGGTATGGGGAGGGATTTCTTCAGATGCGCGCACAGAGCTTCACATCTGTGATAGAGCAGCCCTCAACGCAGATAGGTACATTAGGAACATTCTTGAGGAATATGTTGTTCCGTTTAGTCATTTTGTTGGTGACAACTTTCGTTTAATGCAAAATAATGGACGGCCACACGTAGCCAACATTACTCTGCAATATCTAAACGAAGTTGGAATTACACTTTTGGATTGGCCAGCCTGCTCACCAGACCTGAACCAGATAGAACACGTGTGGGTTCAACTGGGAAGAGCAGTTCGCACTCGCCCTAACTGGCCTCGGACATTAGGATAGGTTACCACTAGAAAATCTTGCACAATTGATTAGCAGTATGCCTAGACGTCTAGAATGTGTAATTAGAGCTCGTGGCGTAGAATTAACAGTTAATACTGACAGTTATCGGAAACAATTGACATGCTGTAAACATATCCCTGACAACCTGATTCTTAACAAAACTTCATCAAAAACTTGAATAATGTACGACAGAAACAAAATGGCAATATTTCAACATTTGTATGGTTATGAGTTAGCCCACTATAGCACTAAATTTGTTTATTGATACGTAAACATCGACATCAGAACATGGAACATGGAAACGAACAAATACTACCATCAAAACGAAAGTACGCTTATACCGAACGCTGATCCTTCCCATTCTTCTTTATGGATCGGAAACGTGGACATTGCTCAAGCCGGACCTTGACAAGCTTGAGGTCTTCCAAATGCGATGCTTGAGGCGACCGCCTTCGAAACGAAACAATTACAGGAAGATGTGATCAACAAACACTGATAGGAGAACAAATACAAAAACGTCGACTACGATGGTTCGGACATGTCTGCCGAATGGATGATAACCGTTTGCCATGTAAACTTCTTTGGTAAGACCGTCCGGCAGACTGGAGAATTCAGCGATTGACACCGAAGAAAACCTGGCTAAAGAATATCGAGGGCGACTTAAAGAATCAGCGATTATCGGTTATCAATGCCCAAGACGTCGTCAAGAATGGAAACATTGTAAATGGAGTTTGAGACCCAGCGGCACCGACAGCAGCGTATTCGTTGCGGGGACGACCCGCCCGGACCGCCAGCAAACGGACCAAAGAAGAAGAAGAAGACTAATAACAATAAAGAGGGAAAAATCCATTCGACGCAAAATCACAATTAATTTTTTCAGGTGCTTACTGTCACAGTTTCTTTACAAGTTTTTACAAAAAAACCATTTAGGGCAGGCTGTGATATGTGTTATACGTTTGGCAGTACTGAAGTGTATTGTCAGTCTATGTCAAATTCGAGATTAGCAGGTTAGGTTTTGTTCGTTGTTTGACACAGACTGACGTAAAACTTAACCTGCAAATCTTGAATTTGACACTTCAGTACTGCCAAACGTATAACACATATCACAGCCTGCCCTAATTGGTTTTTTTATTGATCTGTCTGTATACAGTGAAATCTCCCTTGGGCGGACACCAACGGGACCGACTGAAAGTGTCCGTTCAAGAGGGGTGTCCGCCTAAAAGAAATACGAAAAAAAGATCGGTTTTTTAATGAAAACTGTAATTAAAGAAATTGGGACATTTAAAACGTATATGTATGTAAATGTTTTTAAAATAAACAAAAAACTTAAAACTTAAGGAAAAAAGAAGGATTTGTTACCTTACAAAATACTACTACATACAAAATGCTTTCTTTATGTTTAATTATATCAGCAGCTTGTGTTTTTCCGATATCAAAACGCTTGGATAAGTTCCTTACACTTAACTTTTCCCTATTGTGAACTTCAACAATCTCAATTTTTTGTTTAATCGTGAGAATTTTTATATTTGGTGCCATTTCTACAATGAATGTGTCCCCCACTGTGTCTTTTCCTCATAGACGTTAGACTAATCCTGAATCCCCGTGTGTACCGAAAAAAGATTGAAGTCGGTGAATCCCCGGTTAACTCGGGAAAGTTTTTCAGTGAAGGCAGGCAGCGAAGTTGGTGCGCGGCACTATTGAGAAATGCAACAGCGACACTTGCGACAGAAAAATTAGACAAGGCGTTTATTTTTTTATTTAGTTTTTTGTCCGTTTAAGAGAACATTTTCTTGTGTCCGCGTCCGTTCAAGAGAATGTCCATCCAAGAGGGAGTTAACACAATGCAAATTATATGAGAGTCGGTCGGGATCATGAGAAACTGTCCGTCCAAGGGAGGTGTCCGTGTATCCGCGAAGGTGAATTTTACTGTAATAGCAATAAGATTGCTCGATTAAGAAAGAGATAAACATAATAGCAAATATTCGAGTAGGCCTGATGCACATTTAATTATGACATATGTCAACCACACATGCCTACTAAAATATTTTTTTTTCGTATGGTCATCTCTTACTTACTCAAGCATTCTATTTTGTTGTTCATGTTATCTCATTGCTGTTATATATAATTATCGCCCAATCCGTATTACAGCATAATTTTCATTTAGAGTAATGAAATAGTATATTGTATGTTAAGAGCTGAAAGTGCATTCTTGCCGCTTGCGCATGAAAGCCGAAACCAGCAATCATGCAAAAGCGGCAAGCGCACTTTTAGCTCGAAACATACATACTATTTTTTCGACGACTGAGCATATTATTAATGGAAAATATCATATTTCATTTTATTGCAAATATTAATTGACAATCAAGTTAACATTACTCGCGCAGTCTATTAGACATGTGACGCGATTATTTCGACAAATGACGGGCATTGTCAAGGAAACATTCGGACGTGGCTACCTATTTTGTTCACGCGGAAACCCAAAACGCTCGGCGAGCGGCAAAAAGATGAAAACGCACGCTCAGCGTACAAAAATATACAGGGCGTTCCATTTGAAAAAAAATCGAAATTATTAAATTTGCAAATATTGAGCACCCTATATAACATTAATACCCAGATCCACCATTTTACACTTGAAAGATAGTTTACAAAAATCATAATTTTTTGGTAACGTTTTCCTTCATTCAATTGTTTTCTGTCGCTTACAGCAGTCGCCTGAAGTTCAGCATTTTTTTGCATAAAATCGTTAATATCTCTAAAACAGTTGACGTTAGACCCATACAACTTTATTTGAAAATGATGAGTATTTCAATACAAAACTTTTAAGCTACCCAAATATAGGGCATTCTATTTAAAAAAAGTAAGTTTGATTCGCCATCCTTTTTTGCGACACCCTGTATAATCAAAAATATTTTAGTAATGTGCAACACTTTCGTACCTACAACTTTTATTTACACAATATTCATGTAACTCTCATAGTTTTAGAAATATCTTCCACCCCCGTTTCGTTGCCGGACTCTGTATTTATACAGTACAGTAAACATTGCGCTTCCATACTTTGACCAAAATTATTTAAAAAGATACTTTTGTCAACTACACGGAAAAATTGCATGTTCAACACATTGGAAAAGTGATTCTTTCATGCTCACGTAAAACTTTTGCATTCGCTGGAAAACTCGCACTTTTCTTAACTTGTAGAACAATCTACTATTAATTCACTAGCGATTTAAGAACAACTTGCTAGCATATAAACATTATAAACAGTTACTTATGGTTGCTATTATAGAGATAATAATAATAATACCAGTTTAAAATGACAAAGAAATAATAATTAACCGAGTTATTTAACAATAACAGTAACGGCGTAACTGGAGACTTGAGTTACCGCATTTATATTTTTATGACGCTCAACGCCTCAACGGCTTAAACCTGAAAAGAAACACAGATTGCAAGCAGCTGAAAATTATTTCGGTGGCACAAATAATTTTCACATATAATCTCATAAGAGTATTAATTCTTTCCTGATTTTTTTTATTGCATCCAACAACGTCGTATTAATTAGGACGCCTTCCAGAGGCGAGCGTTTCGTTTCCAGAGACTTTCCATTTGAAAATATATTTTTTGAAACTTTTCCTTACTGCCAATCTCTAGCGTGCTTTTAAAACTTTTTTTTGTGCAACAAAAGTTATTACATTCGTCGTACATTTTAAATGCGGCATATTCCGCGGGTTTCAGCTAGTGTTATAATAACTGTCGTATTTAAATTTAACACATTGGAAGTAATAGAGCACATGATTTCATTTTCATTTGCTCACATGTTATATTTCTGTTGTCAGGGTGCCGTTATAAAAACGGTATCGATAATTGTATCATGGAAAATACTACACAAAATATTAATAGAATTTTGACATTTTGATAACTTTTGTAGTAATATGATATGAATAGATTGTTAGTTGTGGTTTATAAGTGCCCATTATTTCAAGGCAATCCCGATTTTTATTAAGTCAAGAAAAAATAGTAAGTGAAATATCTCGATAAAGAGCAATTTTGGGTATACATGTGTTAATTTAAAAAAAATTAAATTACTTCCAACCCAGGAATTAAAACATTTAAACATCTAAAGTTGACGCAATCTCCAATTAAACAGGAAGCCCAACAAATAACTAAATTCGGGATTTGTAATACCCACAAAAAATCCTGGCACTTTCCTTATTCACCCTAATCTGAAAATGCAAAAATAAAAAATTATCAATGGTGGACAGGTTAAAATTGGCACCCGGTATATATATAATCTATAATACTACAGAAAAATACGTTTCGTCCTCTTAACCATGATACATTAAAATTCTTCCGTAGAAAAGATTTAGTAATTCTCACAATTCTGATTGCTTCCAGATTACGCATTTAAACAAAAAAATTCTTAAAATAGATGTTTGGCATTTATTGAAATTCATCGTTAAAGTTGTTTAAGATAATAAATTCAGTAAAAACAGATCTAAAGCGGTATTCGTGGAATTCAAGAAAAGGTTAAATCTGAAACTGTTTTTTGTTTAAAAAAACCAGACCTAATTAATTCAATTATAAGAATTTGTAAAAACAATTAGCTGACTCTGGTAACTTTCTAAGTGTGCTTAATGAATATGACAGCGAGTGGTAGTTATTTGCATACCAAGGCGCTGAAGTGTATCTTTTAATCACGAATATAGAATTTAGTTGCGGAGACGCGTAGGGCCGTGGCAACTAACCACGTGAGGAATAAAAGGAGCTTTAGACCGAGGGAAAAACGAAAAATCGTAAAATGAATTTTTTTAACCAACTCTTGTAGGTTATGTTGACGGTTTACGTTAGACCAGCACCTACAATTGTCAAACAAGGGATTACTTTACTGCCTATTTCTTCTATTTTAATGACTATTTCTCTCATGTCAAATATGCCAATCATTTAATACCCAATTTTTAAATTTCGACTAACAAACGACGTTAAGAACTTAAGCGGCAAAACAAGAAAAATCCCCTTGGTTTTATATAACTAGCGAATACATTTCCAGAGTTAGCATTGGAAAAAAATATAATTATTTGACAGTTTACAGTTTTTTAAAGTGTCAACAAAACGAGTCGTATTATTTCCGGTGTCATCTTATTTGGGAAATAGTCGAACATATCTCAGTCTCATTATTTTGCAGGTAAAACTTTAACGCAAGACTTTTTGCTTATAGGTAACCTTCCTCGGCAAATGTATCGCTCGGGATTTTTATCATGTCATTTTCCTCGAAAGTTTACCGAAGCAACAATCTTTCGGCCAAAATAGGTTGTTTTATTGTAATGTTAAAAGTAATATTTTTATTTTGTACAAACAACGTAAAATTATAAAATAAAAACAGATATTTTCCATAGTCTATATTAAAAACATATTCAGAAGCAGAAATTACAACTGAACGAAACAAATACATTTTTATTAAATATTAAAAATAGTTGAGTATTTACTTCAGGCTTATGCAGTTTTCCAGTTTAGGCTTTATCATACTGGTCAGCCACTCTCTACTTAGTATTAAAAGCACAGTAATGCGAAAAATTCGTATGTTTACAAAACGATATTAAACAAATCAGTTTTTGTTATTTACAAAAAGGGAATTTAACTATACACCCTAAACATACAAAAATTCATCGGAGCAAACTTAGAGATACTTCAGCCTACAGATGGCAGTGAAAATTCTTTCTCGATTTTTAGGTAAATTAGAATACTACTTCCTGTTGGTACCAACCAGGCTCTGGTCCGGTCTTTATCACGTTGGCAGCTACGTGCGCACCCACAGCTACAGGGGCAGCAGCGGCTACTCGTGCGACAGGGGCTGCAACAGCTACGGGGGCGGCTGCCTGATAACTTGCGCTGCTGTAAGCTACAGGGGCTGCAGCAGCAACGGCTACAGGGGCGGCTGCATGGTAGCTTGCGCTGCTGTAAGCTACCGGGGCTGCATGAGCAACGGCTACGGGGGCGGCTGCATGGTAGCTTGCGCTGCTATAGGCTATGGGGGCGGCGGCGGCTACAGGAGCTCCGGCGTGAATAGTTGTGGTGCTGTAAGATGCTGGGATGGCTGCAGCCACAGGGGCAGATACAGCTACGGGGGCGGATACAGCAACAGGGGCAGCTACAGTTTCCACAACAGGGGCATGCGAATGGATCACGGTGGAACTGCTCGAGCTGACAGACACGGGGGCGGCAGCTACAGCAGCAAAGCCAGCTGCGGGGGCAGTAATTTGAGCAACAGCCACGGGGGCGGTAGCAACTTCAGCTGGTCCTACAGGCAGATTGGTGGCGGCTACGCGGAAACCATTGACTGGGTCGGAGATGTAGTTGACGGTCTGTACGATACCATTAGCATCTATGTAGGAGTACCCTCCACGAGTGATTCCATCAGCAGTCTTGGCTTCACTCTTAGAACTTAAAGGTCCAACATATCCATAAGAGTATTGGCCTAGTGCATCCTGGGCATGGTACTGCGAACTTGGTGAAAGATGGTGGATGGAGGGAACTGCGGGAACGTACGAATAATGAGCATTCTGAGCATAAGAAACTGCAGGAGCTGCATGCACGGCTGCTGTGGTGACGGGTACCACAGCACCTGACAATTGTGCTGGAACTGGGCTGATTACTGCATGCTGAGCAGCAATGCTCAAATCGCGCGCCTTGATGGCCTCGAAGGCCGCCAGGTGTTCAGCTCTTGCGCGAATTACTTCCGGAAGGTCGTGCACTGGTGCAGGCACGGAGACTAACGGTACTTGCTGTACTGATGCTGCAGAATACACAATGGGGTTGGAGTAATGCACTTGATTAGCTGCAATCAGAGCATGCTCGGCTTTGGTGGCTTCAACTGCTGCCAAATGCTGTGCCTTCGCATAAGCCACTTCGGGAACATCCTGGGGGAGGTTCGTTGCTGCCACTCGGAAACCGTGGACAGGGTCGGAGATGTACTGGACGGTTTGTAAGATTCCGTGGGAGTCTATGTAGGAGTATCCCCCTTGAGTAACTCCATCTGCTGTCTTTGTCTCACTCTTTGCGCTAGTAGGGGTTGCGTAACCATATGCGTACTGGCCGAACACGTCCTGGCTATGGTACTGTGTATGGACAGGGTGGGAAAATGGGGTGATGCCGACAGTAACCCCCGAAGAGGAGACTTCCGATACCGCCCACAGGGCAGCAGAGAAAATCTAAAAATAAAGAAGATACGGATTCACTTACCCATCACTAAAATACAAGCACTTTATAAAACTCACCAGAAGTTTCATTTTATGCGCTTCTGTCTCAAGAACTCGCATTAACTATATTCATTATGGCCTAATGAGATTGTTATATAGGCAGCCCCGCCTTTGCTGCTTTATTCAGCGACTACGCAACATTATAGCTGCAAGTTCCAGCTAGTACCTTGAATTAATGCCAAAGGATTATTGTTATTGTTGTTAACACCCGGACATCGTTTTCTAAGATCAAGGCCGAATTTCGTTGGGCTGATTGTGGTACCAGTGCGACATTGCGTCATCTGTCCCGCCAGTACTGCGTCTTCATAGAAATAGCGGAAGCTGTGGTGGAATTTACTGGTTCAAATTGTTTGCGAAAGGCAAAAAAATGCTTGACACATTGCATTTTATCTGTTGGACCGTTGCTTTTGCAAAAAAGACCTGTTCTTGTCAAGGACACATTCTGGATTTTTAAGCGTTTTTGCCAACAGGGTGGTATTGCAGGCATTTTCATTTTTCCAAGCCGATATAAATCAATTACGTGTTAGTTCTACAGCTAAATTACTAGTTGTGAGTAACAATAGGAAATGCATTACCGCCAGAAGCGTTTTTAAGAAGGACAAGGGTATAATGTACGGCACGTCATCCAAGAAAATTATTCTCCGATTAACTCACTGCGAAGTTCTAGAAAATGTTATGATTCTGCTTGAACATTTCAACGAACTATTACTTCGAATTGTTTTGACGGAATGAGATGTCAGAAGTCGGATTAGCTTTATATTAAACGCAAGGCAAAGCTATGCAAGGCCAAACTAGAACAGGAAAGAGGGCGTGTAGATGAACATAATATGATTTAGTCCCTGCTCTGAACTGGTGGAGCATAAAACGTGTGAAAATGGAAAATCGCTTTCCAGATTCTCTGTATTTATAGAACATAAATTTAATAAACACCTAAAATATAATCTTCACTTGGGCGATTTAAATTTTTTGCTGTCACTGTTGTATTTTTACTTTTATGAATTATTTCTCATCTGTTTATATTTACATCCAAGCATGACATGCAAACATCCGGGTGAGAGGAAATATTTTAGGTTTTACAAGTTCAGAACTGTGTACTCATAAAGAGTCAATGACTGTATTGGATCTACGTACAAGCTTTATCAGAAATAGGAAAAATTATGTAAACATACGTTAATGTTGTTTACACTTTAATTTTGTACTAATTTTGGAAGATAAGGACAACGCACTTATTTGAGCTTGAACTTAAATAATGTTGCGTCACTTGCTTGTGATATTTTTTAGTATTTTTGGAAAATATGATTTTGGAAATTTAGAAGAAAATTCAGACGAATGCGAAGTTACAAAACGAGAAACTGACTAAATTACACTTCAGGGATATTAAAAAAATGAAAAAAAGCTAATTTATGTAACCTATAAGCTAGGTAAATGCATTACAGCAACCAGAAACTAAGTCTACTCCATTGTTCTGCTAATGCTTTTTGGCTTTTCTACGTACTCATTTGCAACTGTACTGTTTGACTAATTTTCGTTCTATTCTTTTTTAAATATTTGTCATCTTCCAAGACTGGAGTTCAGAGAACACAATTTGTGACTGAACTCTTGTAATTATTTACAGAAACTGTCGAAGGAGTTTTTTTAATTTGCTCTCCCCAACACCCACTCTTGAATTATTGGGAAATCTGTAGAAAATATAAATTGCCCCAAAAAGACTGATTTGGAAAAAAAATACATTAAAACTGCATGTACACTTATCCAATATCAGTTCCTGTATTCTTACGCTTTTAAAAAGTTTAGTATGCAGTATAGCCATTCAGCTGAAGTCTGACCCCTTTCACCGGACAAAAGTAACTTGGTCCGTCACTGTACAGTGTTTGAATTATTCAGATAATTAGTGCAAGGTTTACAGGTCTGTGCCATGCAGTCGGCCAGCCATTTCCTCATACCTCTGCGAGTAATTATACAACACTTGGTTCGTTCAATGTAAAGTACCATGCGGCAGCACACGCCCATGAGATGATTATTATTTAATGGAGCGGTACGGAGAGAGGTGGAATGCAGTCGTGCTCTATAGAATACTCGTATTTCGATTTTACCCGCGATTTTTCTGTTCTAGGCTCAGGTAGTCCCGCTATTCGTGGCCTTCAACAACGAAATTGATAGTTTCTAATTTCACTCTGGTTGCATCACGGTATAAGTTAGCACCCGTATTCGTGCGTGAACGAATTATTGTAAAAATAACGAAACCACATACTTATGCTTTGTGGTGTGCACATTTGAACACTTTCTAGTAAGCTTTACAATTCCAATTGTGGCAGTTGTTAAAAAATGAAGTAGCGTTAGATTCTTGCTCGATTATGTAATGTTTGTTACTCGAGTAACTCCACGCTACCATTGTGGTGAGCTTTCCAAAGTATTTCAAGGTGTAATTGTAACACTCCCTTAAATGCGAAGAGAGAGGACCATTTGAAAGAGGTTGATATTTTGAAGAACATTAATCGTAGCTCTTAGTTTATCTTGTTGGTATAGTATAACATTATAAAAGGTAGTTTTGATCTTACGATATAAAGAATAAAAACAGTTATTTTAAGGTATTTATTTATTTAGACTTTCGTGATGCCCTTATAGGTAAACATGCTGTACAGGTTTCTTAGAAACAAATTAAAGATAAGATGAACACAGAATCTTATTCAAGAAATTGTCATCAAACAAAAATAATACAATTCAACTTTTAACAAAAACTGCATTATTTTTGTTTGTCAACCCCAAACAAGAGGTAGAGACTTGGGTCGTCGACCCTTAGTGTTCTGGAAATTTATGAATGGTGATGGAAAAACCAAAGGTTATCAAGATCCCTAACCATGGTATTGTCCATAATTAGGAGCCCCAGCGTAGGGGTGAGCGGGAGCGCCTCCGTAGGAAGCTAAATGTTTTGCTTTCTCTGCCTGGACTGCAGGTGTTTCTACAGGTACTCCATTGGGTCCAATGACGGGAAGATGATAACCATATTTGCCATCGTAATGGAAGTTTTCTTGAGGTTGGGCATATTGTGGATTGTAGGGTCCCTGGTTGTAGGGTCCCTGATTGTAGGGTCCCTGATTGTAGGGTCCCTGCTGACCATGGGGCTGCTGGCTCTGAGCCTGGGCGACGAGGGCGAAGTGTTTGGCTTTTTCAGCTTGAACTTCGGGCGTTTCCTGAACAACTCCGTTGGATCCAACGACGGGTTGGGCGTAGGGTCCGTTGTAGTGCTGGGCGGCGCGGCGCTTGCGGTAGTGTGACCGAGCTTTAGCTTCGGCATGGGCAGCGAAATGGGCAGCCTTGGCGATTTGCACCTCGGGAGTGTCGATGGGGCCGGCAGCTACCGCCGCGTAGTGGCCTCCGTAGGAATTGCGGATGGCGGCTTCGTTGTAAGCGATGAAGTGGGCGGCCCTAGCGAGCTGGACCTCGGGGGTGTCGATGGGTCTGCCGTCGGGACCGACGTTGGGAACTCCGTGGTGTCCTGTGATGATCAGGGGAGTTCCATGGTGGGCTGCTTGGTGGGCAGCGAAGTGAAGGGCTTTGGCTTCTTGGACTTCGGGCGTCTCTACAGGTACCCCATTGTGGTCGATCAATGGGTAGTGCTGTGGGGCGTAGTAGAGCGGGTAGCCTGCCGAAGCAAGGGCCAAAGCGCAAGAGAAAAAGATCTGAAATAAACAGAGCTTGAATTAGTATTTCCGGCTTAACACCGACATTAATAATTGCTTTAAATTGCCTAGTTTTGCAAGATGTTTTTAAAATCAGGACCTTCTCCATGTGACTTCAATAAAAGTCTTTATTGTTGTTTTAAATTAAAAACTGTTATATAGCATATTTAAGAATATTAGTTCAGCTTCTGTGGCACAGATGGCAAGTTAGAATTGCTCCACTAAAGTCACAAACCTAAACTGTAAAACTGTGATACAAATGTGTCTGTCTCGTGTCTAGAACCAGTTTTGAGAACAGACTAGCAGGTAAACCACAATTTCCAGCTTTTTTAATGATGGTCCAGCTGCAGGGATAATTTTGACAAAATCGCGTGAATGAAAATTGTTACCGCAAACATATTGAGTGACATAATTTTGACTGTTGAAGTAAAGATAATTTAAAAGAAGTATCGGTTCAAGTAATTTTGTAATGAAACTTGGCTTGATTTTATAGATGTATCACGTGCCTCAAATTTAAATACATTAATTCGTTTTCCATATTCTACAATTTATATGTACATATTCATTTCTATCATTTTATGTTTAACCCTGGAACTGGAAGTACTGGAAATATTTTGAGTGCAAGGCGACTATAATCCAAAGAAGCTTAAAGATAGCAGTGTGAGTGTGGAACATTTGACTTGGAAATGAATACCACAATCTTTTGCCTATTTGTTGTTGCTAATAATGGCTTCATTTCAATAAACTTAACAAATAGAGACTAATAATGATTGAGTACTATAACCAAACATGTCGTCTAATACGTTATCAACAGGCACGATATTTGGTATTTGCATTTTACATAAGATTCAAATCGAGTCGACATATGATGTATGTATACATATATAACGTTAAAACAAACTAGATTGTTATTTATTTGGTTTTACACAAATACAAAACCTAAATTTGTTTTCAACAAAAATGTTAGCTATGGAGCTGTTAAACCAGTTTATAGTAGCGGCACTTATTTTTAATTTTCAAATTTAAAACATTGTAGTGTATATAAGTACTTAGTAATTTCCAGTAGCTTTCTTTGAAAATATATTTTTAAATCTACAAATTTAGAATGTTCTTACTATGGTTTATAGTGTTCAAATAGAGCAAACGACAGGTGACTGGTGTTGCAATTTCATGTTTTAATCATTTCTGTCTTTGTATCAACGCAAAAGCAGAAATCAAGGAAACTTCCAGGTGAATAATTAAATTGCACATTGAGCTGTTGCAGCTTGAGCAATAAAGCAGTTGGATATAACAAGCTTAAGCAGCTTTCTTCCTTGTCATAAGTTACTAATTTAGATTATTAAATTGTATTACCCGGAAACACTATACACATTTAAACTAAAATTTTAAAATTTTTGAAAAATAAATAATTAAATAATAAAGAAAACTTGTTTATAATTTGTAATTCACATTTTTATTATTATTATTTAATTTAAAAAATGGACTAGATCCAAGCTCCAACGAAGTCTTGTTAACAACTTCTGACATGAAAAGCTATATATGTAAGTGCAGCTGTAATTAAGATTTTGGTGATAAATAATTTATAAAAGACTTTCAAATTTAAGCGAATTTAGGAATATGTAACCATATATTAAGAGTTAGCATATGCAGCGATAAAGCGTCAGTTTGCCAAAAATTAAACCACATTAATATGCAAATTTATGAAAATCCTGTAATTGAATTTTCAGAATTTTTTATTTGAAGGTGTGACTTAGTACATGACACTCGTTGTGATTACATTTTTAAATAAAAGCTTAATCATTAACACTAATTTGTAATTCAAAACGTACATTATAATTTGCAAATTCACCGCCTTACAAACGGTCTGTTTTTAAAGAGGTTCGAACGGCACCTTGTATTCTAAATAACTTAAGTACCTTAGCATTCAAGATACTTAAAACGATTTTAGAAAGCTTGCTGAAAATACTCTCTTACGACTAATCTTTAGAAAAATCTAAAAAGGAATCCCCTGCTGTTAAAAATCATTTTGTAATAGTTACTGATGAGCAACTGCACTTATATAATAAAAACTGCTAAACTAGTAATTAAGTATTAATAATGCCTGCAATACAAAGCTTTGAATCACCCAATTACATCTGCTAGTTACTCTCACTTTTCACTCCAGCTACACATACCCCAGACCAAAGGAATGCCTAAAAGTGTTAATGCTTCAATAATTATTACGAATTACACATAGCTAAGAAAGAGTCCAATTAGTTCCACCACCAGAACTAAGTCGGTGCAGCCCGTAATTTTCACCAAGAGGCAATAAAATTCTCTAATTAGCACACTTTTATGTCCACAATTAAAAAAATCAAGCCCCGGAAAATTTGCCCGTATATGCGACGGATTAATTACTAACGAGGCCATGCTGTCATCTGCCCACTTAGCTAATGCAAAATTCCTTACACCCAAACATTGTTATTAATAACGACAAGATGGGTGGGTACGCAGTTGCCGGTTGCTGCAAATACTCGACATTTATATAAAACTGGATTCCGAATGAGTCTTAGTAATTGTTAAGCATTTGAAATTGTTGAAATTCCGTTCAACTAACTGTTTGCATTGAAATGACACATTTAATCGAAATTATATACTTATATCTTCGACTTTTTTAACTTTTTACTGTAACCAATAATATTTTATAATAAAAAATTGTTAAGCTACTAAAATTTTCAAAATTGCAGAGAACTTATTTTAAAATAAATGAATTGCAGGAATGAAAAATGGGCCAGTGCAGGTGGTCTATATTTTTCAATCACAATATTTGTATAACACCGATTCTGTCCCAGTGCACAGTTAAGTATTTCAAACTGTTGAAACTTTATAATTCCTGGTTATTGCATGACACTGGTATTTTACGTTAAAAAAATCACCACAAAAATTATACTAAAACTATTGGAACTGTGAAAAATGCAGGACGTTTAAAACCGTTTTAAAATATAATAATAAATAAATTTCACTAGAACATTAAATTCTACTTGCAAGAATTAGTTAAATTTATTACAAATAAGGATCAGCAGAAAATTAAACTTTACCAAGCCACTAAGTTTTTCAAAATGCAAAGAAAGAGAAACTATTTTAAAATAAATAAATTCCCATAATGAATATTATTAAAGTTATACTACCAGGACCGTGCAAAATTAAAAAAAAAAAATAAAACCATCTTAAAATACAATAATATAATCCTCCCAGATAATAACATTATACTTGATTATTAGAAATTTCAAACTAATTTACAAAAGTACCTAAATAAAATTTTTCCAAACTTCTAGCAGAAATTTAAGAAATCGCAGAAGTTACTATTTTGAAATAAATAAATTTCTATGAAAAATCACACTTTACTGGTTTATTAGAACTCTCAGGTATACTGAATATTAAAATTATATTTAAATTAAAAAATACATTTTGGTAAAAAATGCAATTCTATTATACCACTAGAAATTGCAGAAAATGTAAGACTAAACACAATTAGAAAATAAATTTCTACTCAGCTACTGCTTGCAAAAGTGCAGCCAAATAAAAACTATCAGCAATAATCCACTCGTGGCGCACTGTAACATTTCACTGTACTCACCAAGAACTTCATATTGACCTCGTCAACCTCCTAGGGCACTAGGACTGCTGAGGACTGTGCCGGGGTATCGCCCTAACGGGGTTTATATACGGCCCCCCAATAACAACTGCCCCATCAGAGGAGCAAGGTCCCTTTCACCGTTTGCAGAAGACAACAGCAGACGTTATGCCTCAATTACGATTTTTAAGAAGAGAGCAGGTGCATTGCACTCGCCTTAGACAGAAGGAGATAGCAAGCTGTGGCGTAGGGAAAAATATGGAAAAATGTACTGGATACAATGCATTTTGGAAGAATTTTAGTGATGCATGATAAATGTATCGGTCCCAAGGACAAGTTTACGAGAGTTTCATTAGTAAATAGAAAATTATTTTTTTGGGTTGGGGAGTAAGGAATGCGGGATTTCTACTTTTGGTTTTTTTAATTAATATTAAATAATTTTAATAATTTCCGTGGCCTCCTGTTAGTCCATTTCGATAAATGAGATTATCGGGAACTAATTTAATATTTGCTACTTGCTGATTAAAGCCACAAAATATTTGCTCTGAACTTTATCCTCTGAATGCAATATTGTTTTCCACTGCAGCTCTTGCAGGAATGTCGCTTAGCAGTTGTTCTTAGTCCTGCTCTGCCTAGCCGGTAAACTCGTTGCATTTTTCTAAATAGCAAATTAAGGCCAACTGATATATTTAAAACAGCCTTAATTAATTATCGCAATACCGAAAAAATTGTCTTATAAACTGATCTATTTCGGGTGTCATTAAAAATGTAAACACGTCTGTGCAAAACCTTGCTGAGGTTGTTTTACTTGCTCCCGTTATCATTTATCGGCTCTGGGCTTACGAAATTTTACGCTGGCGGCGCCTTCCGAATTAAGGGCTATAAAATTAATCCGCCGAAGAATTTTTGTTCAGAAAGCATTACTGTCCGATTTTGTGTGCGCGCATAAACCGGCAAGGCGAGAAAGCTTAGCATAGCAAGCGTTGGACGGCCGTCAATCCTGACCTTACACCTAAAATTTGTCGGAGAAATTGCTACACATGTCGAAAAATTCACGCGTGCTCCAGTAGTAGTAGTAAAATGTCATTCTGAAAGTCAAGCAATGTGGAAAAGCCGTCAAGAATGCTGGGAAGCTGTTTTAATTAAATGACCCTTGCGACGCCGCGTTAGTTATGAGAGGTGTAAATACAATTTGTCACGCTAACTACAACGTTATTATGCCGAACAATGCGTATGCTAATCGGTCAATTCATGTATCCTGAAAGGTAGGTTAGTACCAGCACTCTCGTACTTTTATCCTACCAACGTTAAAGTCCACGTTCAGAAGGACAAACGGGTCCTTAAATGGTTTATGCTCTCTATACATGTCATTCTGGTATCTACAATTATAATTTACACTAATTGTTTTTATTGTGGTAACGGATGCAGAAACAAAGCAAAAATTGAATTTTAAATTAACAGAATGAATGCGGCTAGAAGTTTATGGATTTGTTGTGACTTAACCTTTTTGTAATCCTGCAAATCAGAAATACAGCGTGATTAGTGCCTCATAACAGCCTTATGACGATGTAAAGATCTAACAGATAACTAAACGTTAAGCTTCCTGAAAATATTAAATTTATACTGCTTTAAAGGATGAAAATACAGTCTAACGAAGATTAAAGTCAGCGAGTTAGAAACTAGTTCATTTTACAGCAATAAGTGTACCAAAAAAATACTACTCACATTTTCCTATAAATCAAGTCATTTTTACAGTATTACAAACGATACCAACCTATCAACTTACATGTTTAATAATATTTAAATATGGTGTACGTTAATAAAAAAATACAAATCCTATTGTTACAAAGAACACGTTTATTGTTTAAAACATTTAACTTCTCTGCCCATTCTGAAAGCTTATTGTCACTGAATCACCCAGACGTTTATAAATTACAAATAATTGCGAATTTTACGTCACTTTGCCCAAACCTTGAAAAGTTAATTATATCAACAATAATTACGAGCGTAGTAGCCAATATGTGATTGTAATTTCAGGGACAGTCAATTTGCTCATTTATTACAGGCGACAGGAAAATGTGCGTTAGGAAAGTGCTACAGTTCTACTCCTCTTTTTTTTGAGCTTACGAAACTAAGTGGCCGACTTCCGCTTAATCGAATGTATTACTTAGATTACTTTGGTTTTTCAATATATTGTATATGTGTGTATCTGTAGGATTATAATTAATCTTGTCGTCGATGTGAATGTGTATGAAAACCAGTAGCGTTTATTTGCCCAAAAATTCATTGAAAGGCATTCGCTGTGACATATAGTGCATGCCAGAAACCGACAATTTATTACTAAAATTCAATGTTAAATATGTTAAAAATGTCATGCTATTGACACATTGCCCATACTTTAAAACTTTATAAATTTAGAAATGTTAATAAGATGAATTTAAAGCAGCTTTAGATAAAAGTAAAGCTGGTTGATATATTTTTTAGAATAATAGCAAATGCTTTATGTGAAACTTCTAACAATAGACAGTAGTTTCGGAAAAATGTTTCTAAAATAATTTTAAACTATAAAATATTAACCAAGAAAATATATAAAAACAATCAACATTATACTGAGAAAATTTAAATGAGTAAATTTTATGGCTTAAAACATTCCCATTTGTAAATGTAAAGGTTTTAAAGATAATGTAAAATGTATCATTTTTATTCGAGAGACTGATTAAATAACACAGAATTTACATAGTTTATTACTTACATTGAATTTAGTGCTACATAAAGGAATATATAACTTTAACTATCTAAAGAGAAGCACAAAACTGGGGTTGGTCATTACTTGAAGAGCGCTAAAAATTCGAAAATGATGTGACAAATAACATGATATCTGAGAGCAGATGTACTAAATCTAGACCTTTTTTAATTACAATTCATAAAGTGTAACTTGTAAATAAGATTAATAAATGTTAACTTGGAAATCGTATATTGTAATTCAGGTTAGTAAATTGTAATTCATATTAATAAATTGTAATTCAGAAGGCATGAATTGAAATTTAGATTAGTAAATTGTAATTCGGAAAGCGTCAGTTGTAATTCAGATTAGTAAATCGTAATTCAGAAAGTGCAACTTGTAATTCAGATTACTAAATTGTAATTCAGAAAGCGTAAATTATATTTCAGATTAGTAAATTGTAATTCAGGAAGTGCAACTTGTAATTCACATTATTAATTTTAATTCATAAGCGTAAATTGTAATTCGGAATGCGTTAATTATAATTCATTAGTAAATTGTAATTTAGAAAGGGTAATTTGTAATTCAGATTAGTAAATTTTAATTTAGATAGTGTAACTTGTAATTCACATTAATAAATTCTAATTCAGAAAGCGTCAATTGTAATTTAGATTAGTAAATTGTAATTCGGAAAGCGTCAGTTGTAATTCAGATTAGTAAATCGTAATTCAGAAAGTGCAACTTGTAATTCAGATTACTAAATTGTAATTCAGAAAGCGTAAATTATATTTCAAAATAGTAAATTGTTATTCAGGAAGTGCAACTTGTAATTCACATTAATAAATTATAATTCATAAGCGTAAATTGTAATTTATATTAGGAAATTGTAATTCGAAATGCGTTAATTATAATTCATTAGTAAATTGTAATTTAGAAAGGGTAATTTTTAATTCAGATTAGTAAATTTTAATTTAAATAGTGTAACTTGTAATTCACACTAATAAACTCTAATTCAGAAAGCGTAAGTTCTAATTTAGATTAGTAAATTGTAATTCAAAAACCGTCAATTGTACGTTCAGATTAGTAAATTGTAAATCAAAAAGTGTAACTTGCAAGTCAGGTTAATAAATTGTAATTCAGAAAGCGTAAATTGTAATTCAAATGAGTAAATTGAAATTCAAATTAGTAAATTGTAGTTCAGAAATTATAAATTGTAATTCAGATAGTGTAACTTCTAATTCGGATTAATAAATTGTAATTCAAATTAATAAATTGTAGTTTGGAATGCGTAACTTGTAATTCAGAAAGTGTAACTTGTAATTCAGATTAGTAAATTTTAATTTAATTAGTGTAACTTGTAATTCACATTAATAAATTCCAATTCATGAGCTTCAATTGTAATTCAGATTAGTAAATTGTAATTCGGAAAGCATCAATTGTAATTTAGATTAGTAAATCGTAATTCAGAAAAATAGCTTGTAATTCAAACTAATAATTTGTAATTCATAAAGCGTAGATTATAAGTCAGATTAGTAAATTGTAAATCTGGAAGTGTAACTTGTAATTCAGATTAGCAAATTTTAATTCAGGAAGCGTAAATTGTCATTCAGAAGGTGTAACTGGTATTTCAAAAAGTGCACAAAGATTGCTTTAAATTTAACAATATTAGTGTTTAAAAAAATGGTCTTATATAAAATACTCTTAGCTAGCGTATAACAATGACGTGAATTCTATGGTAAACAATTTTAAAGTTAGTTTACTTTCAACTAAAAGATGGCAAACAAAAGACAGGTCCAAAGATTTTTTTTACAAATCAACAGTACAATAAGTATTAAATTTGTCGAGTATGTATATATCAACATAGTAATTCTACATAACGGTGGTTTTTTAGCTTCTAAATTACAATTTATACTTTCTAAATTACAAATTACACTTTTTGAATTACAATTTACTAATATGAATTACAAGTTATACTTTCTGAATTACAATATACCAATCTGAATTACATGTGACTCTTTCTGAACTACAATTTACTAATCTGAATTATATGTTGCACTTTCTGAAGTCTTTCTTACACTTCTTGGATTACAAATGGAAAAGGTGCAGATATACTTTCAGTAGGTCATAGCCAACACCAATCGGTTTTATTAATAACCATCCCAGAGCTACTAGTAAAGAATGCTATAAGGGAAAATATATTCGAAATGTTGGTTGAAGGCTAATGCAAATTCTATATTGTAAATTATAAATTGAATTTGTCAGTTCTTGATTTTATAAAAATTCGATATTTTCTGTTAAATCTTTGAATTGCTAATGGTTCTCGTTAAGTTTTAAATGTCTATATTGTAAAAGTATTTGTATTTTCTTAATTTCCTAAATGTATTCGTTTCAAGTTTGCCGATACTTAATTAACTAATCACATTATCATAACGACGTCAATACTAAAAGAGCTAACTTGAAATTGAAAGTAATTTATCTCTGTTTCTACTTACTATTCTTTGCATATTGTAGTTAAAAAAGTATTTGCTCTGAATAATATTCACTGTGGTTGTACGTTAATTTGACGTTATAAATTGGACGAGTTCAAATGAATAAAGACAAGCTGTCTAAAGAGCACCATAATAATGTAGATGATAAGATATTGTAAAATGGGCGAAGAAATTCTTCAAAGTCAAAAACCAGCATCCGAAATTGGATTTAAAGGTTTGTTTTCTAAAAAGAGATTAGCCTAATGGCAATCTTGAATTGTTGACTATTTCTAAGGTTTATTTTAATGGGGTAGCTTTGGAAGTAGTCTAGTGGCAATTATATGTTGTTTAGTTTGTAGTCTTTACTATATTTTTACTATAGCAGGTGAGCCGACACTTACAATATTTACATATATTTTTAGATACCATCCGCTGCTGTGAAACAGTTTATTAGAAAACTTTAATGGGACTCACTGCTCTACAGTTCTGTGTAGGCAATTTTTTTTTCTTCCACGGCACAGGGGACTGATTTTTAAATGACACGGGTGCTATTTCGATAATCCGAATTACTATTTACTTCCTTCATTTAAAATACGAAGGAAGTAATGTATTTGCGAAAAAATCAACTTCCGATATTTCTGCAGATCTTTATCTTTCGGACGACGAAAAGCAGGTTTATTCAATTCCGTCTGTCTGTCGCCGATATAGCTCAAAAGCTATTTATTGGAAGAAGACAATACTTTACCTGCGGATTATATGCATTCCCGGCATAAAACCTAGAAAAAGAATCGGTAAAATATATACAGGGGAACACCTAAAAAAATTAAAACTGCATTATCTTTTATTTAACAAAGAAATAGATAAAAGTAGTAATTTGAATATAGCTCATGCTGCACCCTTGACGAAAGTGCAACCCACCAGATACAGGGTAAATGCTATAAAAAAGACAAAAGGAGCAACGATAATTTTGTTGCGTTTAATGCAGGCGCATGGCACAGACGAAAAGGCGGGTTACTCGCGGACTACTGCTAAGCGTTGAAATCAAATTCGCAGCCGATGAAGTTCGAATCGCACCGCCCGTAATGTTTTATTAATTTTTAAATTAGTGCAATTCGCATTACAAAGTGTTTGCTTTTATATGCAATATATTATTAGGAACTTGAAGATATTTTTAGCCCTAGTTTCTTTTGATTTGTAAAATTGTTTAGTGTCATAACGCCAACGTGCGAAGGAAGTTCTAAGTGAAGCCCTGTATTTTTTACTCTTTTGTTTTTCAACGAAATGAAAAATCATAGCCTTGCTAGTAATTTTTTTTCTGTTAATTAATTAGGTAACAAAAAAATCATAATTTCCTGTCACGTTATGTTTTATCTATTTTAGTTAGCAAATCTCCCATCCACGACTATGTTTTTTTTCTAAAATCTTTAAAAAAATTGAAAGGGGAACCAAAATTTACCAAAAATAGGTACCCCTGTCAATTAAACAAATCCAAGATAGCAGAGTTGACAAAATCGTCTACCGTAAAAAAAAATTTACTATACACAACTACAGAGCAGTCCCATTAAAGCTTTGTAGGTATTTTTTGTTATAGCATATACCATAAAAAAATAGATACAAATACCGTAAGTGTTGCTCCACCCCATATATACCTATTTTTACAAACAGTTTTTAATTGTTTATTTTCTATTTTTACTTTACTTTACTATATTTACTGTAGCATGTTTATTTTTTAATTTTGTAGTAACTACGAACATACACGTTACACCCATTTAAAATGCAAGAATTACTTTGATTTTGTAATATATCGTATAGGAAGGTCAAAAATATATAATTGATCGAGCTTTGGTAAAAAATATAGAAAAGAATTATACATTTTAATAAGGTGTTGCACCATTCCAGCATCTCATACAGTCTTCTGATAATTCATTCCAGGAAACTGAGAGAAGATGTGGTACCTCTGCAACCATTTCTGGAGTTTCTGGTAAAATAGGCATCTCCCATCATATGTATTTGTTCATCTGCACATTTTTCGGAAATGTAAAATTTTAACCTCAGATTTGCATAGAAGATGAGACAATCGATTAAGAATGTCTGGAGAACTATCCTCCTATCTCGTAAGGAACAAGGACAAAATGGCGGATAAATAAAACAGTTTAAGCAAAGTTTTATATGCTGTCTAGGAGTTCGTCTTGTACCTAATATAGAGAAAGCTAAAGAGCTTCACATATATATTGCAATGATATATACAAGGGTATTAGAATCAATATCAGAAAGAATTGAGGGAGTGCAATGGTTGAAAATAAACTAGATCTATTTAAATATAAATTGGGAATCTGAATAATTATTATGCAATTACAAAGTAAAAGAAAATTTATAATTGAGTGGAAAATAAATGAAAAACAAATGGATTCGAAAATAATAAAATATTTTAAAAATTAAGGTTTGAAGGGAATCGCAAATACTAAATTGTAATAAAATTATAAAATTAGTAGGTGTAAATCAAATATTATTATGAGATAGAGTGTAAAAGTGGAAAAATTGAGATCGTTAAGGACTTTGTTTCGATTATTAACAAATAACAAATTTTTAAAATTGTAGCAGAAATAATTTGGTGTGATTAAAATATTAAAAATAAACCCCTTTTTATTGAGAAACTGTTTGGATAATAAAAAGGGTTAATAATAAAATTTGCGTGGTGAAGTTAAAAGGATATATAAATCAAGAAAAATAATTAAATACATAAAACTAAGGAAGATTATAAGTATGTGATAAAACCAATGGCAAGTAGAATTAATCTACAAATGTGAATAACTGGAGAAGAATAATAAGTCAAGTTCATTGGAAAAGTACATTTGACATAATACATTAATCGAATTGGATTACGTCAAGCTGTTTGGTGATAAGGGAGAGTTCCAGAGGAGTACCATAAGTTAAGAAGGCTCGTTCCAGCAAGTTGACAGAGGCACTATTGGAAGTAGGTGTCTGCAGATTTGGTCTGTTGGCTGCATGCTGTAGGGAAGGTTTGAGTGGCTGATTCTGGACAGTTGGGACGTCTTGTCTGTCAGTGGGACCTTTCATTGCAGGAAGGTGTGTGAGAGGTTGGATCAGTAGGCGGAGAGGAGCAGGTTAATTTACATCCTGAAAATTGTTGAGACCAATTGAAATGTGGGTGATTTGAATAGCAAGGTAATTACTAGAAAAGGAAATAAAGACTATAAAAGTGAATTAGTTATTAAAGAATTACTTACTGTTTTTAATTTCAAATCTGTTTGACATATAGTTGCCATAAGTTATTTTAACTTATGGCAATGATATTTAAAAATTTAGAACATCAACTTTCAGAAATAAGCAATCTAGATAAAGGAATCCACCCCTGATTTTTAAGGAGCTAGTACAAATAATAATTATCGATATTCTGAACAATTTTAATTTGACAAAATAAAAATGTAATTCAAAGACATATTAATATCACTATACCTGAAGGTACATAGCATATATAAGGCGCCACAACGTGAACCTTAGCAATATACAGCACAAAGCTAGAAAAACAAAAAAACTAAGATATTTAGACACAATACTAGGAGAAAATGTTTTGAACGTGAAATAAATAACGGAATTAATGTCGTATCTGGGTTATACAAAGCTCGGTATAAATTCTTTCTACGCAAGAAATAAGTTTTAAAGAAGGCTCTATTTTTTTGAATCAGTCTTTGTGCCTATGTTAATATATGGTTGCGAATCTTGTTTGTCTGTTTCTTATGGACAAGGTCCAGACATGCGGAATACTCGGTACCTTAGACACCGACTGCTGTGGTCATGGTCAAATTCGCGTGTTTTAAGTAAAAAATTAAAAAGTAGGCTCGAAGCTTTTGAGATGGAATGTGATAGTAGTGACTACATAGACAGAATTCGTAACGAGGTAATAAAAACGAATTTGGAAATTAAAAAACTGGAAAAACAATAAAATGAAAGTAGTAATTGGATACAAGTAAAAAACGGGTACTAGAGAAAGAAAATAATGGAAAACTTTAGCGGAAAACCTCGACACCGAGAGGTACAAGAAGGGAACGGATAAATAAACTTTATTTGCATGCATTTTACATACCTTTCATCACCTCCTACTCCAGAAAATACAAGCTGTACAAGTAGTGATGAGGTACCGAGACGTTGGCGATGGGCTGAATTTCTATAATTTAATTCCTACAGCTTTAATCAAATGAAAATATTGTATGCAAATAGGTTATACGTCAGAGGTATGGTGCAATACAAGTAAACTTGCAAAAAATGTAATTTTATACTAGTATTCTTTATTAAATGCTTCGGGACTCGGTCACAAATTACATTCCCAGTTTTTAATTTAAGACATGAAGCTCCAAGAATTTAATAAAAAAATTCTAAACCATGAAGACATATCGTTGCTCTTTAATCATAAAAATGTTAAAATTTAATTCATACATAAATATTATATTTTATTTGTCTTTATCGACTACTCAAATGCTGCCCACCTCTGAAAATTCGTCATTTTGTTACTTTATCTATTCTGGGCGGAAAATATGACCTAGGAATTTTAAAATAGTCACTTGAATCCGATACCTGTAATACGTTGTTTTTTTGGGAATCCGCGAAACTGACATAACAAAGGATTGTTCAAGATATGATTTTGGACCTACTTACCAAATTCGTTCTCAAATGCAAAAGTTCATATTTTACAATTTTCTTTAAAAAACAGCAAAGCACATTGTTTCAAATAAGAAAATATTGGTCGATACCATATGTAGCATAAAGCTCATAATTCGTTGTGCTCTTGAAATCCGACTGTTTTCTTGATACAAAATTGATTTAATTTGGTTTAAGGGAAAGTGAAAAAGTATCTTTCCAATTTTTCAAAAAAAAATAGACAGGTAGGTACAAAACCCAATTTTTGGGCAACATTTGTGATTCCAGTTATTTATTTTGTTTGAATTTTCTAAAAAATAGCCACAGCAGGTATCGGAAGTTAAGTGACTATTAGCTTGTAATTTTTCTGGTCTTTTTATAAGCACAGACCTATGTTTTAAACTAAATAACAAAACACTTTTCCATATTATGCATAATCTTTGGTAGAGTAGATAGGCAGATGCAGATTTAGGCACAGGCTGACTAGGCTGAAGCCTATGACGGTAAATTTTGTGAATGGAAAATTTATAATGAAACAAAAAGTAAATAAAAATTATTCAAATAGTATAAAGTACTAACATAGTATAAAAATACTAGTTAAATTTTACACTGTAAACCTTTTTCTTAAATGCATTTGTGTATTTAGTAAGAACTAACGACACAACATTTTCGCAGCAGTGATATCAAGCCTACCTGGCTTCCCTACTACATCATATAAAAAAACAAAAAGAAAGAAACCCATTTTAGAGGTAGTCAACTGGAAAATCACATCAATAGAGATTAAAAATGTAACGTTGAAAAAAATTTAGAGTCGTTTTTGAGAAAATTGAAGAAAACTGAAAAATCACAAGAGTAAATAGCATACTTCCAGTTATGCGATTTTTTCAAACGTTTTCTATCGCATATAAATAGTACACAAAACTTAAATATGAAGTTGCAACGTCATATCTCTTTTCGTTTTTGAGATATTCTGTTCACACACATACCACACACACAGACACATAGATAAACAAACACACAGACAGATACAATGAAAAAAAACATGTTTTTTGGGTTCAGGAGACTCTAAAACGTGAAGATTTGTTGAAAACCCAATTTAGAATTTTTGGGGTGAATCCAATACTTCCTTTGCTGTAAAAGGAAGTAATAAAAGTGTCTACGCCATTGGCCACATTGCATTAGCTTTTTCTTGTAATGAAAAACGGTGTTTGAAACTAAAGATCGTAATTGTGAAATACAAAACTCTAGTACACGTAGCGCAATATCAATCTCAAAATTTAATAGGTTACTTTCTAGTTTAGGTATCAAATATAAAACTAATAATTCGCTTTACTTAGTTGTTAAGGTACTTAGTTTTCTACCGTAAGCTCCATGATCAATCGATTATTATTAATCATTTGACCACAGCATTTTTAATCAAAGTGTTAGTTATAGTGTTAATATTGGCTATATTTTTCTTGTTATGATATTGCCACTCAAGAACATAAACTAAATACTTTTCTCTTGATTTCCGGTAATTTGGTACAAAAAAGTATTTTTATTTTATATCAAATTACTGGGACGTAACACATCAGTGAGAAAATTTAAGAAGCTCCGGTATAGGCCATCTGATGTTTTCTTTAAGAAAATATCATTCGCATACATATTTGCCTTTGGTATAGCAGTATTTAAGTTTTAAAACATTAGCAAATCGCCATGCGGTGACAATATTCTACAATACTGGTATTAAATTACTCACACGTACATCACCAAACACTAACAAAGGCACTAAGTAACTTGTTCGTTAAATAATTCCTTAATTATAATTGGTCGCTTTGTTTAGATGACGATACGAGCCCGTTACGCAAGAGAACTGGGGCCTGTATTCTTTATTTGGTGATGTACAAACACATCGGTTTTGTGCAGATGGCAGACGGCAGTATTTTCAAAACTATTAGGTAAATATGTAGTACTATGAAGTAATATTTATTACAGAATGTCCAAACGCTATCAATCACATGTATCTTATAAATTCAATGAGACGAGAAACGCCACAAAAAGTTTCAGCTTAGTGGATCAAATAAGTATGCATGTTCGTAATCGTATCTCTTTTGCTGGACGCGAAAACGTTGTTTGCTGCACTCAAGCTTCTGTAGCAACTTCAACACCGCAAGGCTTGTTAGGCATCTTCCATTTAATTCATCGTAGGCCATTTCACACAATATACTAGAAGCCGTTCACCTATATGCCGCTTGGGGCAAGGCTCGCTAGCTAATACCTTGCTCCTCACAAACGCATGGTCGAAGGATCCCGATGGGCCGCTGAACACGCAGAAATTTAAGCGATGCACCCACAGGACCCGTCCAAGCACATTGAACTACGATAAACTGCAATGTATAAGCATAATTAACAATATACAATCATGTAAATCAGAGCCGGATTAAGGATATGTGAGGCCCAGGGCTAAATTTTTTAGAGGCCCCATTCCCATTTCTGCAACGGGTACAAAGGGATCTAAATGATTAGAAACCGCACTAGATTATAACCTTCCACTCTTTTTGAGGCCCCGGAAATTCGGTGGCCCGGGGCTGCAGCCCCCTTAGCCCCCCCCCCCCCTTTAATCCGGCTCTGATGTAAATACAAACTGACTATAACTATAAACACTAAACTAAACCATTCGGTCAACGATAGCAGATTTCCATTTCAAATATGATAATAGTCCGTTTGAGTGCATTTTTATTTCAGCTATGGTTTCAGCGAGCGGTCGATGGCATCTGCAAAATCCTTCTTCAATACGTTTCAAAGGCGTTAATTTTTTTTAACTTCTGTTACAGTTACGCATATAGAAGGATTTCAGTTCAAGTTCATTGTCTCGATAGTTTTTATGAGGCTAACAGTGTGAGATCACCAACCTCAGCCAACAATTGGTGGTTGTAATGGTATGTGCTGCCAATAGTACTTATACCAATTTCAAACTCTGCTATACCCAGAAAATAGTCGATGTTTATCTTTACATTTTAACAATATTTTCTAAGTAATTTTTCCCATTTAAGTTAAAACCACTATCGACTATGGATGGAAGAACATACGGTTGAAGCAATTAGCCTATCTGTTTTGAGATGTCGTTTATCAAATGAAGTCGGGCTTTATTCACTTAGGCTGGGCACAAGAAATGTTTTTTGGAAAAAAGTAACGTTCTGGTGTCGTTAAGACGTGACGTAAATAAGATGTCAATTTTGTATCAAAGGAAACCGTCGTATCAGTGTACAAAGTCAAACTTGTGGTTAAAACGTAACGTGCTTATAACGTTAGCACTTAACTGAAAAATGGCAATAACAAAACGTTGTTTTAACGTAGAAAACAGGTAAATTTTCTATTGCAGGGAAATATCATTACAACGTTAACATAAGGGTAAAAATGTGCAATAACATGACGTTCAAAAGACATACGCTTGGCTCGCAAACGTCAAAAACACGTTAAACAGGCGGAGACAATGTTAAAAACTTAGGTGTTTTGGAGAGCGATTATAACGTCCAGAGTTTTTGTTTGGTGACTTAAACGTTAAACCATTGTCATAGGCTGAGGCAGAATGGCTACACTTCGACGTTAATATAACGCTTGGTCCAAGTTATTTTTCAACGTTAGTTCAACGTGTCTGTGCACACTGGATCTTGATCTCTGTTTGTGTTTTTTCCCTGAATTCTGTATCTTCGCATCGTTGTAGTTTCTTTTAGTTTCTCTAATTTTCTTCGTTATTGGAGGCTCAATACTATTTTGTTTCGATTATACGAACAGCATAGCTTCGCGTGTTCACTTAATTATTTTCTTCAATGTCTCCTCACATTTCCTTTTATAATTTCTTCTTTATTACAGTTTCTCTTGCTGCTGTTTGCAAAACACACTCCCAGGTTTGATCATGTTTAAGCTTATCTTCTATGTATTTTGTGACCTTCCACCGATATCTGCATTGCTTTAGCTCTATATGTTATATTTCTCTTGACTAAATGTTCCTATTAGCATTGTGTCTGTTTAACAGTCTTAGATTATTTTGCGATAAAGTTCCGTATGATTGTAAAACAGTGAGAAATATTGTAGATAGTCATAAAACAATATATTATTATTTTACATGACCACTGACAGAATTACTATTATGCTGATTAATGGTTTCCCATATAATTTAGTTAGATGGATATTTTAGAAAAAGTTATCCAAGAAGCTATTAATGATAACTTTTTCTTCTTCTTCTTTATTGGTTCCTATATTTACCCTTGTTAGAGTGTTGGGTATTGTTTATTTATAAATTATCTCCATTCTTTTTTCTTCAGAGCTAGTTTGTCTACTTCTCTATTTCCTAAACCTGTATCTTTTATCAATTCCTCAATCCTTTTTCCCAGGATTTTTTAATCGTTCTATTTTCTTTCTCTTAGTACTTTTTGTTTCTATCGTCTGTTCCGTTCTTCTTTCCGTATTCAATTCTTTTAATATATCCGTACCAATTAATTTGTTTTCTCTTTAATTTATTAATGATAATAAACGTATGTAATGTAGTAAATATCGTGGAAAATTATTATTGCTAAGTAGTTTATCTAAAATGTTAAACACAATTTTATATAGGTATCAGGCCATATTCTCCCGTGTGGAATGAAGCTCCCTGAACTATACTTATTAATGTCTTTATAAATCTGTTGTCCTTACATACTTTTTTAAAATTAAGAAAATCAGAGATGTTTTGTTTTCTATATAAACATATTTCGACATTCTATAAATATGACATATTTATGTGCTTTTATGAATAGGTGTCATTTTAACACACCTAGTTTATAATGTATGTAAAAACTGGAACTATTCATCAAATTGACAAAAATTATGCGAAAATGTGAACTTCTAATCAATGGAGGCCAATATCGTGAAATTGGCAAACGTTTAATTATCATACTTATCTAAATTAAACATGTTCTATTTATCATGTGCTAACCAATTAAGTGTTTAACTATACTAACTCACAGTATTGGCGTCATTGATCTTTTATTTACTTCATAGCTTTCCAAATCCGCAAAGCCTGCAGAACTACGTAAACACCATAATTCAGAATGCATTTTTATGCTAAATATAGAATCATGCTACATTTAATTTTAGCAATTGCAAATAGAGGAATCGAAAAACAAGAGATATGGAAAATAAACTCATCAACATCCCAAATGCGTTTGAAATCATCGTAATAATGTATTCAGATTAGATGCACTTAATGGTAATTGGTTCATGTTTAGGAGGAACATTTCAGATTTCTCTTCTTACCTATACAGGTAATTATTTGACGAGAATTGTTTATGCGATGTATGTACCTAGAAAGTGCATCTAACGGAAGTTATACAAAATTCATTGGGCCTAAATATTTTCGGTTTCAATGATGTAACGAATTTTACAGTTTTTTGTTTAGGTAAGTAGAGCAATTTCAAGATCATTACATCTGTGAAGCAAAGTTGCGTAAAAGGACTCGCAGCCAAATTATATTTTTGCCAAAATTCCCTTTTTGAACCGTGTTTGTAATTGTAACAGTATTACAGAAGGTAAAGGTAGCAGCTACGTGTAACAAAATTGCTTTGATAATGTACAGATTCTTTTATTTTGGCCAAGGATTTTCATATTATAAAAAAGGAATCAAGGTGAGCAAAACGGGTTAACTCCGAGCGAAATTGCAGTTTTACATTGGCAAAATCCCCTTTGAACTCTGACGGTGAGCTTAACAGTGTTCCAGAAGATAAAGTTGGTAAAGAGATAAGCTTTTTAATTTAAAATGGCATTTGCGCAGACTGCTGTAATTTAAGCGTGACGAGGGTCAAGTCATTTCGTGCTAAATGATTTCAGTCTGACCCATTCTTCACCGACGTCGACCTGATATTGCAGTTTGCAATCAGCAGACTGTCGCCAATTTGTTAGCAATGTACAGAGGGCACCCACAAATGGCACTTCACCTCTCAGCCGAAAAATCGGTATCGAATTCAATAAATCAGCTCAGCGAGTTGTCCATTAATCATAATTGTATGCTTTGCTCGAAAAATAAATACTGATGCGATTGTAGTATAAACATTCAGTTATTCACATTACAGCATGAGTGTTACATAAACGGTCTGTTCAAATCCGCGTCAAAATATATTCTGCGTTAAGGAGCAGTGCTCGGTTACGTCTTGCGATGTGGAAATGCAAAACATTCCGAATAATATAGTTATGAAAGAAAGCAAATAGCACCATGTTTGTAATATTTTGTAATAACTTTTTGTAATATAGCGCGGTTGCCTTAAAAAATGCTAGAAAATGGTGCGTAAAATGCGTTCCAGTGGAGGGCTGGTTTCTCAATGGCCACCTCATTTTCTCGGTTATTTCGAAACTCCGAGTTTGCTTGTAAGGACGTACATGTTAAATTCGTGTAATTTATTTGATAACTTAAAATTTGAATTAACACAAAGAATTGTTAGAGAAATATATGGCACAAGTTAAAAATACATAATATAAATAGCAAACTTAGACGGATAGATTCCCTGTTTTAGTAGCAACATATATTCTACTTCAAATGAATAGTAGTGAAAGTTATTTTATTAAATATGACAGAAAAAAATCAGAATTGAAAAATAGCTTTAATAGTGTGGGTTAACTTGCTTTGATTCAAGTAAACAATTGATTCAGGTTCCGGAAGTGCACAGACCAGATCTTGTGTAACCAATCTATTTATTTGGGAATCAGCTATCCAAAAACTTCTGAATAGGTCGACTGATTCAGCAATGAGAATATTAAATTTCCCCGACAGATAGTGGAGCAAGGTTGCCAACGAATTCAATTGACACATTTTTGAACGGATGAGTGGTCTATGACGAAATATTGCAAGACTTGTATGGAGGCGGAAGGAGCTCATTTCGAAGACTTCCTTTAAAAGTAAACGTATTGCGGATGGAATGCGCAAACAACGATAAATCAGAACGATTTCTGGTATAATTTTTAATTTCTTAAAGGTATTTTAAAATGCTAAAGCGAGGATTACACGCTATGAAGCCTATTGTATATTATTTAATAGAAATATGTTCTGGCTGTTCGGTAGACGGGAAACAACGGAACTAACGAATTCAGTGTTCATTTAATCCATCAAAGACAATAATTTCATTTTCTAACAATATCCGCAAAATACATTTGGTTGATCTACATACGAGTATATATAAAATAGATGTAGAAATTAAATAATTACAGAAATTCAAAGATAAATATAAATGTAAAGGTTCTTAATATCCCAACCATTTATTAAATTAAACATTTGGATTTTCAATATCTTTAATTTTGTGATTTCAGAATATTCCCATTTTTGTTAGTTTCGTTTCAGAAATTAGAATACATAAGATCACAGTTAAACAATTTTTTTAGATAACTTAACATTGACAAACAGCCTAAACTATCACATCGTAGTTACCAAAGCACCTATAAAGGTAACTAGTATTTAAAACTGACTAATTCTGAGTCACTCGCATTGACAAAATAAAACTTGCATGGAGTGAAACAGGGGCATCTCTAGCCTTCCTGCCGCTGGGGTGCAAAGTCGGAATGCCGCCCCCTACTCTTATTGTACTACATTATTTACTAAACTTTAAATTAGGTTGCTATCAATTGAAACATTAATCGTATTTTTCTGTAAAATAACAATAAGCTGTTCGAATTTCATCCAAAATATTATTCTACACTAGTAAATTGATGAATCACAATGCTTCTTCAAAGAAACTGTTACGTGCAGTAGCGGCTTATGAATCGTCGATTTCGTGTCCCGAGTTCAAGTGCAAGTGTAAACGATAAGTGACCCGAGGTCGCCGTACGCTTTTAATCGCATATCACAACGCGCTTCTTCTGCTTAACACTTTTAAACACAATTACTGGTGGCCCTCGGGCCAGGTGCAAATATGTTTCCCCAACCAACATATATGTTAATAATGCAGGTCAGTGCATAGATATAAACACACAACAATACCTTTATCAACAGCAGCCTCAAAAACTATCATCAATTCAACAAACCGGTCATCACTTACTATTACAAACAACATTTTACAAAGTTCGAACTACAAGAACTACCCCATAATATCCCAAACACAGCAACCCGTCAATATACAAAATTTAAATACTCCTTCACAAGAACCAATGCAAACTGAAACGGACTAAAACAGTCGAATACAGAAAAAGACTCCAGAGTTAACCCACACAGAAATAACAGCGCACAAAAACAAGTAATCGCGCCAAACTACTGGCTAAATAAACCAATTAGCACAAGAAACTCATACGAAAAACTATTTGAAGAGGAAAGCACAGATAATTAGTTTGAATCTAATAATCAACAAGAACAAACTAGTAAGGTGCCTCCATTTTTTGTAATTGGAGTCGAAACTATAGCTTCATTATTAAACTTATTGAATACCTTAGCTGCCGACAACTACACCTTAAAATTATCAAGCAATAACCAAGTCAAAATACAAGCAACAACGACCGAAAAGTATCCCATAATTATGAATGCACTATTGAAAAGAGGTACCTACAAAATGTCATACTTACCAGATGAAAGACAAGAGAAGCTTTAAAGTGATACTAAAAGGGTTACACTCATCAACGAAATCGAAAAAAAGGCCACAAGGTGCTTAGGGTCAATAATATACAAAGAACACAACATGATAACAACAAAAATGCTAAAATCCCGACGTCATCGTTTTTCGTAGAAATAGAACAACAAGACAATAACAATGAAATTTATAAAATACAATTCCTACTGTACACATCTGTGCACTTTGAACAACCTTACAAAAAACGTGATATTCCACAATTCATAAAATGCCAAGCCTTTGGACAATTACTGTTACAAACAACCTAGATGTGTCAAATGTGCAGGTAGCCATCTCACAAACGATTGCACATGGAAAGAAAAGAGAAAGGAAGTATTACCCTGTTCCTTCGACATCCCAAGTGGCTAACCCTTACCTACAAAAGCTACAAATCAACCTAACACTTACTGCCCAACAACAGCCTTCAGCCATCAAGCATAATGATAGTATAACTAAGCTTGAAGAAATAGTGCAAATCTAGCAGAAAGAATGGACACACTTTTAAATATTATCACAGCTGTTACGATTTGCGTTCTTGAGGGAAAAGGAATTATACACGGTTGTACGAATAGACTGTACTTTAATTAGCCATAAGAAATTTGTATCATAAATATTTTAAAATAGCATTTCGCAGGCAAAATCGTCATATTAAAATTATAACAGGCGAATATTTACCCGATGTTTGGAAACATCCCTTTCTCTGGGAAGATGAAAATATTCAAACCTCACGGAATAGTTAAGAGTAAATTTATGCAGGGTTTACCTCGTAAACCGAAAAATTGGGCGAAGGTATATGATTAGTACGTGGTTAGAAGTGCAACTGTTGAAACTCGGTCATAAAAATTACGTGCCGGCTGGAGCAAGTTCCTTTAGTAGAATTGTAAAACCTTATTCTCGATAATTTGCGAGGTGTCGCCGCTTGGCCAATTTTAACGTGTGAAACCTAAAAATTTTTGAAATCTATAGAGCTATTATGAATTCTCACGTATGTCTGTACGTGACAAAACTCCAAAATTTAGAACTCCTCTGAATTTTGGAAATTTGTAAACCGAGTTTTCTTGGTCAAACTGGACTTAGTTAATAAGAAAAGTTTATAAGTGACGGTATTAAACTTAAGAGTTCTGTAAGCGGCAGAAAATAAATGCAAGTATTTGTACTTAAGTGTTCTTATTAATCTCCCAACAGTAGCTTTAGTCTTCTTGTACAAGTGTATTTTAACTAAACCGATTGCTAGTTACGCGTTGGTTCACAAGACAATTTTTAAAAAAAATTTAAGCTGAATTCAAAAATGTAATAATATGCCGGGTGTTCTATTTAAAATAGGAATTATAGGAAAAAAACAAGAGAATCCCATTTTAGAGGTATTCAACTGGAAAATCACCTATCTCACATCGATACACATTAAAAGTGTAATGAAAATGTAAAGTTAAAAAAAATCGTTAGACCCGTATTTGAAAAACTGAAAAATCACAAGAGTAAACACCGTACTTTTGGTTATGCGATTCTCTTCAAAAGCTTGCTGTCCTATCTAGATAGTACACAAAACTGTAAAGTTTCAACACCATACCTCTTTCCGTTTTTGAGATATTCTGTTCACAGACAGACACACAGATAAAAAACATGTTTTTTGGGTTCAGGTGACTCTAAAACGTGAAGATCTGTTGAAAACTCAATTTCGAATTTTTGGACTGAATCCAATACTTCCTTTATCGTAAAAGGAAGTAAAAACCTTTCTAATACATCAAAATATAGACGTCATGTTTATCTCTGAGACGCACTTTACAAGCAAAAGTTATCTACGTGTTCCTGACTACTCCATCTACATTACACCACACCCTGACAATACAGCCCATGGAGGCTCTACTATAATAATAAAAGCTTCCATAAAACACCATGACAGTGAAAGCTTCGCAAAATACTTCATTCCAGCAACCACCGTTACTGTACATGATTATCTCGGACCCATCCCACTATCAGCCATATACTCACCGCCAGAACATAAAATTACTAAAGAACACTATAAGCAATATTTCGATACTCTTGGCAACATATTTATCAGTGGAGGTGATTTCAACGTTACACCCGTGGTGGGGATCCAGACTAAATACACCTACACCAAGGGGAAGGCAACTCTACCTAGCGCTGCTACAAAACAATTTAACACCATTATCCACGGGTGAACCAACGTACTGGCCTGTAGATAGAAGGCGCAAGCCAGACCTCTTAGACTTCTATATAGCGAAGGGCTTACCACAAACACACCTAAGCATACAATCATGCTTCGACCTCTCTTACGACCATTCCCCCATAACTGCTACACTGAATGCTAACATGGTGCAAAAAGCGAGATCAACTACGCTACACAATAGTAAAACAAACTGGACTCTATTTAACCATATACTAAGCAATAACCACCCCAAATTCTCACTTAAGAGCCAGGAAGAACTAGACCTAGCTGTTGACTTGTTAACCTAGACTGAACAGAGATGCCTGAGAGGCTGTATCAGGACTCCGTTACTTTGGGCTGATTCTATCCGTCAAGCACGTAAACAAGACTGTGTTTACGTTTTAAACCAATGTAGTCAATGGTACTTGAAACGGACGGCAGTAGAGACACTAACCCTCGGAGCACAGCCTCATGCCCCGTGAATATTATGGCTTAGAAAGGGTAGTGAATGAATCAAACATTAAATGCAGATTAATTTTATTATGAAAATAGACTAGTATTTATACAAATAAAAAATGCTTAACGCAGTAACAATATCAAAGTTCATATGTACAGTTTAGTAGGACAAAGTGTTTAAATTACAAAACAGCAGATAAGCAATTGTGCAGGTTTATTTCCTGGTCGAGCGAAGGTCGCCCGTTGAACTCGCTGCTGTGGGTCGATATTATGCAAGAAGTGCAGAATAGCGTTTTCCTGGTTTTTAACTCATACGATTGTGTAATAACACTGGTTTTTAAATTACGAATAATGTTTCGTAAATTTGAACTGAAATATATAGTTTTAATCTAATTTAAACATATTAAATTTAGTAATTGGTGATAGCAATATTAAATAAATTGCTTTTAAAAGCCATGCAACTGGATTTCGTAAATTTTAGAAAATAAAATTTATGTGTGTTTAAATCAAGTTTAAACATATTGCCAATTTTAGGCCGAAGAAAAAGAAAAGGAAAACTATATTGTTTCTTCCACATTAAGGGTTTTTAGAGGATATTCTTCTACGGCTGACTGGCGTTGTTTGGATTGATGCTTCCTTCGGTTGATCCTTTTCCGAATGTAGTAGAAGGCTCCTATTAGAATAGCCCCTCCCAATAGGCTGCCTGTGATCCCGCTGGATAGATTGGAATGATGGCGGATGGTTTTCCATGTCACGTCTTTTAGACGCTGTTGATTATTCCTCTGGATAGGTAGTAGCGACGTCGGATGGCTCTCCAGGCTACTTCCTTCAGATAATGCTGCAGGTCTAACCGAGAGGGTTGTAAATCCTCGAAGTGGTTCGGTTGCTGCAACACTGGCTCCTTTGCTATTTCTGTAAAAGAGCTTTTGTGTTATTGTGTCGTTGACTATGTTACCAATTGGTTTGGAACATCCTGCCAACGTCCATCGGCTGCCTCTTCCTTTGGAGACGAACATTATAAGAGTGCATACGATAATTAATATCACTCTTGCCGAGGTTAGCTGTTTTAAAATATTCCGTATCGGTGTTCCATATTGCGAGTCTTCGGTAACTTCCCTCGCAGACTTTAATAAGCCGTCTTCTTGATACCATCTTCTACGAGGGGCTAAGTGCTTAGCATTGTGTTTATTGTTTCCTGAACTTGTTGCTGTTAGTTCTTGAATCCACCTTCTATTAGGCGTAGAATATTTGGTTTCGGATTTTTCATTTTCTGAATTCCTGGCTGCCGCCATTTCTTGGTTCCATCCTACACCGGGTGCTAAGTATTTAGTGAACTCGGAGGTTTTCTCGCTTGCTGTATCTCTTGATGCCATTTCTTGATGCCACCCTCCTCTAGGTGCTAAATTTTTAGTGTACTCGGAGGGTTGCTCGTGTACTGCAATTCTTGCCGCTGTGTCTTGTTGCCACCCTCCACTAGGTGCTAATTGTTTATTGAACTCGGAGGGTATCTCGATTGCTGCAGTTCCTGCTGCAACTTCTTGACTCCATCCATCGCTAGGTGCGAAGTGTTTGGTGTCGGTATTTTCTTTTCCTGCATCCCCTGCCGACAAGTCTTGATGCTGCTCTCCACCGGGTGTTGAGTGTTTAATGGAGTCGGAGAGTTTTTCATTTTCTGCAGTTAGTGCTGCAACTTCTTGGCTCCATCCATTACCGAGGGTCAAGGTTTTAGTGGACTCGGAGGTGTTCTTGTTAGCAGCAGTTATTGCTGCAACTTCTTGGCTCCGTCCATCGCTAGGAGCTGCTGTAGGAGTTTCAACGATTTGTTCGTGGCCTGCAATTTCCTTTCCTTTCTGTCCATCGACTTTGTGAATGGGAACTTCCTGAATGGAGACTTCATGAACGAGGACTTCGTGAATGAGGACTTTGGAAACTCCATGCACTTGGTGATTTTCTTGTGGATGAGAAGATGCTACCTTTTCACATTCGATGATAACAGGATGTTGAACTTCCGTATTCTTTATATTGGCAGCTGCGATTGCTCGTTCTTCCGCTGTAGGATCGGATGTTAATATTTTCTTCACCTGCCGGATTGTTTGCTTGTCATTGGTAGGTGAACTTCGGAGCTGACCATAGCTTTTGATGTAGTGTCCTCCATGACTAAGAGTTTCGGAAGCTTCGATTTTCTGCGGTCTTTCCTGTACTGATTCTGTGAATTTCTTTTCACGTACCTGATATTTTGGGGAAAGTGTTTTTTGTGTGGGTACTTCTTCTATGTCCCAAAATTTCTGCAATTGATATTCTTCTCCAATTTGCCACGAGTTGCCCATCGTGGTATTGACCTTCATGTAGTTGTCCCGATGTTGATTGATTTGAGCCACTGTGTCTGTGAATTTATTCTCACATACCTGATTGTCTGGGGAAATTTTTCGTTGAGTGGGAGCTTCTTCTATGTTCCAGAGTTTTTGTAACTGATATTCTTCTCCAATTTTGGCAACCATGGTGTTGACTTTAATGCTGTCGTTATGCTTTCTTCCAATGGTTCCAGATAATACCCAACCCAGTTTGGTATTTTGTCCCAAGATGCCATCCTTGGTTTTAGTGATTCCTTCTAGAATTATTTTTGAATATTCTTCGGCTCCTAGAATTATGTCTATGGGGCCAGGTTGGTTGAAGGTTGGATCGGCGATAAAAATATTGCTCCAGGAATTGATATTTATGTTTGGAATAGGGGATGAAGGCATGGCTTTGGTAAGTTTGGGAAGTATTAGTAAATTTACAGGTAGGGAAAAGTTACTTGAAAATCTAGGTGTGATCAAACCTGGGATTTTCCATTTGGCAATTTTTGGCTCGCTGTTCCCAATTCCTGTGATTTCAGCTCGAACCTTGGTCCTGGGTAACCCCAATAATTCGGCTGATGCTTCCGTGATAAACGACCCCTGAGACCCGGGATCTATTAATACTCGTAGTAGATGAGTCATCCCGGATGCTGCCTTTACTTGAACCATTGCTGTGGCAAGTAGAACTTGGCTCTCCTGTGCGCCTACATTGGCGGTGATGATGTCCGACTTCGGCTTCTTTTCTGGAGCGTTGGAAGTCTTCATAGCTGCTGCATGAGCTGACGTTCTCATCCTTTGGGCAGGGAGCGGCCTTGATGGTGGCTGCGCCTTATGAAGCAGAGTATGATGCGGGAAGCGACAGATCCTACAATTAAAATAGGCACGACATGGTATATTTGAATCGTGCCGCAAGCATCGATAGCACAATCGATTGGTTTTTACTGCTTCTAGTTTTTCATGGGTAGGTAGCCTCTGGAATTGGCTACAGTTGTCGATGTAATGATCTCCATGGCACAGCTTGCAATTTAGGGATGCGGAAGCGTAATTCTTCTGTGGTCTTTCCTGCGCGGGCTTTCGAGCTCCATCTATGGATTCTAGGGATTGGAACCGCACTTGCAGGAAAGCCATTAAATTTTGGTGATCCTGGACTTCATTTGGACATTGAAGCGACTGTTCATATAATTTGTTGGTTTCAGGATCCCATTTTCGAGCGATAGCTCTGTTAATCCACGGACCCCAACTGTCCGTGGAGATGCCTAAATTTTTGATTGCCTCCACACATTCCTTGATGGAGTCGTGCAATCGTTTTAACCCTTGGGCTGACTCTTTGGAGAGGACCGGCAGATCGAATATGGTATCTAGCAATTTAGTTAAAATAAGGCGATTATTTTGATACCTTTGTTGCAGCAGATTCCAGGCGGTGTTGTAGTTTTCTTGGGTAACAGCTAGATGCTGGATCAGTCGGCTTGGCTCTCCCTTAAGATGCGTCTTTAAATATTGCATCTTGATGACATCGTCCATATTCTGGTTGTCATCTACTAATTTGGTGAACAGGTCCTTGAAAGTGGCCCATTCCTCATAATTTCCCTCGTATATGGGGATTTTGACTTGAGGAAGCGAGATGGCTGCTGCTTGCTCGTTCCTTGTTGGCGCTTGCAATAAAATAATTAAATTTCTGTACCTGTCTTCCAACGTAGTATATTCAGGACTGAAGTGCATTTGTTCTGAAGCCATGTCGTTTGACATAACTTCTTCGTCCATCTCGACCACACGATCCCATTTTTCTCTTAATTCCCTTGTCGTGATGGCGGGCCTCCCTAATTCTTGTGTTAGCTCGGCGTCGTCCATCGCTTGCTTAAAATTCTGGATCCGAATCTGCAGTTTTCGGATACGAACCTTTTGCTCGGGGTTAGCCACCATTTCCTCTTGTGTTCTGCTTGCGGAGGGGTTGGAAATTTCCGTTGCTTTTGAACAGCTCTGCAAGTAACTTTTTGCTTCGCCGTATATGGCTTTAATTTGGTCGTAATACCCTGTTTTAAAATAATTATGAGTTGGAATACTTAGCTGCCCCAATTTTGCATGATTCTCAGTTGCAGTGTTCCAAAGTTCGTCCAGCGTCTTGTTGCGACTGGCGATGTAGGCTTCATTTTTTCGGCTGGCAGGGTCCTTTTTGCTGTTGGATAATATTTGCTTTATCTTCTGCGCGAGCTCTTCTTGGGCGATAGCTAAGTTGTTGAATTCCTCCATGTTGTTGGCCATTTTTCTGGGAACTGGGTGGTTGGCAGATGTTGTCTTCTTCTCGGGATGTGTTTTTTCGTTAGTTGGAGACAGATCCGGCTCGAAGGACCATGAACAGAGATGCCTGAGAGGCTGTATCAGGACTCCGTTACTTTGCGCTGATTCTATCCGTCAAGCACGTAAACAAGACTGTGTTTACGTTTTAAACCAATGTAGTCAATGGTACTTGAAACGGACGGCAGTAGAGACACTAACCCTCGGAGCACAGCCTCATGCCCCGTGAATATTATGGCTTAGAAAGGGTAGTGAATGAATCAAACATTAAATGCAGATTAATTTTATTATGAAAATAGACTAGTATTTATACAAATAAAAAATGCTTAACGCAGTAACAATATCAAAGTTCATATGTACAGTTTAGTAGGACAAAGTGTTTAAATTACAAAACAGCAGATAAGCAATTGTGCAGGTTTATTTCCTGGTCGAGCGAAGGTCGCCCGTTGAACTCGCTGCTGTGGGTCGATATTATGCAAGAAGTGCAGAATAGCGTTTTCCTGGTTTTTAACTCATACGATTGTGTAATAACACTGGTTTTTAAATTACGAATAATGTTTCGTAAATTTGAACTGAAATATATAGTTTTAATCTAATTTAAACATATTAAATTTAGTAATTGGTGATAGCAATATTAAATAAATTGCTTTTAAAAGCCATGCAACTGGATTTCGTAAATTTTAGAAAATAAAATTTATGTGTGTTTAAATCAAGTTTAAACATAGACTATTCAGGAGACTGTATGGTGAGCAACAAAAATGGACAACAAACTGCAACAAAGATCATGTTCTCACACAGCTAAAGAAAAAATCCTAGAAAAACGGAAATCACGAAAACAATGGCAAAAAACGAAATCTCCTCAATACAAAACCAGGTACAACAAGGAACACCTGGTACAACAAGGCAACAAAAGAATTAAAAATATTACTAGAAGAAGAAAAAAAATGCACTCATTCAAAATTATCTGCACGAACTTCCTCGTTGGAAGGCGACGAGAAACATCAAGTGTCCCCGACAGCATAACTTTCCATTCAAACTAGAAAGTGGCAAATGGGCTAGATCAAATATAGAAAAAGCAGAAGTATTTGCTAAACATCTTGAAAAAACTTTTACCCCATTCCCGAATATAATCACTGAAAATCAGGAAGAACAAATCCATACGTTCTTAGATTCGCCACTGCAAATAAAACTTCCACTAAAAAAATTCAAGATCCACGAAATCCAACAAATAATCGACACAGATCTCAATAGCAAAAAAGCTCCAGGGTAGCATCAAATCACAGGTAAGGTACTCAAGGAACCCCCAGAAAACATAATTCGAGACATAACGGCACTCTTCAACGCAGCCTTAAGATTAAATTACATTCCAGCTTCCTGGAAGCGTAGAGTCGTACAGGCCAATCAATCTCCTGCCAACAATATCGAAGGTTTTCGAAAAACTCCTCCTTAAAAGACTTAAACCAATACTTGAGCAAATACTACTAATCCCTGAGCATCAGTTCGGATTCAGAGAACAGCGTGGAAGCACTGAACAAGTACACCGAGTAGTACGTCACATAAATACTGATATTGAAGAAGGCAAATACTGCTCAGCTGTATTCCTCGATGTGTCAAAAGCTTTGGCACTCAGAACTATTATACAAGATAGAAAAACAACTACCATATAATATTTACCTTCTATTAGAATCGTACCTAGAAGATAGACAGTACTATGTTAGGCATGATGGCGAACAAACAAACCTAAAATCAATCAAATCAGGAGTCCCGTAAGGAAGCATACTAGGGCCAATCTTTTATCTGTTCTTTACTGCCGATCTCCCAGTTCTACAAAGGACAACGGTAGCAACTTTCGCTGACGACGCGACGCTACGGTGATTGCATCATACAGAGATCCCGCAATTGCATCTAATCTTGTTCAAGAAAATATTAACGAAATCGAGAAATGGATCAAAACTTGGGGGATCAGGATCAATGAACAGAAACCTATACATGTAACTTTTACCACGAAAAGATCAACCTGTCCACCAATCTACCTCAACGAACAAGCTATACCCCAAGATACAAAAGCTAAATACTTATAGGTATAACCCTGGACAGAAGGCTAACATGGAGGTCTCACATTGAAATAAAAAAGAAGCAACCAAACCTCAAATTAGGGCAATTGTACTGGATAATCGGAAGAAAGTCGCAACTCACACTTGAAAATAAAGTGCTCGTGTATAAAGCAATATTAAAGCTTATATGGAGTTAGGGACTCCAGCTATGGGGCTCTGTTGCAAATTCTAACATTGAAATAATAGAAAGATTCCAATGTAAAGTTATACGTCAAGTTACCAACGCCCCATGGTTTGTGACCAATGCGACGCCAAGAAGAGACCTACAAATACCCAGAGTTAAAGAGGTAGCCAAACAACTCAGTGAGACATACATTGCTAAATTTTCAGTGCACCCAAGTCAACTAACGCGAATGACACTCGTAGACTTAAGCGATTCAAACCCGCGGACATAGCAAATAGGTTCCAGTAACAGCAATCAAGTCTTAAATAAGACGTAGTTGTAAAGGCACGAATCACCGGATGACCTGCCTACATCATATGTTTTTGATTTTGTTATTAATAGTGTTATCTCATTTGCTTAATGTCCCTTGGACAGATTGTAAATTGCTTTGGAGTTAAATTTTTTTAAAAGTCCAAAAATAAACGGTATATGCACAGAACAAAAAGTATTCAAACACAACACAAAGTGTTACGAAACGATACACCATAATCTATACATATATAAAAGAAAGTCACAACCCTGACTAATCAACGCAGAGCCGTAACCACTGGTACTAGAAACTTGAAATTTGGGTGGAAGATTCAATTTGTTACGTACGGTAGTGCTAAGAAGGGATTTTTTGAAATTCGTCCCCTAAGGGGGTAAAAAGGGGTAAAATGTGTTTTCACAAATTCATCAATATCTCTTAGACCCGATGAGATACGGACTTGGTGTTTACTTCCAAAGATTATCAATGCCAATATCTAGAAACGTTTTTCAGGATTTTGCTCTAATCAACCCCTAAAGGTGCAAATCTGGATTCGGGGTGAATTATTAAACCCTTCATATCTTCTGTGTTTGTTGAGTTAGAACATTCTTTGTTAGCATATAGATGTCTTTTTAAATTATTTATAAAAGGGTTTAAGGGATTTTGAAACAATTGCCCCTAAGGGGGTAAAAAGGGGTAAACTGTGTTTTCACGAATTCCACAATAGCTCTTAGTCCCGATAAGATATGGACTCGGTGTTTGCTTGCATAGGTATCCAATACAAATGTTTAAAACACATTTCAGGATTTTGTCCGAATCAACCCTTAAAGGTACGAATCTGCATTCGGTGTGAATTATAGAACCCCTTGTATCGCCTAGTTTTGTAGAGTTAGAGCATTATTTTTTGGCATATAGATGTGTTTTTAAAATCTTTAAAAAAGGGTTTAAAAATTCCACCCCTAAAGCGGTAAAAGAGGAAAATTAAAAAAAGGTAGGGGGTTAAAATTATTAATTTTTTTCGATCTGGGTTCATTTCAGGATTACACCGCTGGAAGAATTTTTCGAAGTTCCACCCTTAAAGGATGAAAATGGGTAAACTGTGTTTCCACGAATTTTTCATTATCTTTTAGAATAAAATAGGAGGATTTCTAAAACTCCACCCCCAAGTGGTGGGAATGGGTATTCTGCTATAATTTAAGCATACAAGTGGGTACGTGGAGCATAAAAGAGGCAAGGAGAAATGTTTTCGGAAGAATATTGTTTCCTTTTTACCTACAATATTGTTTTGCAGCCTCTGTCAGTTTAGCGTATTGAGTGAGGGGGGGGGGGGCATTTAAGATTTAGAAGAAGAAACAAACTTGCTAGTAATTTATATATTCTTCAAACGTCAGTAAAATGTTTAATTATACTGCTTGATTCATGATGCTAAACTACCACTTCATTGCCACGGCATCTAAACACTTTAAACATTTTTAATAGTATATTATATCATGAGGGACTAAAGTGCACCATTTAATCCCGCGAATGGAGTTTTTTGCCTCGAGGGCGAAGCCCGAGGACAACAACCACTCAAGGAATTTAGGCACTTTAGTCCCGAGGTATACCGGGTGACAATGAGACTAGGGCCATGATTATATCTTCTTTATTTATGAATAGATTTAGATAAAATTTATACCAAGATACTAGACATAATTTCTGATTGGCCAATAGATATAGTCAAAATGGCTGACTTCCGGTTTTACGGGAAATGATACTAACTTTGATTTTTTAAATGGAACACAATATATATTTTATGTTTTTCTGAATCTACGAGTCAAACTACATATAATAGTCTTGCCAAATTTAATTTTTTTAAACAAAAAAATTATTTTTTCAATTTTTATTTTTTTCCATAGAAGGCTTTGACGGAAAAATCTATTCTAATCGACTCTAGCAACTCTTAATAATAGTTATTTTATCAATAAAGTCAATAACAAACCTGTAATAAAAGAATATAATTTGCTAAACTCGTTTTTTAAGAAAAACTCACTTTTTTTAAATGGCACCTACGAAGGGCCATCTTGCCATTGGATAGAAAATGTAATTACCAATATAACGATATGTATCATGCACTACTTTATCTTTATCTGAAACTAAAAATTAATTAATTATTTATTTTTTAAAATCTATTTAAAAAATCAAAGTTAGTGTCACTTCCGGTTTTACCGGAAGTAACACTAACTTTGGTTATTTAAATAGAGCACTCTATATGTTTTATGTTTTTCGCAATCTACGACTCAAATTACATACAACAGTGTCGCCAAATTTACATGTATTATTAGTTATTACATAAAAATATTTTACAAAATAAATAATTAATTAATTTTCAGTTTTAGATAAAGATAAAGTAGTAGATGATGCATATCCTTAGATTGGTAATTACATTTCCTATCTAATGACAAGATGGCCCTTAGTAGGTGCCATTTAAAAAAAGTGACTTTTTCTTAAAAAACGAGTTTAGCAAACTGTATTCTTTTATTAACGGTTTGTTATTGACCTTATTGATAAAATAGCTATTATCAAGAGTTGCTAGAGTCAATTAAAATAGATTTTTCCAAGTCAAAGCCTTCTATGGTAAAAAATAAAAATTGAAAAAATAATTTTTTTGTTTAAAAAAAATTGAAATTTGGCAATACTATTATATGTAATTTGATTCGTAGATTCAGAAAAACATAAAATATACAGGGTGTTCTATTTAAAAGATCAAAGTTAGTATCATTTCCGGTAAAACCGGAAGTCAGCCATTTTGACTATATCTATCGGCTAATCAGAAATTAAGTCTATAGTATCTTGGTATAAAATTTTATCCAAATCGATTCATAAATAAAGATGATATAAGCATGGCCCTAGTCTCATTGTCACCCTAAACGCTATTTTTTGCACTTTTGGGAACATTATCATCAAACATTTCCAAAATTTGGAATCTGCTAATTTAGAAACTGACAATTACAATTTATTAAAAACTGAATTACAGCAGGTCCTGATAGCCTGAATCAGTTGGCAGTACTAAAGTGTATTGTCAGTATATGTCAAATTCGAGATTTGCAAGTTAAGTTTTGCGTCAGTGTGTGTCAAATGACAAACAAAACCTAACCTACTAACCTCGTGTGTACATAAATTTACCATAGTTACGATATCATTTTTACTTTAGCCCTAGGGATTAAATGTTATTAGGAGCAAAAGTTATATTTTATGTGGCGAGGCTGGACTGGTTATCTGCCAAGCTTGCGAGGCACATAAGTACAGCCGAGCCACATAAAGATACTTTTGCTCCGAATAACATAGAGTATTTTTTCTTCAAACGTTTTTATAACAAATTATTTACAACTTTGTGAACAATATTCGAAGAAAATTACTTGATCTCGTCAGCGGCGCTGACGAGCGGCAGATAAAGTCGTCAGCGGCAGATAATAACTTTATCTGCCGCTCGTCAGTGGCAGATAATATTATCTGCCGCTTGGCAATAAAGTGACAGTTTAGCATCATCAATCCAGCAGTATAATCCCATAGTTTACTGCCGTTTGAATAAAAAAGTTATTACCTCCGCTGACGAGATAGAGTAATTTTTTTGGGATTTTGTTCACAACGTTATAAAAAATTTGTAATAAACGTTTGAAGAAAAAATGCTATATGTTATTCGGAGCAAAAGTATCTTTATCTACGACCACTACTAAAAGTAGGCTTTTTAGCGCTAGCTTGTTTCACTAAAAGTGACGTTTTATAGTTTACCGTGGTTAAAGAAATCAGCTGTTTACTTTTAACACATGGGCTAAAAGTGAAGTAAGGATTAAAACTACAATTTCGAACTGGGAGTGAAGTTGTAAAGTTATTCTAGTTGCTTCTTGCGTTACAGGTAAAGTGTTTTTGAAATAATTAAAGCGTTATGTAATGAATACTGTCAGATATGGAGTATTAATAATTACATTTCGTAACTGACCTTGACTACTGTCATTCATTATGACATAAATGGGAAGTGTCGTAGGTGCAAACCTTTGTTAAATCGATATTTATGGATTAATAACAGTAAAATTAATGTCGTAGATAAAATATGGTATGCAACGCGTGCTAAAAGTCGTTTATGCACGAGACATGTTATGAAACTCAGCCTTCGGCTTTGTTTCATAAGTTTAATGTCTCGTGCATAAACGTAGACTTTTAGCACTTGTTGCATAAATAGCTATTATGTGGCTCGGCAGATAAACCGTTGAACCACGCCACATAAAGTGTGACTTTTGCTTCTAATAACATAATGTACTATTATAGGTAATGAAAAAACAAAACAGCATGCAATGCATCACACCTACAAATCCATTCGTTTTCCTTGTAAATGTCCACAGAAAAATTGCGACTTCCAAATTTATTTTTCAGGTTGAAATTTAATACCGGCGTAGGCCGTCCAATTTCTTAAATTTTAACCTTTTCAGCTAACAGCAGTCTTTTAAAATTAATGTTGAAAGCATTATTCTCCGCCATTTTTTTGTGTAAAACTGCATGAAAAACCAAAATCGCCCCATATAAATAAACACAACCAACCAACAACCAACATTATTCCAAATACGGGCACATTTTCAATGTCAATACTTGCACCACATTTACTAGCGTCTCGTCAGCTTCTTTTTGCCTTGAATCGCATTACATTTCAGGAGCACAATATTTTTAAATATGATACGAGAGTGTGTTGATACATTACTCATGTTATGTTGACAAACTTCTCAGATATTATTTTACTCGTACATATTTCAAGTGGTATCGAATAGCGATATGTAGATTACATTGCTTGAACCTTATTTTATTGTAACGGTAGGATAGATGAAAAATATATTTTCAATTATAGAATAGTTAATTCTTCTAATGACAGATAGGTTGTTGGTGGCTGGTAGGCTCGAGCCCGTAAGAAGCAGCCGCCACTGGTTACATGCGACATAAATTTATCCCACTTTCCAAATGACAAAAAGATATACAGTGCCAAACGCTGCCACCATTTCTTGTGACACACAGGCAGCATGATCTCCGACCAAGTGAGTTTAAAAGGTATAAAAATAATGTAAACAATAAACAACTTTATTCACTTTGATAACTCTTTTACACTTGGCTGCAATATTTGCGCCATTATTACAGCATTCAGCTGTATAAATTTGAATGTCGAGATTGTCAGTCTGTAATATGTTCAACATTTCTTGGGCTAGTCCATCTCCGGTTTGTATTTCCCTCGTCTAAACGACGAAAAAAGTATTATAATCGCGAAAAAATCACCTTCCGAGATTTCTCCAGATCTTCACGTTTCAGGATCCCTAGATGACGAAAAACAGGTTTTCTCAATTCCGTCTGTCTGTCTGTCTGTTGAAGGTATAACTTAAAAACTATTTGTTGGAGTAAGACAATATTTTGCATACACATTATATATCTACCTGTAATGAAACCGAGAAAATGTTAAAAGAATATATACAGGGTGAGCACTTTAAATAAATAACATTGTGTTTATTTTTTATTTAACTTACAAATAGATACAAGTAATAATTTGTGCATGGCACAGGTTTGATTCTTGCCAAAAATGCATCGCAGGAATTCGAAGCGTCCCGATAGCTCACCCGGAAAAGACCTGATTTAGCCGTGACATACCGGCGAACAATGCAATGTTCGTTCGCAGGCACCTGAAATTCGAAACCCATCACGAGTAATATTTTTTTATTTAAAAATTGATGTACTTTGTATTACCAAGTGTTTTCCTTCTATCGTTTCAGTATTATTAGAAACGTGAAAATATGTTTACACCTAGTTGCCTTCGATTTTTAAAATGATTTAGTGTCACAACGGCCACTTGTTTATTATTGCGTTAATTGAGATACAGGAAAGTAACAATTTGCACATAGTTTAGACTTTACTCTTGACGAAATTTGAGCTCAGCAGATACAGCGTAAATGCAGAAAGAAGTGTCAATGAAAAAAGGTTCTATTTAGGGCAGCCGGAACGCACTGACACAAAATGTGCTCTGTAGCGCATGTAGGAATAGTTCATTCACTTGCAATATCCCAAAACACGCTGAAAATTTATGTAATTGATTAGAAACGGAAGATATTTTTACCCCTAGCGTAATTTGATTTTTAAAGTTATTTAGTGTCCACTTGCGAGGAAAGTTTTGAATAAAGCCTTTTACAGATTTTTTGTTTTGATTCAATGAAATCAAAAAACTGTTCCTCAATTCAGCAAGTTCCATTTTTAGCAATCTTAACATATCTTACAATTTGAGTTATTATTCTTCGTGAACTGTACCGGAGGTGCAATCAAAAGAAACTGAAAAGAATGGACTTCTTCCTGGGTGGCTTAGAGTTTTACTTAAGAACCTATCTCTGAGATATGTTTTGCAATTAGCTTAATAGTGTTAAATAAAAAATGCCGAAATCTTTAACGTTAATACCTTTCGACGACCCTCTTAATGTGAGATTGTTCTCGGCACAATAAGGCATTATTCTATCTACAACTGTCCAATAATAAGTGCATTATATTTCCAATTCTAAATACAAAAAACGGCTTATACTATACTAGTGGAATATGAAATTTCATATTCCACAGAGTATTTGTTTTTTTAAATTAGTGGGCTATCTTGTCCATAAATGATATTAACGTCGAGGTTAGCAGGTTAGGTTTTGCGTCAGTTTTGACACAGTCTGACGCAAAACCTAACCTACTAACCTCGAACTTGACATAGACTTACAGTGTCACCAACTATAAACATAGTTGTAGATAAAATATTGTATTTGAGAAGCATATAATGGCTGTATTACACTTTTTCCAATTTAAAAGCCAGCTAGCTTTAGAAGGCGGTTGTTAAAACTTCCAAATAGTCAACATGCAACGCAAAATCATTATGCATGCCTAGACCTTGTCCATAGCAAAGAAACAAACAAACAAGCCAATCACGGCTCTCTCATTGGTTACCACGTTTGATATTCACGAATGGCGCTAGAGAGAAATTCTAAGGTCTGAATTTGAAAAAAAAAATGGTTATTTAACCAAGGCCTATTGGCGGGTAGCCCCTATAAACACACAGATTTTGTAGAACCAATGCTCTCCTATTACTAACATTGGCGAAGTAGTCTCTTTCAACGGACCGTCTAATACGCGGACAGGGACAGCTCATAAGGCTCATTAATAGTAAAAATGACCCATCGTAGTCGAACACCTAATTTGTAGTTATTGCATTTGCAATCGACCTAGTGAAACTTAACACCAGTACTTCCTGCTTTACATATTTGCCCCTTATCAGGCACCGTATCGGGCACCTTATCAGAGTTTTCGCAGAACTAATTTCAACAGTGTATTAATTTGTTCACTGTAGGTACATCGTTTGTAAAATTCAAGGTGATTTTTTAGTGTTCAGTCTTACATTTTGGCAATTTAGTTGTTATAATTATTCTAGTTCTGTTTAATAAAATAAACTTTTCTGCATGAGTTAAATTTCTCTCTCTCTTAGACGAATAGTTACTATAACCGAACACGACTCTTTGGGAACCTTTCATCTACAAAATAATGTTTTCTCGATTGTAAATGGATTTTTACTATCGCAAATGCCAATAAACCAATATCAACCTCTATAGGTTGGTGTGCTCTGAAGTAGATCATTTTACCTCCAATACCTTTATCTGAAACAACTAAAAACCCATCTTCTGAATAGTAACCAATTAAAAAGAATAATAGATACTTAAATCAAACAGCTGTTAACTGTAGATATTAAGTATGATACAAACAGAACTTTCAACCATCTTTTATAGTCTACAAATGAATGTTGGGTCATGCTTAATAGTAATTTATTATACAAGACGATAAAGTTATATTTTATCCAGGAGTGAATTGTTTAACGTCGAGACGAAGTCGAGACGTTAATGATTCAAGAGTGGATAGAAATAACTTGATCGTCGCGTATAATACAATATTTTTTTCTATAGCAAGAACTTTAACAATTTCAAAAGAAAATAAGGGCAGTCAATCACATTTCAAAATGTCAGTTGCTAGATTGGGTTGCTACGATAATACGAAGCTGTCATATTTAATTTAAACAAAAGTTGGAAAATTAAATTACTTTCTCTACTCCGGTGGGATAAGTAACTCATTACGTCACTCATTTGACACTATTTCAGCTAGGTAATGAAGCTCATTACACCACTCAGTTATGTAATGGTTTCATTACGCAACTGAGTTGTGTAATGACTTCATTACCTAATTGAAATAGTGTCAAATGAATGACAGAATGACATTTGCCCACTAAAATATTTTTGAAAATGACAGATCTGACATTGCTCTTAATGCACTTTTCTCAATTTTAGGCAGTCGTAGATAAAATTTTGTACAATACATGTGTGATAATGCATCATTAATATACTTGTGTGCTTACACACACGTATATTAATGATGCTGTTATCCCACTTGTATAGTAAATAACTATTATCTATCCTTGATGTTAAAGTGCTACTTTATCTACCCTTGCTGTTAAAGTAAAACTTCGTCTTTTGTTTTGAGTTGATAAAAGCACACTTTAACATGCGCCATAGAAAAAATGATATTTATTAAAAAAGTAATGAATGAAACATTCTCAATCCACAAGGGCGTATTTTCATATAATCTACCTAGCCATGAAAATTACCTGTCAAAATGACAATGTCCTGGTTGTTGAATAGATGTGACATTTTGAATTCGAAGTGGAAAGCTTTACTACAATACATATAATGCGTTTTAAGAGTTCGCTCATTTTTTTAATGAGAAATGGGTGAACTTGAATTAGAGCATGAAAGTGTTATGAAAATTATCCCTACGCCGTGTGGGGTTTGCCATTCTTCCTCGAATAATTTGGATATCCTTTCCAAAAAGGGGAGACTATTTTTCTCTGATTTTATCTTCGTCAGGAAACCAGGTATCGCTAAGTGCTGCGATATCTATATTTTTTTAACTTAGACAATTGATGGGATATGATAGAGGTCTTTCTTTCAGGGTGGCTGGCTCTACGAGAGTTGGAGAGTGTTCTTATGTTCCAGGTTGTAAATATAAGTGTATTAATTCTTTTATGTTTTTTGATCGGATGATTTATCCCGTTCAGGTACCTTCCCGCGGAAATCCTACTGGTAGGGGGTTTGGCATACTTCCGCATTGCATTATTCTCTTCGAGTATTCATCATTTTGTTCAGTTGAATGCGTATACGGCGTTGAGTGGATACAACGCGTGTGCTAACGCTTTGACGCCTGTGTTAGCTGCATGTGATAAGCTAATTAGTTACGCTGCTAATCACCTTTACAGCAGCAGTAAGAATTGTTACCCGATGGCACGAGGGGATTTGCGACGACCGGCCATCGTAATATGCGCTATTAAGAAGCATAATTTCCTATGCTTCGTCTCATGGCTAGACATTAGTAACATGGGAAGAGTAGGGATATATGTATGTTGTAGGAGTACCTACGATTAGAGATGGGATGAATCGGATTAGGGGTTAGGACATGATTTCTCTGGGTATTAGGAAGTGAGAGAGAACCATGGCCCGTGTGAGCAGGGTCGCTTCCCTGAAGTAGACATATCTCCGCCTGGAGCATAGAAAGTGTCTATCCGCTACCCCATGTGATAATTAGCTGAAGGCAGCTGTTGGTGCCTATTTTGAGGATCTCCTCAAAGAATTTTTTAAGGGATGCGGCGACGTGAGAATCGTTGGATTAAGTTATTAATGTTGAAGATAGTTATGTAGAGAGATACATTTGTTTTATTTGCTTACGCGGTTTCTTCAATGTCTATGTAGATTACATAGGAGATGTCCTCGTAGGTAGCGTTAAATGGTATTATATTTAGTGGTTTAAATTTGATGAAGTTATTTTACGCACAACCGGGCCGAAAATGAAAGTTTACATCTTAGTTACTACTACGGCCCGGCGGGCGGTAAAATAAAAATGCGGGCTGTGAAGTAACTTTGCTGCCTGCAATAGTATATTGTATGTTAAGAGCTGAAAGTGCATTCTTGCCGCTTGCGCATGAATATTGCTGGTTGAGACGAAGTCGAAACCAGCAATCATGCAAAAGCGGCAAGCGCACTTTTAGCTCGAAACATACATACTATTTTTTCGACGACTGAGCATATTATTAAAGGAAAATATCAAATTTCGTTTTATCGCAAAAATTAATTGACAATCAAGTTAACATTACTCGCGCAGTCTATATGACATGTGACGCGATTATTTCCACAAATGACGGGCGTTGTCAAGGAAACATTCGAACGTGGCTACTTATTTTGTTCACGCGGAAACCCAAAACGCTCGGCGAGCGGCAAAAAGTTGAAAACGCACGCTCAGCGGCAAATGTCAACTTTCTGTTGTCAAATGACAGTGAGAAAAATCTACTTTCGATGTCAGTCGTCGAAAAATTACTTTACCGCCCGGCACCTTAACTGTGGTAACAATTTTTGGCATTAAAAAACCCTAAATTTATAGTGTTTGTTCCATGCAGTTGTGCGTAAAACGTTGTACGTACCTCAGGCCGGAAGTAGATTACGCCCTTAGCCCTCCTCCGTCGAGCCTCAAATTTTGGCTGCGGGCCTAATCTTTCTCTTCCGGCCTTCTATGCATAAATAACTATTACGTTAGCATTATCGTTATGATTATGGTAATGAGTCCAGTTACACAAGCTCTCGTAGTTGCTGACACTGATATAATCTGCTATGTAAGTCTGTGATATGTTATATGGGACTTTTTCCACTGTCTAGGGTGTATATCACACAACGTATGTAAATCTATTAAGAAATAAGTAACTTCTCTCTGATCCTTATGACATAATTTATTTAATAGTCATTTCCAGTTCTTCATTATCCACTTTATTCCAGTTCTAATTACGTCTTCTCTCCTTCTAATTACTGTAACAATTTTTTATTCACATAATTTGAGTACTACTAGAAGCGATTACTTTCCCAATTACTTTATTTTGAAATAGCTATGGTTGCTAGATACCTCAAACGGCCTTAAGCTTTATCAATTGGTGGAATTGCACCGCTGTACTATCAAATTATAGATTTATAGACATTTTTATTTAAATATATACAGGGGCACACTGCAAGGTTTTTGCCTGTATACAGGGTCATTCATAAGTATGGTCATTCAATTTTAAAGTAACTTGGTAGAGCTAACAGCTATTGGTACCAAATTCATCTTCTTTTATCAACTATGAAATCGTTAAATTCAAACAGTTTCTGATAAGAACGTATTTTCTTAATTGCATGGGTATTATGCATGCAGTGATAGATTACATATTAGTAAAAGAAAAACTTCCATGAGATAACAGCGAGTTCTCAATAGTATATTGTTATAAATAGATGTTTTTTTGACACACGTAAGCACCATATTTGTTATCAACCATTACTTGGAATTATTAATTTGCTATTTTTCTAAAGAAATTGGTAGGTCACACACTTCTCTATGAAGTTAGAATAATTTTTTCCTACCATCACAACAATCAATTCACTCAGTGCGGGCATTGCACAAATTATTTGTACAGCATTCTAGATAACATGAGCATAAGCAGATCGAAGGAGAAATAACTGGTACAGCGGAATTACATGCAAGAATTGTAATGCTTTTAATACGACAACTTGGTTAAGAATTTCGTGTTGTTTGACTTTTAAGGATGGGAATTTTATTTTGTTGTTTGTCAAACACTGGTCGGTGCATCATCGTGTGATGCGCGTTAACATTTTGCGTCGCTTATTGTGGTTCATCATACTTTTAGATTTTAGATCTTTTAGATTAAAATAGGTGGAATCACATGTAACAATGTAATTGCTTCCAGCAAAACCAATGTACAATAAGACCTTTTTCGTTGTCTATTTGCTGTTTAGGTTGCCTCAAATTAAGTTATCTTAAGGTGAATTTTTGTGTTAATTTTGGAGATTCCGTCAATTTCTATACTAATTGAAATGAAAATATAATTGGGAAGAGGAAGAAGGAGAAGTCAGCGATTAGATTATTTATTTGCCTAAAGGTACAATAAAAATAAGTATACTTGACCAACCGAAATAACGTATATTGTTCCTTCTTTTTCCACTCCTTTTTATTATATCCTTAGAGTCGTCGAGTCCTATATGTAACTATCATTCGTCTAGTATCTGTTTGCACCCATTCTCACCATCTGCCCACACGACGTCAGTTGTCTTTCTTCTATTTTTTAGTAATATTTGTATACGCAATCCATTGCTAATAATTATTCCATTTCTTACCAGGGTACTTGTTCGAAGCATGTTTTCCCCTATTCCTTCATTTCCCCTGCAGTTACTTTACTTTTGGTTTTGTGTATTGTCTAGCTTTTCTTCGATCATTACATTGCATTTTATTTTACGATTCTTCTATGACTTGTTTCATATAAAATACATTCCTACACTTCATGATGAACATTTTAGAAATACTGCATTACAGTAATGTAACGTATTTCATCGACATCTTCAAAATATTGAGCTTCATATGGAAAGCAAATTGTATTCTTAAGTACACGAAATAAAGATATTAGCTAGTGCATGATGTCTATTCCTTTTGAATTTTTTATTGTTATTTTTGTTCCATATCTATTTCATTTCTTTATTGAGTTATTCTTACGTTAGCCAAGTTCCTATTCCTTGCATAGTTATTACGACCTTGTGGGCTTCCGATTATCTTGAATTGCGAAAACGCTTTCTTTTTATTTCCAACTTCCCTTATGTTTTGGCTGAGCCATGGTGTTTTATTGCTGGTAGTTGATGTTGTAATTGGTTCTTCTCTCAGAGTCACTTTTACGTTATATTCGTACTTAATTGAATTGGCGCTCAGAAGAAGGTTTGGAAAATGCTCAGAAACAGGAAAGCGGAAGTAATTAACGAAATTAAAGATTAGTAAAATATATACCTGGTAGGAGAGAAACTAGTTTGAATTATTGTGCAAAATCCAGAAAGAAGAATTTGGACATTAAACATAGAGGATGAAGAGGTAATGACAACGAAAGAACAAATTAACAAATTTTTTACAACACTTAGTATGGACGCCATTAGGAACAAATACCTGGTCAAGATTTTTTTAGAAAACTAAGAAAAATATATAAAATCTGAGAAGATACTGTTAGAATGTAAAGTTGGAGTAGTTTTAATAATTAAGATAAGACCAATCCTGGCAGTTATCGTAGTATTAAAATGCCAGCTCAATTGACAAGTTGTTATAAAAAGTAATTCTAGAAAAATGTTCACAATATATCCATGCAAAAGAAGATCAATAGGGTTTTAGGCCTAACCGATCCATGAAATGGTAGAACTGGAGCGAATCTAGAATGGGAGATACCTTATAGACGCAGCATCAACAGTAAGGTCAAAATATACAAATTTATAGTGAGGCCAACACTACCTTATGGCGCTAAAAACGAATCCGATAACAAACCACACAAATCAACATATTCAGGACTATTATAGGAAGAATGAAATTGAGCAGAGTAAGAAATCAAGTTACGTATTAAATAACAATATAACTGGGCATAAAATTAGAGAAGAAAATGCGTAAAAGGTGGGACAATCACGAGTATTGCAGATGCAAATATTTCAAAAAACTTAAAATCTCAAAGAAAAAGAAGACCAGCAAGACTACAAAAGAAATTGTGGAAAGCTGGCTAACAACTTCTGCAGACTCACCATAGAGCTACTCGTAAAGTGAGAAAAAACAGGTAGAATGAAAAAAGTATCTATTAAAGGTTGATTGATATATTACGATGGTATTAAGCCCTAGAAACTCAACTCTGATAGCATTGCCAAATTAATGGACATTTCATTAAAGCTCAGGGTGAGGTATTTTATATAACTGCAAGGCTAAACCTTGAATTTAATAGATTGAATGCATTGCTAAAGATATGTCAATTAATGGAAGTATAATTAATTAAAGAAAGCTTTAAGCAAACTGTAGTACGTCTTCTGCTACTCTAAACTTCCTGGATATGGTCAACAGACAACTGGACAAAAATCTTTGTGTCTTAGGAATTTTTTGCGACCTGTCCAAAGCCTTTGATTTTGTTGATCACACAATACTTTTAAATAAAATGGAAGTCTATGGAATCCGCGGAATTGCAAACAACTGGTTCAAGACATATATAAGGGACAGAACGCAAATTGTTGAATTACAGGCAAATCTCAATAACGAATTGAAAACATTTCAGTCACATAAGAAACAAGTTATCTTTGGAGTACCCCAAGGCAGTCTTTTAGGACCCATCCTATTTTCCATCTATGTTAATGACCTAGGGTTTAGCTTTCCAGATCTAAATTTAATTTTATATGCTGACGATACGAGCACTATCGTAACAAGTAACTCTGTTGAAGATTTGAAATTTAAAGCAGCTGAAGCATTGAACAAAATCTCTAGCTGGCTCGCTAGCAATAAACTACTGATTAATCTAGAAAAAACAAACATCATCAATTTTCATACCACTCGGACAGCCCCAGAGGAATTTAACTTAGATGTGGAGGGCCAAAATATTAAAGCATTAGATTCAACAAAATTTTTAGGACTATATTTAGATCAACACCTAAACTGGTATAAACACATGCAGTATCTAAACAAAAAATTAAGTTCAGCAATATTCGCTATCAGTCAAATTAAGCGGAACGTAGGAGATGCAGCGGCATTAAATGTATACTTTGCGTACTTCAACAGCTTACTCCAATACGGCATTGAATTTTGGGGAAATTGTTCCCAAATCCAAAGTACTTTTGTTATACAAAAAAAAGCTATTCGAATACTATGCAACCTCAAACCGCGTGACAGTTGTAGACAGGCTTTCGGCAGTAAGAAAATTTTCACTGTGACGAATCTATATATATTTAAACTAAGCACTATCATCTACAAAATGAAAGACGATTTACCTACTGTAGCAGATAGAAATGCGTACACTGTCAGATCCGGCGATGCTTTATGTTTACCGAAACTAAGGTTGACCCTTACAAGGAAAGGCCCATTATACTCCGGTACCCGAATCTTTAACAATCTCCCATCAGAGATACGACATGCTCCCACAAATCGAAATTTCAAATCACGTTTAAAGACCTTTTTACAAGAAAACACTTTTTACACATTAGATGAATACTTTCAATCATAATTTAAACAAAACTTCAAACAAAACAATTTATTACACATGCAATTTTCTCGATCCTTTCCCCACGCTTTCGTTAAAGCTGAAATGGGTACATAGGTACTATTTATGATTTATTTGTTATTTACTTTTATCTTTTCTATATTACTTTGTAAATGTACCATGATGTACCTGTATGAGGGAAATAAACATTATTATTATTATTAATTCTCACAAGGATCTAAGTTGAATGTAAAATAAAATTTAAAAGAAGAGGTTTGTGCAAAGTAATGGCCGAACTATTAATTACAAAAATGGTTTGCAAAGGCAATAAATTGAAGCGAAAAATTCAAGGAAAGTGAAATATTTGTCAGGGTTTCAAAAGAAAGGTAGGAAAAGCTAGATAAGCTAATAAACGTTGCAACGAGCAGCTAAGTAGGCTGAAATTAAGGCATTTGATAGAAAATTGTAAGAATCAACAAGCCAGGGTTATATAAAAATGAAGAAAAGGACACAGCAGATGAACTAAAAATTGTGTGGAAAATCAGACAGATGAAATCAAAGGGCGCCTTGGTGAAGGAAGTACTCTCATAAAATTAATCAGTGCAGTGACTTATGTAAACAGTTTAAAGCAAATTAACAAACGTGGACCATAATATTAGAATAAGAATTTTGTACATAAGTTTAAGTTTTTAGGCAGAGTTAGATTTATAAGTAAGCATTTTGAACTTGATTCACGACCGTCTTTATTTAAGATTAAAACTAGCAATTGTTTATAGCGGATATTAGGGAGAAAAATGTAATTAATTTAAGCATTGACATGTTGTAAAATGTTCTCCCGAATAAAATTAATTTTCATATAATAAACAAATTCTTTTAACAATAAAAATTATACCACTCAATTTAGTGCAACTTCGTGGTCGTGTGGTGTTATTTGCATCGAAATCCAACACCTAAAGTTGTAAAGTTCTCCGAGCCCGAGAGACCATAACCTAACATCGGAAGCAGCCTATTTTGATATTTGCGTGGAGGCCTACAAGTTGAGACACCCCAGAGGGGAAGACTCCAGAGCAGCGAGCAGCTACATAAGCACGTGTTCCAGGGATTCCAGCAGGATCCAGCCCATAGCAGTCCGACAACGAGACCAGCATCGCCGTTAAGCCCGATATAAGATCGGAAACCACAGGTGCTGTTTAAACCTAAAATTAGCTAAGTGAGTACCGGGAAGTTTATGCAAGACTAGCAAGAGTCATACCCAAGGCAATACAAGCCATATTCATTGCTGTAAAATAAATCCAGCCTGCATAATAGCCCAACTCTATAATTTGGGGTTATGTGACAGTTAGATCAGCAAATGACGCCAACTAAAACAATTGGTGCGTAGATGTGGGCCCCTTTTAACAAATGCTAGAAAAACAAATGTTAATTCCGCGAAACAGCTTGATTCAAATATTTACCAGTGAAACTGTGATAAATTTTCACTTTGTTTTTAAATTCACGATCGCACTTTGCCAGCGGAAACCATTTTAATTTAACGTATGACCTACTTTCGATTATTTTCTTGTGCGCAGTAGTACGAAGACGGAGTACAGAACCCTATTAAGTTAAATTAGGAATTATACATTCAGCCCAATTGAACCTAACCGAGAGAAAGAGTAAATTCTTTACCGAAATTTGAGGTAGCCATAATAATTATTAATACTTGCAGATAAATAAAATATCAACAGAGCATATAACCATTTATTTAAACGAGTTAGTAAATTACAACTCCTTTTAATCGTCTTAGAAATAAAATATTTGCGAGGTGGTTCTTAATCATTTATTTAATTAATTATATTAAATTAAAAGAACACAACCTTCTCAATATGTATTGTTTGTTGCCATAAAATGTCAGAATTTTAGTAATAGTAACTGGCGTTTAATTGCTGAGGCCCGTATGGCCAAGGCAAATAAACCACATGAATGATAAAAAGGAACTTTAGTGCCTAGGGGTAGATTTTTTTAAAATCGAAAAATCGCTAAATTACAACGTTTTAACCAACTTTTGTAGGTTATGTTGACGTCGGCCGCCACCTACAAAAAGTCGGAAAGCAATGGATTGCCGATTTCTCTCATTTTAATGACGATTTCGACATTATTAACTGCCGATTAAAAAAATGATTTTGCTTGAAGCGAAGCTCCATATTGCAAGATGTCTAATTACCTTTTCCTAATAAACAACTAATTAATTAGAAAGTGCCTGTATATTGTTATCACCGTTATCAGTAACGTGGTTATTGGTTAAACTAAATAGATAAGTATAATTAGATTACTACTTGATATTCAAAATCCATTAAATTAAAGTACACTATCCTACTTACGAATGTATCGCCATATTAGAGCCTACCTGGTGGTAATGGGACAAAAGCCAGATATTTGATTAGTACAAAAATAAGAAAATGTTATGTATGACACAAGTGTATTATCACACAACGTTTCGGGAGTTTTGATCTACTCCCGTCGTCAGGTGTTCCTGGTTACTCCTGAGAAGCACTGATATTGTACGTTTTTCTACGTAAATTTGTGCCTCCCCTGGGGCTTGAACCCGGGACCGCTGATCGCTGTGAATACTAGTCTGCCACTCTAACCACTAGGCTACCAGGGCGATCAGCGGTCCGGGGTTCAAGCACCGGGAGAGGCACAAATTTACGTAGAAAAACGTACAATATCAGTCCTTCTCAGGACTAACCAGGAACACCTGAAGACGGGAGTAGATAAAAACTCCCGAAACGTTGTGTGATTTACACCCTAGACAGTGGAAAAAATCCTAAAAACATATCATAATACACCACTGCCAAAAAATGACATTCAGAGAACAACAAGTGTGTTATATTACTTACAAATAATACAGGAGAAAAAAGTTAAGTGCTCGAGATCGCCAGGCCAGGCCGAGTGAATTATTTGCAATAAAACACGCGTTGCATACAAAATGTTATCCAACAACTCAATAAATACCAAAAAACGTAAATTTTGTATTGATAACTGTGGTAATTCAAAGTAAAAGTAAAACGGGGGTAATTATAGCGACATAGTAAATTAGACTAAAGCTATACAGACTACATTACTATTCGTAGTAAGGCATTAAGAAAACATTCCGAGTTCTCATCGTTGCAGCATTATGATTTTTCTTAAAAGAAAATAAAGGAATTAATACCGTATGCGTAAAACTAACAGTCAAATTCAAGAATTAATAAATTCAGTTCATGTGAATCCTGGAGAATTTTTTTTCAGATTTACAGAATCTGTATACATTTGGACATTATAAAATTGCTTTAAAAATAAATGAAATGCCTTACAGGAAGGTGTCCTTCCCAAAATTCAAAGGATACTTCTACTTCTTTGCGGACATTTATATCAAAGAATAGGATATGTGGAGCTGCGTATTCAAAGTAGATCTGCTGTACTAACAAATATTTATTAATTAGCTTTCTTTTAACTAAAACAATTATAAAAAAGTATATTTTATACTTCGCCAGGACTGCTGCGATGTATGTAAATTGTAAATGTATATCACGAGTGCCAAAATTGATTATTTTTAGTGATGTTTCAGTAAATGTAGAAAATGAACATAAACGCAATAATAATTTATTTCAGTTTCCATTAAAGCTGCACTTTGTATTGCAACATTAAAAGTAGACGCAAAACGTGAGAAAGCGCACCGTTAAATGAAATTACATTTTTAAAAGATGTCAGTCGAACAAGACGTGATACGTTATATGAATGAGAAAAAAGAAAATTCATTATATTGTGCAAGTGCGAACCAAACGATTAATGATATATTTTTTTTTTTATATTTGAACTTTGTATCTGCAGTTTAATGACATCTGCCAGGAAGAGATTATTACAACTCCATACCTTATTATTCATCTCCTTAATATGTAAGTTGTTCGGAATCAAAAGCCAAGAAATTTCTAAAATTTGATGCAGTTGTTAATAGTTGCTGAGTGACTTTTTTCTTTCTTTTTCAATAAGAGACGGTAATACGAAATATTGAGCGTCTAAATGTTTTATGACAATTACTGCTCCACGTTTTGATTTCTTTCGTATTAAGGTATTTAGTTTTATGTTTCCAAAAGATCTATTTAAGAGGTTCTGATCCAGCGAAATTTCAAAGTGCATAGACACTTTGTCTAAATGGTTAACGAGCATTAAATCTACGACTTATTGCGTTATATAAACTGACGTGTTAATAAATCATTCTTCTTTTAGTGAATGAATAGTGTTTGGTCAAGTTTGTTTCTATACCCAGCTGCGCAAGCACTGCACTTGAGCCATTCATAAAAAACGAACAAAAACAAATCAGTGTATAATAGGTGAGTAGGTGAATAGGTCATTTGCAAAATTTTGTTATCAATTATTATAAACTTTATGGAAGCCATCTTGGTAAGCCTTGAAAAAAAAATTTTCTGTGTTCACTTAATCTAATTTTCTAACTTTTGTATTTTAGTTATATTACTTGTCAATGATTTCTGATGAAGCCATCTAAAGTGGCGAAACGTCAAATATTTTATCAACCTTCACATGTATGACGCTTGGACCTTAAGGGACAATCAGATTTTTTATACCTACTACAATAAACTTTTTGGCTATCTATCTCCACAACCTTATTAAAAACAAATCAGTAGAATGACATTGATAAAGTGGAAATTCTTTGCGCAATTGCCTTATCGCCGTTACTGCCCGATAACAGTGCACTGCTAGTTTTTATTTTGCCCTTATTTTGAATAGATTGTGGAACGATTGCTCAAATTAGGGAACATGGTAGGTACTCGTGGTTGCTTGTTGACTAAGTAGATATTAAATAACTAGCGTTCTGCACCCAAATTGGGCGCGAAATAATTCATTTAATGTAAATTGCACAAGAGTGATCCATTTTGTGTGTCGAGTTAATTTTGAGGTTAGCTATTCCGCATAAAAAAAGTCACTTATAAAAATTTGAAAACCCTACTACTGGCTTACTTGCGTCGCCCTGAGTCGATTGACACCAAAATCAGCCAATTCGACCCACAGGTTCGCTCTCAAAGTGTCGTCAAGCAAGCAAGCAATGAAAATTATTATGTCGGATACCTTCGTTATATGCACAATATACGCCGTTTGGAGGAAGATACTTAATTAATTCTGAAAAATTAGCTAAACAAATAATTCAGTAAGAAGACAGTAACAAGGAGTATCTGAGCGCTTCTACCATAACACACGTAAGGTTGCGATATACACGGAAATAACACAAATTTTGTGTTTCAAAAATTTGATTATCATCTGCTGCATACATAAATAATGCGTATTAGAAATTAGAGCGTAACTACTTGTCTGTTTCTCAAAAGCCTTACTTGGAGCGGACGTTTCTTAAGCGGCTTTTCACACCAAATAATTAGACACACTCAGCTGTTTTTTCGTTTTATGTTCTTTCTTCTGCAAAAATAATGATGTTTTACGTATGTATAAAGAGGTACTTGCTGGAAAATCGTGTACCTCCTGTACTTTGTTTCTTAGAGAAATCTATTCAATATATTACTAGCTAAATCTAATTTTACAATTCACATTCAACGCTGCCTAATTAACACTAACGAAATGAAAACATTGTTATATCCATCTGGATTATTTAATGTTTAGTTTGTACGTGTAATTAGTGTAATTACTATTTCAGCTGTTGAATTACTTTTCCCAACTCGTGAGTTTCAACTGTCAGATGTTCACTGCTACGTTTGGCGCTATTCAACGCATTACATTCTGTGTTACATATTCGTATTAGCCTAATCCACGTATGTATTCAATAATAAAATGTAAACATTAATTTCATATTTATTTATATAATCAAACTCTTCCAAATGTAATAACACGTGTAATAATTAAGTTCCCCTACGTTGAATTATAATTGTGTAATTTTAATATGTTCTATTAATTCTATTAATAATTCTGGCACAATTAGAGTCTGAAAACAACCATAATGTAATTTAATGGCCCAAAACATGTAAATATGTGTTGCTAATTAATTTAAAATAAGCCACGTCGATATGGCAAGTTCTTTGGGTTAATGCGCTCTGAAGTAGAGACTTCTATCATTTTTCTGAATTAAGTAACAAGCAAAAAAATTTTTTTTGTTCTACTGCATCGAAAAGCTATCAATTTCGACAGCGTTTAGAGCCGAAAAACCCTACATTTTTTTTGCTAGTAGCTTTCCTTTTGGGCAGTAACAACCATAGCAACAAAACCTAACGATCGCTTCCATTGGTAGAAATCAAAACAGACACTCTCATTTTGAGGTATGATCATGATCTTCTCGGCTTTTCCCGACTTCCTTGTTTAAGCTGTCATTTTATAATTACAAAAAACGCTTTCAAAGTAGTAGAATAAAAGGTTATGTATGTAACTCGCACGAAACCGGACTTTTAGACTCGTCTTAGTTATGTGCCTCGCTTGCTGCGCTCGCTCGTACTTGTAACATAAAGAGCTATTATTGTGGACTTAGTTCAAACAGTTGCTAAACAGTCAATTTCGTTTTAAAGCTTTAGATATCTTTCTAACACTTTTGTAGTTTAGAAACAAATATTGGTTGACGCTAAGCCGATATTTGATAAAAAGATGGTGAATACAAAACTCTGAATCTGGATATCTATAACATTCCCATTTTTCAGTATGGTGCTACTATATATTAGCATTATTGTTATTATTATGGTTATTAGTAAATCGAGTTTGAAAAGTTCTCGTATTTGTTCACACTGAATTCCTTAAAAATAAGTAATTTTTATCTTTAGGGAAACTATAATATAGTATATTTATTTTACTGGCAATGTAAACCCTTATAAGTTTAATCTTCTGTAAATGATAAAAACTACTGAGTCAGATTATATGTGACACAAATTTTGTTATCAAAAATGAATACACATAAATATTTTGATATTTTGCTCATAAACCTAGCTGTCTTTAAGTTACGCATCTTCAGTATAGCAGTTTGTAGGTACAATGTGCAGTCCATAGACATTATAAAATACAATTTCAACTTATTTTACATTAAACTGTGTACTTCTACAAAGTCTGTATTTGCTTGTACTATAAATATACCTGCATGCGTGGGCTCTTGGTACCGTCAAATTTTTGTAATTATGTAGAATATTTCATCACATTTGCAAAAGTGCTAGCTATATCAAAAACTAGTTGATGAAGCAATAATATTTGTGTGGCAAATCGATCTGCGTCTTTGACATACGTTAGCATCATATCTGATATGAAACAAATCATTAATCATTAATTTGTTATTCTACTGGAGAAATGCTTTCTTATGCAGCTCCAGTCTATAATTTGCTGCTACCGTCACGACGTGTTTCTGATTAACTCACAGCTGACATTACACAAATAATTCTATAATCGAAAGATTTTTTATAGCATGGCACATAGAAGGGGAAGTGAATAGATGCAAAAACTGCAATACTAATAAGATGTCAACTTGGTTACAGAAATCATGTAATCTAAGTTAGCTAAGGAATTTTCTTCTGTTTCTTATTGTAGTTCCTCGCAGTTTTACAGTAGGTAATGTTTAATGCGTGTAGGATTCCTCCTTGCAATACCACTTTATTATAGCTATTAAATTAACAAAAACACTCTGCTTAATATAAATCCGGATTGTGCACACTATGTGTGCTTTATATTTTATAAAATGATGTTTCTGAAAGCGATTCTGGGTTTCTAGTAGTGCAGATGCAACTGATATTCAGCATATTATCTTTTAAAAATATGTGTTTTAGCCTTCATGACACCTTCCACCAATTTTGACATTTAAATAAATAAAAAAAGTTAAATTATATGTGTCACTTTTCTGTTTTGTCGTGGTTTGACTGCATTATTAATTTTTACTTTCCTCGTCCAAAAGACTAAGGAAGTATTGTGGTCACGTAAAATCACCTTCCGAGATTTCTTCAGATCTTCACGTTTCAAGGTCGTTAGATAACGAAAAACAGGTTTCCTCAATTCCGTCTGTCTGTCTGTCTTTGGCGGTATAACGCAAAAGCTATTTGTTGAAAGAAGACGATATTTTGAATGCATATTATATCTCTCCCTGACATGTAATCCAAAACGTTTCGAAGAAACATCAGGGTAAGCTGCTTAAAAAAATTAAACTATTTATTTTTGCTTTACCTGAGAAATGGATACTAGTGATAATTTGCACATAGCTCAAGCTTTATCATTGTAGAAAATAAGACCTAACAGATACAGGGTAAACATCACAAATGGGAGAGGATAGTATGGTGTTTTATAACGCAGCAGAAACTCGTCCTACTCGAACACGCCTGTGGCTCAGTTAATCTAGCGGCGGATAAGACACTGGCTCGAAATATATACGGCTGTTAATTGAACTGCCTTTTCGCATATAGATGCCTCTTGGTAGTCAATAGCCAGGGATTCATTGATTTATTAAATTCAGAACAAATTAGGAAGATTAAGTAGCCTATATTGTTGTTTATATTACATGTCAAATTTGTAAATAAACCATAAACCATAAAACGTATGTACAATATAAATACGAAATAATACTACTCGAAAACGTAATATACCAACTTTTAAAGATAAGGTAAACATTAAATTTAAACAAAAATAATAAAAAGGTAACAGATAGCTTACAGGCATTAGTTCAACAAAATATATATACGTCTCCGTTTCATGAATAGTTTCAAAAATCAAATTATAGGGACGGCCTTGATTGCGCAAAACTAGTTTCACACGTTAAAAATTAAAAACTGGAGAGAATTAAAAATTGTTTAGTTTCAAATAACATTTAGCTGTATACCGGGCCATGAACAACAATGCTCTATTAAAATTTCGCTCTAATTTGTGGGAAGGGCTTTAAGTGAATTTGTTCAATACCAAGATTTTATCTGACTTAACTGGTACAAATAACACAGCTTTACTTTCAATTTAGTATTTCCCTTCCAGGTGTTTGATAACGATTATACCATCCCATGTCCATTAATTTCTTGTTCCATGTTTCTAATAAGCAGTCGATAGACTATTGGGTCTTGCATATATTAGATCTTCTTTTATGGTAAAAGTTGATTCTTTTATCTTTGATCACAATATAAAATCTGCTATTCAATTATGAGTGGATTGGCCGCCCTCGTTGTAGTCCCACCACTCGAAGACTTCTACCTATGGAGGTTTTAGACAACTCGATACCAAGATAGCGATTAAAAAAATTCGTAGGTTGCTGCATTCGGTATACTTCTTTCTTCTTTTGGATTTTCAGGTACGGGATATAGAATGGAAAGTGTCACATACGTATATACGTATATATTCTATTTTGGAATTAATTGGTACTGGTATCTAGGTAATAACCCTCCCGATGGTATCTCCACCTTGACGAAGGCAATTCTGCCGGGTGGTGAGGATTGTAAAAGCTATGCCAGCGATAACCTAGCTACTGGTAGGGTCTCCCTTGCTGGACAAATTTGTATGAGAAGCCAGACGAAGAGAGATACCCTGGTCCTCCAGGTTGGGGGTTGGGCTTGGGCCAGTACCTCATGTCCCGTAAAACAATTTTGAAATGCTAAAATCCCTAATACAAAGCCTCTGATGGCAACGGATGGACCAAATAGAAGACGACAAAGGCTACGAAAACGGATTATGCATATATAGCTACTTAGAATGTTCGGGGAGCCAGAAATAAAATTGGAAAAGGAAAAGGAATGGAGAAGATGAAAATACATATAGCTGCACTGACAGAAACAAAAAATAAAAGTTTTGGAATAACAGAAATAGGATCATATATTCGTATATTTAGTCGAGTAGCTAAGGAAAACATAGATAGTAAAGGAGTGACAATTATTATAAAAAAACAATCTGAAAAGATATATATAGGAAAATATTGACGAAAGAATGATAAAGGTCGACATGAATCTGGAATCTCTATGGAACTAAAGTTACGATATTGGGTATATAGGTGCCTATGCTTTAAACGATGATGCTTTGGTTAATGAGAAAAACAAATTTAGAGAGGAGCAACATGTGGCAGCGATCATTCCTTACTTAAGACTAATATAATTTTTCCCCACCTTCATAGACAAAATATCAACAACAGCAAAACCAATAAAAGAACACCACCAGTAAATAACAACGATATCATACAATACAATATAATTAGCCTTGATAACGACAGCACACAATACCTGTATAGAAAAAGATTAGACGAAAAACGACGCGGCTAAAGAGGCTGTAGGTATGAAACTGAAGCAACCAAAAAGAAAAAATCCAGACTGGTTGAAAGAAGAAATAGAGGAAGAAATAAAACTAAAGAAGAAATTGTATCTAAAATATCTACAAGCTAAAAATATATAAGATAACATAAACTATAAACGAGTACAAGCAAATTTAAGGCGAATTATTATAAAAGAAAAGAATGGCATGTGGGAAAGAACATGCAATAAAATAAATACATATATGGAATGACGGAAGAGTACGGAGGCTTGGAAAATTATAAACAACATCCGAAGAATAACAGCAAAAGACACATACCTAGTATTACATTAAAAGAGAATGGGAAAATCATTTCAAAGATCTATTGACTGAAAATCGATCTGAATTTATCAATCCCCAAATAGATCTCAAAGTATACCCCAAAATCAACATTCAAGCTTCACCAATAAGTCTAACCTGTTCAGAAATAAAAAAAGCTATAGAACAATTAAAACATAATAAAAGTTCCGGTCCATCGAACATACCAGCTGAATTAATTATATATCGAACTATTTTCTCATATTACTTAATTGTTCAACCAATATTTAAATGGGGTCAATATTCCAAAAGATTTTAAAATGGCATATATCACAACCATACATAAAAAAGGTGCAAAAGATCTATGCACGAATTACAGGGGTTTGTCAGTCACAAGCACTCTCAGTAGACTACGTATACGGAAAATTATTGAGAAATAAATTAGAACAATATCAACAAATGGAGGAAGAAGAACAAGCGGGATTTCGTAGTGGTAGATCAACGGCTGACAACATTTTCTGTCTAACCCAACTCATTGAGAAAAATATCGCAACTGCCAATCAAGAATTACATCTACTATTCGTATATCTGTCACAAGCTTATGACAACGTGCCTATTGTAAAATTATGGGAAGCTCTAGAACGAACATAAATTAGTAACACCATAATAAAAGCTATACAAAACCTGTACAAAGGCACAATATCAAAAATTAAAGTCGGAGCTCAAATTCGCGAGGGGTTTGAAGTAACAAAAGGCTTTTTAAAATATACGTTCAGCAAGCACTAAGAACGGAATGGGCATACCACTTGAAAATGGATTGGTCTATTCATTACAAGGCAGCTGAACAAATTATACTAGCAGGAGACTACGAAGACTTACACTATATGACCTGAAAACTTATAGAAGAGTACAGTAAGTGGGACTAGAAATTAATGTTAGTAAAACTAAATATATGAACTTTAATGGAACAAAGAACAATCTGGCGTTAGAAATTGAGATATGCAATGAATACAAGTATCTGGGTGTAACAATCACAGATGATGCAAGACTTGATACGGAAATAAAACACAGAAATGCACAAGGTAGACAAACAATATCAAGATTTAACCCAGTATTATGGGACAGAACTATCACCAAAAAGAAAAAATCATACATATAATATAATGCTATAGTAAAAACGGTAACAATATACGGATGTGAAGAATGGCAATGAAATAAAAGAAATAAGAGAAAATTGTTGGCTACCGAAATGGATATCTGGCGAATATCAGCCGGGATTTCTAGATTGGATCATATCGGAAACGATAGGATAAGAGAAATACTGGAGGTCCCAAACAGCATACTTGACGATATAACAACAAAACAGTTGATATGGCAGAGGATAACAGAAAAAAGGCCCCCAAAATAGATCTTAGAATGGAAACCTCCAGGTAAACGAAAACGAGGAAGACCACGACGTAGCTGGAAAGAGGTCATAAATAAAGCAATGGAAGAAAGACACATAGAAGAAGGAGTATGGAATTCGTAAAAGATGGAAAAGGGAAACGGAAGACGACGCCAGTCGTTATGAACCGATCAATTAATAATAATCTAGGTAATAACGTCGAATCTCCATATCGTGCCTTCTCCATGTGGATTTATACTCATTCTAATTGTTAGAATAGTAGGAAGCGTTCGGTCTACAAAGATGGTGTAACACTATTCGGAGGACAAAGGTAGCGTTAAGGTATTCCAAAGCGCATGTTCAATCAAACAGATAGGAAATGGTTGCTTTGGATACAATGCAAACGTTTAACTGTTAATGCAAACAAATTAATAGAAAATAGTCGACCATCTCTTAGCATATCACTTATCATCATTAATAAAGGAACAAGACAACTACTGTTTAGTAAATATAAATTAGTTAAACATTAGTTTGTCACAGTCTGATGGCAGTGATAGTTAGGACGCCACGACCAACAAAAAGTGATTAAATGTAATTTTATCAATCTGATGTAATAACTTTTTAGACACAAATTTTGTCATCAATTGCACAAAATCTCCCCAGTGCAGATTAAGGAAAGTCAGCTTCACCTTCGGCAATGTCACAATGAGCATTTTTAATTAGCAACGATAGTGAAATTACATTAGCGGAACGAGCAGACAAGTAGTGGTACGGTTACACCGTAATTATCGCAATTAAGACTAGTGGAACAATAAAATCTGCACAGCGATAAAACTACCGTTTATGACTGGAACTCGCATTGATTTGAATTAAAAGGGCGTGCTTAATAAAGCCATAACTAAGGCTGCACGCCAATAAAGCTATCAGGCTTTAAAGTTCAGAAAAAAGCGATAATAAGCATTCTTCCAGCTTTTGCCCATTATGGCGAGACATGTAGAATTCCGATGCGAATTGACAGTTACACGTTGACGCTCGTTCGTAAATTAAGTGTAATGTCGCACTGCCAAGTTTATGTATTAATTAAGTGTTGGGAAGACTGGGAATGTCAGAAAGGTTTACGGTTTATGTTTATATAAAGTGTTTATTAAACAAGCAGCAATGGTTGTAATTATAAATAAATCCTCGCTGCTCTGGCTTTGGGGAAAAGTAAGGAAATAGCTGACTAACATGAATCGACGAGAGACATGTCTGTGCTTCCAAATGAAAATCAAACTTTGCTAAAGCGATTTTGTGTAAGTATCTGAGTGCAATAAGAAAAGCATAGAATGTAAACTTTCTTCTTGCTGATATAACTACTGTATAATAAATCAATCAATGCATTTATTGTAGGAAGTACGTACCTGTACTCTAACGTAACGCACAGTAGGCAGAAGAACACTTTAGAAATCTCAAAACTCAATTTCAAATGTTATAAAGTATTCGAACAAATTGAAGTAATAAGAGTATATTATCGAATGCCTTGATACCTTGTCATGTGTATGCAATATGCAAGATGTATGTTTTACTTCGAGACAGCTATGCGACTTTGGAAACTGCAATACACCAAAAATGGGAAATAAAACTTTCAATAATTCCAATTATGTAACAAACGATATATTGTCATCGATTTCCACTAATAACGTTGGTTATTTACTTAGAAACGTAGTTTAGTTTGATGCGTTGGCCGTCCCGTATTCAGAACGACAATATCATTACAATGGTTCCACGTTATACTTCAAGAGTTGTTCGCGTCGCTTTGATGATTAGGAACTAAGCCAAAATGACGGCACAGTGACAAATTGGATTAAATTATTATGAAGATGAATGGGAGAAAGTTCTACAAGAATTTTAAAATTTTAATGACAATTTTCCAGTAAGTGAGCAACTAGTTCATTTCAGAGGCATTTGTCCACTTCGTAATATTACTAAATATCTATCTTCTACAATACAGTAGGCTGCCCATATAACGCATATGTCTTGTGACTCTTGTGGTGGGGAACTAATCCAAACTGGACCGATGTTGGAGCAGCGAAGTCCGGATTGAAGCACTACAACGATCTGGATAAACCAGCAGCGATTTGGACCAGCATAAGAGGCCTGAGAGCAGCTACGAGAACAAGCAGCAACATTAGCGTTCAACAGAGCAAGCGAGCAGCAAGGCGAGACATCCAAGCATCGAAGTTTGGAGGGCAACCTGTATCGTGGAGCACATCTGTACCAGCGAGCAGCGCTACAGTGCAGAGAAGGCTCAAAAGGAGGCAGTTATATAAACTGCAGCATTTGTGTGGCCCAAGCGAGGTTTTGGAACTAGTTGGGGTCCTTTTGGGAAATTTGATCCAGTCATCCTCGGATTAAAACTGCGTCGGTTTACTGCCCTAGTTACCGATATTGCTTAGAAGAGTGATTATAGAGATTTCATTGTTATTTATCTGTGGCGTAATTATTAACAGCTGGCTTCGATTAAAGTAAACTTTTGTTGCAAATGTTGTGTCGTTTTGTAGCCATTTGTTTGAGGTTAGAACATGAGAAAGACTATTTGCCGTAATAGTGAAGTTATCATACAACTGGGTAATATTTCAATTGTGTAGAAACTCAACCCTGAGATACGAGATTTCGAGCTGGAGAGATAATCAGTACAAAAGTATTAATATTGCGATAAATTAATAATTCAGGGGAGGTATATCTGATAATGACATTTTATTAAATTTAAATGAACATTCTTAGTTAGCCAGATGAATGTAGTTATATAAAATTTCTGTGGTTGTTGTTAAAATTATATTGTTATGACAGAACAGTTGATTATTTACATTACAGTAAAAAATCATGAATAACTTATAGTGTTATCATTTCGAAATAATACTCGTGGGCCAGCAACTGCCGAAGTTGCAACTCTCCCTTTCATCATATTTTAAACTGTTCAAGTTTTATTTAAACGACCGCCTATGATACCTTCCTAATTAAACCTGGAGTACCTCAGGGTAGTGTCTTGGGTACAATCACAATAAATACTTTTATTTGTTCCTCACTTGTAAACATCAATTTATCAAGTCACTGTATTCACCTTGAAAATGTTTCTTAACTGGCTAGCCAGTAAATTTTTTACTGGCTAGCCAGTTATATTTTACAAGCGTGCTCATAGATAAATGATAGCGTGCAAAGCCAGAGTTGTCTTCCTTAGTATGTGTCATATTGATTAATTTAGTTGCTTGTCAGTTTGACATTTTGCATAAATGATAAATTTCTAGTTATTTACAAGTGAGGAACAATAAAATATTCAACAATACACGCCAGGTAACCATTTTTACTGGCTCAAGGATATGACAGGCTCGCCTAACGGCTCGCCAGTCATCCCAATCCTATCACCAGTAAAACCTGTTTTACCTGGCTTGTAATGTTAAATACTATAACTGGAGCCTTTGCTGACGGCACAGTGGTCTTTTTAAGCCATAAAACACAGATGAAATTAATAAGTAGGGTATTTAAATTAACCACACAAAATCAACACCAGCAACCTTTACATTCAGAAAAGGCTAAAGTCCTTTAGTTTCTATCAACAATGTAATTATATCGGAAACATCGTAAGTCGAATGCCTTTAATTACACCTATAAAACACTACATTGTAGGAAACATATCAGCAAGGAACTTCGACTTACAATTTAAAAACGTACGCTAACTGCTAGGAAGATCTTATTTAGCACTTGAAAAAAATCCTAATCTATAAGACATTAATGAAGCCCATATAAACGTATAGCGTAAAACTATGAGGATACTTCAACAAGTCTTTTATTGTCATTCTACAAAGATCCCAATTTAAAATCTATCGAGTAGCCACTCTGATACACCTTGGTGCATAACTAACCAAAAAGTTTTAGACGACATGTTAGGCACCCCATTCGTTAATATGTCTACAAGAATAAAGTAATTAACACCATGCCAGGTTAAGAATACACAGCAACCTTCTCATACAACCACTCCTATGACAACAAGACAAGAAAAGATGAAAAATATTCTCTCTTCTCATAAGCTTCTACTTATAAAATTAATAAATTCTACTTACTGATTTACTTAGTAAACAAAAAGCCAAACATATTATGTAATTATGCCACCATATAGTACATAACTTAGCTGCAACATATAAACACACATAATATTATGTGCGACAAGGCATTGGAAATTAACAGAAATTTATGCACAGTATATCTCTAAAGGAACGCAAAAATACGTATATACTCTGTCGGGGGTAAAAAGTGCAGCAACATCAAAGCTTGTAGAGATGGCCATTGAGAGCAACAAGTGGTTTGATCATTTTTTATGGTAATGAACAAGAAAATTACAGTTATACAACACCTCCTAGTTACAGGGCTATTACTAGACCGATTTTAGACCTCTAAAGTGGCCCGTGTCACTGAATACTGTGTTGTTGGTAGCCCTGTCAAGCCATGCCAAATTTGAGATTTGCAGGTTAAGTTTTGCGTCCGTCTGTGTCAAATAACAAACTAAAAAGCTAACCTAATAACCTCGAATTTGATATAGACTGACAATACACTTCAGTGCTGCCAAAAGTATAACACAAATCATAGCTGACCCTAATTATGAATTTTTCATCTCTTCTTACTTACCCATTTGTCACTACGACTTTTCACGGCTGTCAACACAAAATTTATATTTTTTTAGATATTCATTAAGTTGTCGGATAAAATTTTGCACGGCATGCGTGTGTTACTGCAAATAATACACTCTAGAAAGAACCCATCTCGACCTAGCGGCATCAAGGGCTCAACTTTTCTCTCGTGGATTATTTATAATATAACACTCCTGTACCATAATGGCTATTTAGTAGGGATGTCGTACCCGGTCTAAAATCAAACCCGGGTACCCGAAAACACTACCCGGGTACCATCGGGTACCCGATGAATTTACATTTTGTCGTATTATTCTCTGGCGAATGAAAATATTTTCATACAGGCGATTTTTTTGATGACATTGTTTTCTTATTTGTTTGTACTTTTGTACTTTCATACAATGTTCAAGCTCTTATGCTCTACGCATTTTAACGCAGCGAGTTTTAAACTGAACTAAAATAAAATAGTACCTACTAGCCAATTCAAACTGCAAGTTGTCTGTTATTCGTAAATATTTTCTCACTTCCAAGTGCTATCAAATTCGAGTACATTACTTTTTATCCGAAATTGGTAGCAGCATCAATATCACACAGAGGATATTTATGTTATTTTAACCCATACTGACGCGAATTGATGGTTTTATTGGCTTATATGAAACAAGAATCGACAGTATGTGGTATAAGATGGGTTGATTCTTGTTATTACTGTATTGTTGTGTTTTTCTAGAGCTTATTCCTATTGTTTATAGTTTTTATCATCTTCTTCGAAAAAGGCTAACTTTTTGGACATTACATAATTTACTAGTCGGGTACCCGGGTCCTGAAAATATACCCTGGTTGACTATTACCCGGGTCGGCCCGGGTACCCGGGTACCCGCCGACATCCCTACTATTTAGGTATCAAGTTGCAAAATGAAAGTGGTTGCCCTACGAGAACTAGAGAGTTGGGCAACATGTTGTATGTGAAAAACACTAATTTTGCAACGTGTTGCATACAAGATTTTCTAAAATTTTCAGTCATATTAAATGTTATGGTAAACACATTTATTTAAATATATATATATATTATATTATATTTGGTCAAAATTACAGAAGTAACAATTATAAATATTATAGGACATATTATGCTACGCATTATCACTTACTTAAACATGAGAAACAGACCTAAGAACAGTATTAAAACCTGTATTAAAGAAGAAATAAATGCTGCACTAGAGCTATTCACAAGACAATACATGTACATATATTGTTATTGTTATAGCTCCACTTTGGGCGCCATTCATGTGTTACGGTGACTCTACCACGTTGTAATGCCTTTGTTATTTTATAATGGACTTAAACCTTTACTTTATTTTATTGTCAAACAATTCTTTTTAAAATTGAATTTTAAATAACTTATTTACCCTATTTAATTCTGGATAATCAAAATTATTAACTGCTAGCTTCGGGAGAGCAGGTCGGATTCTTTATAATCTAGATATTCTGAAATTGGATTTTCTTATTTTTATGACAACTCGTACATCTGTCAATTGACACTTCAAACCAGTTTTGAAAAATCAAGTACAAATGCTTTATAGTTACATTTTGTCATTCCACAATATCAAATGGTAAGTAAGTACTCACTTCACTCTTTCTATTTTCTTTCAGTTTTTATTTTAAATACATGTACTCTGTTACCTGCTATTGGACTCGACACTCTCCTATACTAAGCCCAATGCATCCAGCAACCTCACCAAGATCTCCCAACTTCCAACAACAACGTCAGCACAAACTCCCCCAAAAACACACCTGGATCCTCAAAGACTTCCTTGTCCTTTAAACACGACAAGGCACCTTCCAATCTTTCCCAGCAGCAACATCAGCAGGAACCACCATCCATGTCGTCCCACCAAAATCTTCAAGCCACCGACAACCCAAATGACAAGCCTGTCAAATCAAAACCATTCCTTGTTATCCAATTCAGTTGATGCAATGTAATTTTACGATAAACGCAATTCAGCATTCCCTTCCCTTTATTTGCTTTTGTATATTATAACTGTATTACTTTGGTATTTTCACCACCTACTTTATCTTCATCCATATAGTCTGCATATCTTCTATCCTTTTAACATTTTACTTTTTATTCTTTTACACCCCATTTTATTTCAAATGTTAACCCCTTTATATACACAACATCTTTAAAAACTTTTATAAGGGGGTTTGTTTTTATAATTACAAACGATACAAATTGTATTACGTCATTTTTGTTATATACATTCTAATCAATAAAAATCTCCTTAGTGATCTAGCTTATATTATTTCACAGTCCAACACACTACAGAAGCTTTATTATATGTCTAATACCCACTATGTTAAATAGTATATTTCGAAAAAGTATTTGCCATTAACTCCCCTTTTCAGTTCAGATAAATTAAATTATGTTAAAATCTTACTGTTTCTTATTTCGCTTCATTTAATTGAATTTTAAATTCTATTTCCTTTCTTTGCCAAATACATTTTAATAATTTTGATATCCATTTCATACCTAAATTTATCGTTGTAGTTTTTAATACTGTACCTTTTAATGTTATTAATCTGATTTTAAACCCCTGTACCAATACCATAACAATATATAGGGCATTCAGTAAACACAAAAACATTTAAATTTTTTTGAAGTTGGCACGTGCATATAATTTTTGTACTAGGGATCTGTAGTTTATTTTGCGAAGGTTTCCACACCTGTATACAGGCAGATTTGAATTTAGAAATGACAATTAATATTTCTGATTGTCAGTGTCAAAGAAGATATTTTTCTAGAAATTCTCATCTGAACTATTATGAAATGTAATAAAATTACAGATTAATAAACGATACGTCAATAGTATCCAACACAGTATTTGCATAATATCCTTAAAAGTAGTTAAATACAACATTTATGACAAATGCCAAGTAAATGTCACACCCTTAACCTATTTGTTTTAGTAACTGTTTGTAAGTACATTCCTAGACAAAGATAAATTCTGGAAGTACACTCATGAAATTTTGGATATCAAAGGCCACTTTATGTTTTTATGTTTACTGAACAGACTATACATACAATATTGTTTAGATAAAATCCATTATGAGAGAAGAAGACTAAAAAGAGTAATTGAGTCTACGCAAGACCATAACTAGATTTTTTAAATTTTTGAGTAACACTTTTATTTAAATAATAGTTGGAATACATTCTACTAAATTAACTTCTAATATTGTCCACGACATTCTTGACTCAAACTAAAGGTAGCTATATCTGTTTGCAGGGTCGGTTGTCTGTGTAGACTTAACTAGAAATACACTTAAAAGTGTCTTCCAAATACTTGTTAGAAAATTGCTACATCAAATCCTCCTTACGGTTTACTCTCTGGAATATTTACCAGTCTATTGCTGCTTGTAAGGAATTGTTGATCAACAACTACAGTTGCCAATAAAATGTTAAGGTAATAAACAACTCGTCGGCTGTTACTTAACAATAAAGTAGCTGCATACTCAATGAAAACTACGCAAATGTCATTGGCAGCGGTTCAGATCATAGTGCTCCCAATAAACTTAAATGGTGAAAAGACGATTCTAAGTAAGTTACGTTGCGAATTAATTTCATAGATTAATAGCTCTAAAAATAGTATTGAAAGCGTTAAATTAAAGGGGGTTGAAAATTAATTGTATTCACTTTTTTGTCATACTCGTACTTGTGCAGTGTTTTGTATATCTAATTTAAGGTTAACTGATAATTGGGAAATTGGGATATAAGTAATTCATTTTGGAATACCTATAAAATACAATGCCAGATATCAATAATGGAGTAACAAGGATTTATAATAAAATAATCATAATTTAACGAAAAGTCAATGTTCTAGTTGGCCCACGTTTTATAATCAAAATTCAGAGGCCACTAGACATTAGCTATAACATTAATTGTCGTAGAATATTTTTACAGCTTCAATCACACACCTTGTTGAACTTGTAGGTGTATCTATAGATATTCACAATTTAAGCTCCTTGACATTCAATAAAACTGAGTTAAATATAAGCTGTATCATTATATCGTTTAGACGTTTTATTTTTGTCGGCGTGAGTGCAGATAATTACATTTAAAAAATTCAGATTAATTATTCCTTATTTGCGGTTTATCGTACAAGGTCACAGAATACAATTAATTGAAAATACAGTAAAATGTCAGCTAGTGCCAAACCGGAGAGTAAAAACCCAATGAAAATTGTTGTAATGCATGCAATAACACCTTAATAATCTTTTGCATTAAAATATCCACAATTTGTTTTTTGGACAGCAACATACTTGTTGGGTGCACTGTTTACCTCCCTTTTCAATGTTATATATTTTTTATATATTATACATATATACTTACTAAAAATTCACAGCTGAATACCATTAACAAGCTGTAATTAGATCAAATTAAAAAAAGAAAAGTTCTGAGTTGATATTGCTAAGAAATTCTTTCTGGCATTTTTAAAAATGTCAATTATTTTTAGCCAAATAACTCAGACTGGGATACAAAGTTTATAAACACATTAAGAAACCATCTCATCGAAAGTATTGTTAACTGACCCTAGCTAATTTTATTCGATTGGGGAGGCAAAATGTCTGATAAAATAGAAATTAAAAAATGTTGCCTACACGTTTGATGATGCCACTATATTAAAATATGGTATGATACACGCACAAAACTTCCTTTTGCAGTGATCTTATAATTAGTCAATTTTTTTTTTAATTTTTAAGCATGTAAAAGGTTTTAAAAAATTACAAATTTTACAGAAACCGTACAATATAAAGAGTTAGTTGCAGTTAATAAAAATAAAGAAAACAGAACACAGAAGAAAAAAAGAAACCCATTTTAGAGATATTCAACTGGAAAATCACCTATATCATATCAATACACATTAAAAATATAATAAAAATGTAACGTTTGAAACTAATCGTTAGAGCGGGTTTTGGAAAATCGAGAAGAACTGAAAAATCACAAGAGCAGACACCATACTTCCGGTTATACAATTTTCTTCAAAAGCATCTAGATAGCACACAAAAATTATATATGAAGTTTCAACGTCATACCTTTTTACTTCCCTCGTCTAAAAGACGAAGGAAGTATTGTAATCGCGAAAAAATCACCTTCCGAGATTTCTTCAGATCTTCACGTTTCAGAGTGCCTAGATGACGAAAAACAGGTTTTCTCAATTCCATCTGAATGTCTGTCTGTCTGTCTATTGGCAGTATAGCTCAAAAATATTTGTCGGAGGAAGACGACATTTTGCATACATATTATATATCTACCTCGCATGAAACTGGTACAAAACAAATATATACAGGATGAGCACCTTAAAAAATAAAATTTTGTTTATATTTGCGTTAAGTGGGAAATAGATTAAAGTAGTAATTTGTACATAGAGCAAGCCTTACACTTGACGAAAATAGAACCCAACAAATACGAGATAAGGTCGCAAAAAATTCAACAAGTTCGCTTAAATAGAGCCGCGCGTCGCACACGCAGCGATCCTGCATGGCGCAGTTAAATATGTATGACTATCGACGATTGTATCCGCAGGTAATGTAGATCGAATCCCCCCGTTTTTTTTTTAATTTTATCATTTATTTAATGGGCATAAGCATGTGTTAAGATATTGTTAACTCTATTTTCCTTCGATTTTTAGGCCGCGAGCCACATAAATGCGTTAATCCCAAACCTTGATATAGACGGGAAAAGCATATTTGTGCGAGGCATCGACGTATATCGTAAAAACTATTGCACATAAATATATACATCCTGCGTATGATATGTTTAAAAATGCATAAAGAAATTTTTTGTGAAAGAATTATCGGCATTGGTTTATTGATGTAAAAAATATAATTAATTTTCTTAAGACATGCCCGGCGTTACGGGTAAGCCAGCTGAAACCCAACGATACGTGCAGAGTAGCAAGAAATTGGTCGGTGGATCTTGTTCGTAGTCGCAAGCGCCGCGGTTCAAATCCCTCCGGTAACGGATTTTTTTTTATTTGAAAATTTATTTAATTTATTAGAAACGTGAAGATATTTTTACTTCTAACTTAATTTCATTTTTAAAATTATTTAGTGTTACAATGTCGACGAGGGAAGTTCTGGGTAAAGCCTTTTACAGATTTTTTCATTTCCTTTATTGGAAAAGGAAGTAAAATAAACACCATAACATCAGTCAAAGGAACCTGCATTTTGAAAGCAAATAGCCGTCTGCCATCTATCATTAAGGGTACATGACATTTGCATAGTCTTGAGACAAACTAAGGATTACAGATATTTTAAATGAAAGAGCGTTTTGCAAACGCATTTGACGATGATAATCGATTTTCATTCAAAGTGTGTAATAAATGGTTTAAAATTATTTATGCTCTGCTTTTCTTTACTTTAACTGGCTAAATTAACAACTACTGATAATCATTTTCTTGTTGAAACAGAATTTAAAGTTAATTAACATTTAGCGAAGCTTTGACCATCTATGGCATGAGTAACATGCCTTGATTTGCAATGATCTGCTTGCTGTCACAGTATGTAAGTGTCACCGTTAACACTGGTGGACAACGCTCTGTGATCAGATTTCTATAGGCATAAGCCTTAAAACCAGCTAAAATTCGTAGGAGAATCTTGCAACTGTAACCTGTAACAACTATAGCTAATTCCCTTGAAATTAGCCAGACATCTGCATATTCCATAATTCACGATTAATCAAAGTACAGTCGTGTTCAAATAAATCTGGGACAAGGTTGTTTTCATATGTAGGTTGAATTAAGAATTGAAGAATATCTTCATGGATTTCCTGCTATCAGAAAGAGTTAGAAGTTTCGTTTACCTGTCAAAGTTTAATGTAGCTCTTTCTGATAGCAGGAAATTTTTGGAGATATTCTTCAATTCTTAACTCAGCCTAAATCTGAAAAAAACATTGTCCCAGATTTATTTGAACACGACTGTACCTCAAAGTCTGTAGCAAATAGGTTTCTAAACTGCTATGCGTTTAGGAATAAAACGTAACAATAACAAAATCAGTTAGAAGACAACGTCCAAGCAACGTTCTTTGATCTTGTTTGTCTACGTTCCAAAGACGTTGTGGTTACGTAGAGGTGACGTTACGGCGTGGTAGCCGCAACTTTGCTAACCTTTTAGATTAGTGTTGTTTTCGTTGACTTGCAACTGATTTTGTTATTATTACGTTTCACTCCTCCACGATCCTTTGTACATTTTCCTAGCTCAGAATCTAAATCGAATGATATAAAAGGTAATATAGGATGATAACACTTTGCGTTACTTTGATTAACGATGAATTGTGAAATACGTAGATTCCTAGCATATTTCCAGCAAATGAGCTGTAGTTGTTACAGGTTACAGTTATAAGGTTCTCTTACGCATTTCGGCTGGTGTTACGGTTTGTGTCGATAGAAATCTTATGACATCGAGTTGTTCAACGTTGGTGCAAACAGACAGTGACACTTCCATTCTTACGCTGTGACAGCAAGTAGTTCACTGCAAGTCCAGTCGTGTCACTGATGTCATCGACGCTCAAGGCTTCTCCAGATTTGGAATTGACGGTTCAACAACAACTCTAACAATGAAAACCAGAGTTTTAACAATATTAAGCCCTTTATTACCAATTTCGAATGGAAATTGATGATCATCATCTAGTACCTTTGGAAAACCGCCCCTTCATCTTAAATTTCTGTAATGCCTAGTTTGCCTCAAGACATTTCGTGTGTTATTTTTCAATAATGGTGTCATCAGCTGTCTTTAAGAGGCAACACATTTTCATTTCTATTATTACCAGATATTTTGACTCCCCCAGTCTCATAAGATTTTGTATAGGTCAGTTAACAATGTTCTCATTAAGATAGTTTCTTAACGCTAGATAAACTTTAACATTAAAAAAGTGTAAGATAACGAATTATCTTGTTGTTATCAACAATTTGACTAATTCGCCCAAACCTAATTAGAATATTATTTTGAAAAGTTCTTCAGAGTGTGATTTATGTGGCGAATAAAAGTTTTAAAAAGTATGATAAGACAGAATTCGTAAGCAATATCAACTTAAAGCTTTTTTTAAATAGTTGGAACTAAATTACTGTTATTAATGGCAGCGAGATTTAATATTCTAGTAAGTATAGATGTATAATTTATAAAAGTTCCTCGCAGTTTTCCCTGGTCTTTAAAGTGACGCTTAAGCTGCAGTTGGTAGTTTGTGGTAAATAAAGTGACATATTTACAGTTTCCATTCCACTATCATCCAGCAGAATTTGCTTTGTAGTAATATCTATTAGTTAAAATGGCTTCATTTTGAGTTTCGCCAAAATACGTCATTTTTATGGACACAACTTACTACGACATTATTAAATAGCTTAAAACTTCACGTCACAATGGTTTTAAAATAGTAATTTATTATACAAGACGATAAAGTTAAATTTTATCCACGAGTGAATCGCTTAACGTTGAGACGAAGTCGAGACGTTAATGATTCAAGAGTGGATAGAAATAACTTTATCGTCGTGTATAATACAATATTTTCTTCTATAGCAAGAACTTGAACAATTTCAAAAGAAAATAAGGACAGTCAATCACAATTCAAAATTTCAGTAGCTAGATTGGGTTGCTACGATAATACGAATCTGTCATATTTAATTTAAACAAAAGTTAGAAAATTAAATTACTTTTATTTGAAATCGGCAGTGAAGTACGCCGAAATCGTCATTAAAATACGAGAAATCGGCAGTCAAGTAATCCATTGTTTTACGACTTTTTTGTAGGTGGCGAGGCGATAGATAAACGTCAATGGAGCGAACATAACCTACAAAATTTGGTTAAAATGTTGTAATTTCACGATTTCTCGATTTCAAATAAAACATAGTGTAAACCTCGGCACTGAAGTTCCTTTTTATCCCTCATGTGGTTTATTTGCCTTGGCCCTACGGGCCTCGGCAACTAAATCCACATTCGTGATAAAAAGTTATACTTCAGTGCCTTGGTATACAAACTACTATTATTTGAAATCGGCAGTGAAGTACGCCGAAATCGTCATTAAAATACGAGAAATCGACAGTGAAGTAATCCATTGTTTTACGACTTTTTTGTAGGTGGCGAGGCGACAGATAAACGTCAATCGACCGAACATAACCTACAAAAGTTGGTTAAAATGTTGTAATTTCACGATTCCTCGATTTCAAATAAAACATAGTGTACACCTCGGCACTGAAGTTCCTTTTTATCCCTCATGTGGTTTATTTGCCTTGGCCCTACGGGCCTCGGCAACTAAATCCACATTCGTGATAAAAAGTTATACTTCAGTGCCTTGGTATACAAACTACTATATCTATCCTTGATGTTAAAGTGCTACTTTATCTACCCTTGCTGTTAAAGTAAAACTTGACCTTTTGTTTTGAGTTGATAAAAGCACACTTTAGCATGTGCTATAGAAAAATTATTTTATCACTGTTTCTGCTGAAAATATAATACATTAATACGTAGTAATTAGTTTCAAGTTTCAAAGAACAATAAAACAAGTTTTTAGCATCTATTTTAATTAAAAAATTAAATTTTGAATGACGCGTGGTCTAATTATAGTGTATGATTATTATGTTTGACTTGCATTCATTTTAATTTGGTCATCCAAATCGTAGCGAAAAGCACATGTGCTATTTGTTCTCTGATTGTCATTTTTTGGAAGTGGTCTATTATTATATGTTTTTCGGACTTTTTCCAGTGTCTAGGGTGTATATCACACAACGTTTCGGGAGTTTTGATCTACTCCCACCTTCAGGTGTTCTTGGTTAGTCCTGAGAAAAAATGTGTGCCTCCCCCGGGGTTTGAACCCGGGACCGCTGATCGCTAGTCTGCCACTACCGACATTACACAGCAGAAATCGTAAAAAATGTATACTTCCAAGGTTGGGCATTTTTTAGCCGCCTTCATTATACCTTATTTTTCCTAAAAAGATTCAGTGCCTTAAATACATTTTATTGAATGCGTAAATATATCTTAATTTAAAAAAAAACCATTTCGGAATTGTAATTTGTGAAGATAATCTGGTTTTCCATTTGTCTGAACAAGTTATCTTACTTTTTGTAATAAATTAAAAAAATTAATAAGTGCCCGCCCTGAAGTTACATTTTTTTAAGATGAAAAAGCAAAATTATGTGAGACCCAAACAGTGCTGCCGTAAAGGGTGGGCAAATTGCGATGTTTTCATAGGGAATCTCGATAAGTATAGGAGATATGGAAAAATAAACCCCCCATCCAGGATCTCTTCTTTTCGAGAAAAGATTAATGGTAATAGCCAAAATGGGCTACCGTTTTTTGTTATCGAGTTATAAACTAAAAATCGAATTTTTGACTTTGCCATTTGTGGCTATATCTCGCTTCTTTATGAAAATAAGGAAAAGCAGTTTGTACGTTTCTCAGACACTTTTTTTATACAAATGCAGTGGCGTAGTCAGTTTTTTTAACTTTCGGATTTCAGGTTATACCATACAGTTGTATTTTTTATATCGAACCTATAGTTGGTTATGGCATCATTGGAAAGCGTATTTTTCTCTCATTACAATGATATATATCAAAATGTGCAGTGTGGAAGTAAAGTAATAGATAAATTCATTAACTTTGTTAATACTAATTTTTATGAAAAATCTTGTAGGGGTATAGCGATTTTAGTTGTAGGACATACACTACAACCATCTTTATGTTGCTACGTCATTTTTTTAAGTTATGGCGTCATCGACCTTTTTTTAAATGACAATCTGTATTTTTTATTAATGATTTTGGTAGTACTTTTTATGTTGTTTTCAATGATATAACATTTTCAATATGTTACATCTGAAAAAAATCGAGAAAAATGGTCTTAAAGTTTAAATATTAAAAACCAATGAAATGAGAAAATAAATCTAGTTACTTACATTTGACGGAAAGTCATTGACGGCACATTCGTTTTTATTGAAATTTAAAAAAACCAATTGAAAAATACAATAATAAATAATACAAAATTCAATTCTCTGTGCCTCGCTCAATTGTACCATTTTTATTAATAAATTAGTTTGCTAAACGTAAATTCTGGTTGAGAAAAAGTTATGACATTTGCAAATTGTTTAATTTTGACATGTAACTAATCTTTTTTGTTTTATTCACGGGTAACTAGATTTATTTTGTATATTTCATTGGTTTTTAATATTTAAACTTTAAGACCATTTTTCTCGATTTTTTTTGCAAATTGAGCATATTGAAAATTTTATACCGCTCGACACGCGATAAAAAGTACAACCGAAATCAATAATAAAAAATATAGGTTGTTATTTAGAAATAAGTCGATGACGTCATATCAGGATAAACAAATTACATAGGAAATTGAAAATCAGCTGAAAACATTCCCTTTGGTTAAAATCGCTAAACCCCTTCCAGATTTTTTCATAAAAATGAATATCACCGAAGTTAATGAGTTTATCCGTTACTTTATTTCCACACTGTAGAAGGTAGCATATAGTGTCCGTCATAAATTATGGAATTTCGTTATTCATTTATCAAAAAACATTTTTTTTAAATTATTTCCCGCATCTCTTATTATGCAATCAAATGTCATGATTTTCCAAATTCAACCAATCGCGTGTTTTTGTAGTGGCAAAAGCTTAAAATTTTCCCTTGGGATTTAATCAGTTTCTTTTACCACTTATATCCATGGCAACCACTAAGTATGTTGTTTTAATCAAGGTGGTATTTCAAAAACGTCATTTAAACAATCATTGTGCATCAGTATAAATGTCAAAATGGACCGATATTTGGGAAATAGTTCACATAATGCACTTCGGGCTCATGATTTTGCTCGGAAAATGTTTTACTCAAGATTTGTTGTGTTTTGGCAATGCTCCTCGACAAAATAACTTTTACAAATTCCCGAGCCGAAGGCGAGTTTGCCTTGTGATATTACCAAAACAAGATACCTTCGTAAAATAATTTGCCCTTAATACACTATTACAGATAAAAGTTCTTGTATCTTCCGAAACTAAAAATGCCTTTGCCAAATTTTTTATTATTTTGTTTCGTATAAGGTAGAGGTTCGAAAATATGAAAATGGCTCAAGAATAAAGTAGCCCTATTTGTCAAAATACACAAAAATATTATTTGAAAAAGATATGTATATTCGTAAGAAGATGTCAAGTATGAAGTCATGGATACCTATTCCGACAAACAATTTCCACTGGTTTTTCCTATTTCTTCTTACCACCCTGTGTATTACGGGAAAAGTTATTATCGGATACTATAAGTATGCATTATCGCACTTGAGTTTCGCTCACCTGGCAATGAGAAAATTACGTTAATCGCAATTACTGCTAAAAAATTAATGTCTCTGTTGCCAAAGTACAAGAACAAATATAATAAAATTTAGTAACAAACGATCCGAACATCAACAAAAATTCAAAATAATTATAATTGTTAATTCAAATGTTCTACCAATTTCCAAATAACAGTTTTGGATATTTTCCAAAGTATGAATACTTTATCCTTGATCCATTTTCCTATTTTCGAACCTCCCGTATAGGAAAGAAGATATTTAAATGTTGGCAAGTGCATTTCTAGCTTGAGAAGATGCAGGGACTTTTATGAAGAATAAAATGTTCTGGTAAACAGATACAACAATTTTTCATGTTTCTAAATGTATTACGGACACTGTGCACTGTGTAACATTATAAGCAACAATCAAGCGTTATTATTTCCGTCAATCAAACGATCAGTATTGTAGCAACGCAATGGCAGATACTTTGTTTAATTAGGTATATCCTAAATGACATAAGCGTGCGACTAGAAAATGAAGAAACATTAAAGACCTCATGTGAGTGGGGCCAAAATTATATATAACAACAATAAGATAACATGAACCAGAAAATAACACGTATTGCTTGAGTAACAAAGAGAGTTACATAGTAGCAAATATTCGTGTAGGCTTGACGCCCAAGTTAATTATGACATTTATGTCAGCTAAACATGCCTACTAAGATAATTTTTCAAATGGTCGTTTCCTTCTTACTCAAGCATTCTATTTGTTGTTCATGTTATCTCATTGCTGTTATATATAAATGTGACCCCGTCCATATATGGCCGGATATTCGAAAAAATGATATTGCTCATGATGGCACAGACAACTATGGGTTCCATTTAAAAAAATACAACTTAAAGGCATAACTCTAAATTCGAACCTTTTATCAAAAACTGAATACGACACTGCATTCTCATAAAAAAAACGCATCATGAATCGAACAATTACTTTTCTTTATTTCCAGTAATAGTCGAGATATAACCACTAAACGGAAAGTCGAAAAATCGAACATTCAATTATAACTCGAAAACAAAAGACGATAGCCAATTTTGGTTTGCACCATTAAGCTTTTCTCGAAAAAACAGATAGATGACGGGGGAGGGAGGGTGTCCATTTTTCAATATCTCTTATAGTTATCGAGATTCGATATTTGATTGATTATTTTTTTCGTAGAGATTTCGACCAATCAGAAGGCTAGATTTAGTTAAGTTATCTTGTATAATTTCGATTATACAAAATCGATTATACTATAGTAACTTCACTAGGCAACGCAGTACATAACTTTTGTCAACTTGATGTTGTTTTCATGGAGATGACTTTCAGCTAGGTTAATACAAACAAATCGAGCTGCCAATAAAATATTTATTTGTTTTAAATATTAAAATTTACTCAAAAAATAATCAAATCGAATACAATGCGTACTTCGAACAGGTTATACGTCTCAAACTTCCTGCACAATAACAAATCGTGTCAGTTTGACAGAATAGTCCTCCCGCTGACGCGGTCGGACTATTTAACCTGTCAAACTGACACTCTTTTATTATTGTGCAACAAGTTAACGACATATAACCCGATAATATCGAAGTACTTATAGTATTACTTTTGATTAACTTGGGCTTCACCCTCGTTATCAAACGGCATATTCATGAAAAAAAGAATGACTTTCAAAACTAGTTGTACAAATTACTATTCCTTTGGGGGTTGGCAACGCTGGTACGCGGATTATGTTGAACGATAGTGAAATGATGTATGCTCCTTGTGCTTTTATTTTTTTTTACATAATAAATATTGCAAATACCTAGTTTCTGATTTATCTTCGTATATAAACCGTTATTAAACTGCCTTCATGCAGAATTTAAGAGTAATTATTTGCCGTTATTAAAACAGAATCGAATTTCCATGCTTTTAATCACCATAATACGAGGATTGTTCAATAGAAACACGTTTGGAAGCTGTAGCATAATATCTATTAACTCAATTTTTTAAAAATCTCTCTTAATATTAAGGTATGTGTCCCAGTGTTGTGTTAACCTATATATTCTCTGCTGGTAAATTTCTTGCTGTTGTTGATGAAATTATTTTTAAATAGCAGACTGCACTTCCATTAATTGTTTAATAATTGTTTAGTAATTGTTTTAATAATTACATAATGGATTTCTAGTGGTTGTCATCCTTCGGCGGCTAAAAATTACAGTATACACACTACCTTTGGACGGAGTTTCTATAGTAAACGCAATTTCCTAGCTCTATAAAGATGGCCATAAAGAAACAATTGCAAAGAAATTTGACAGACACCTCACTAATATGCCAATCAACAATTTCAACAACCTCATGCACGTGCCATGATGACCAAGTCGTACCTATATGATCCCAACGTGTGTCTATTGAACAATCCTCCTACCTTTTACAC
>OW679196.1:64717309-64841793 GCA_940337035.1 Agriotes lineatus
AGCACTGATTTGACATTTTATGACTTCTTTATGAAATTTGGTAAATCAGGCTTAAGCCTCAGGTTACATTACCCTGGTACATACGTGTGAATGCACACTAATTATCTTCCATGGACAATTAACATGTTTATTGAAGAAAGACAAGAACATAAGTGAATTTAGAACATACGTATATAAACAATTAATGTTTTGTAGTAGATCCATTTCTATCTATTACATTATTCAATCTTCTCGGCATTGATGCTACTAAAACTTCAGTATAGTTAATTTGTTCCACTCTTTTTAAATTCTTTCCCATAACTGTTCGGCATTTTGCGGAAGAAAATTATTGCCTCTATTCATTTTCTTTGCCATAAAAACCCACACAATTTCGACAGGGTTCAAATCCGGACTGTAGGAAGGCCAGGCAGAACTGGTATGCCTTGCTGCTGCATCCAATTTGAGACAATCCTAGCTGTATGAATAGTAAAATTGTCTTGCTGACATAGAAAATCATTTTGGGAGAAGACAACATTCACTGATGGCAGCATGATATTCCCCAATATACCACGGTAGACCTCTGCATTATTTCTACCTATTATACGCGTTAAAACTCCAGGTTCTTGGGCGCTAATCCATCCCCAGCCATTTACAGAAAAACGACCGTTACCTGCTACTTTTTAAATATAACGTTCATCAAAACAAGAGTTTTGGGGGTCTGTAAACTGTAACACGACCGTTATAGAACTTGAATCAAATTAACATCCTCCACCTCTGTAGAGACTCTGCCTGCCACTACTCACTTGCCTTTCAAACGATTGGCACTCATTCCATACTTTCTTTATGTTGTGCCCAGTGCTCTTTGCTATGTGAAACCCTACTGCTACTCTTCTTTCTGACGAACCCTCTTTCAGCAATATTACAACCCTCAATTTTTCTGCCAAAGATAAATGTGGCATTATTTTTTATTGTTGACGTTTACGTCAACATGACAGTTTTCCAGGTCACTATTCGAAATCATATTTACAGTAGGTGCTGCTCAGATTTTATTGGCCGCAACTGTATGTACAAAGTATATGTTGTATTCATAAATTATAGCAAGAAACCCCTTTCCACCACTTGGAGGTGGAATTTCGGTATTCCTCCCATTTTATTCTAAACTAGACTCAGCGAAAAAATCAATAACTTTAACCTTTTGTCCATTTTTACTTTTACCCCCTTTTTATCGCTTTGGCAGTGAAATTTGAAATAAAACCTTCAAGTCAGATTTTAAAGACATATATGACAAAAAACGTTGGTCTGATTATAAACGCCGGAGATGAGAATGGGTTCCATAATTCACCCCGAATTCATACTCGCACATTTAGGGTTGATTAGGGCAACATCCTGAAATACTTTTCAAGGCATTTGTATGGCAATCGTTGCAAGTAAACACCTAGTCGATATCTCATCGGGCCTAGCACACAGACATTAAAGAATTCGTAAAAGTACATTCTACCCCTTTTCACCCCTTCAGGATCGAATTTCAAAAAATCCCTTCTTAGCACTACTTGGAACGTTGCACCCAAATTTCAAGATCCTAGTACCAGTGGTTACGGCTGTTCGTTGATTAGTCAGGGTTTTGATCTTTTAAGCAAATGTCACCTAATAGCACGTTTACCTGTCACACGTCAGTTAAGATCAGTTTCTTCTTTATACACTACCTTGGAACGTTTACAGTACTACAGTGCAATGTAACCAAAAGACCCTTTCATCCTTGGGGTTTTGTAAAAATATGGCCAAAATATTATTGGTTATCATCAGCATGCAAATGCTAATTTATTTTTCCAGCGCATCCGTTAGCGACGTCAAATTAGAAGCCAATCCCGAACACTCCCCATTATCTCTTCCGAGTAATAATTATCCCGCAGCTTACTTACGGAAAATGCACCCTTTTCTGCGAAGGCAGCGGTTAACCAAGAGCATGAGATCTTTACTTCGCAAAAGGAAGCGAAAGAAGCGAAATTATGTGTTTGCACTCAATATCCCTGCATCGCCACCCATGCAAAGCCCTCAAGTATCAAAATCGACATTGAATACTTCCAGTTCAAGCCAACCTCCATTCGATTTCCAAAAACCTTCTAATAATGGAAAAGCAAATTCAACTACCGCAACAGGTTCTTCAAAAGCGGAAAAAGTGGGTGCACCTAATTCAAAACCTTTGTCTCACGGTGGATTAGACGAATTGTTCATATAATAGATATGTAAAAAATTAGTGTTTAAAGATGGCCTAATTTGTTTCAAAGACCGAAACGTATCTAATATAAATTGGTTGTACTTATTTATAAAACGTGGAAGATATACAATCGCCGTTTTATTAACAACGTGCTCTTAAATCACCTAATAAATCGATTTTTGAATTGGTTGTTAAATCGGTTTTGAAAGACGTTTTTAAACCGGTTCATAAAAAGGTTTTTAAATGTTTTATAGTTCGGATTTAAACCGGTTCGTAAAAAAATTTCTCTAAGTAACCGGTTATCGGTTTATGTAAAAACCACGGTTGATCGTAAACAGGTTAACCACCAACACCTCTTAGTTACCATTTTTCAACAGATATAGAATTTTAATGCCAGTAATCGCACGTGAAAAATGAATGGAACCGTTTTTGTAGAGGATTGCATCTTCTTTTTCTGTTTCTTCTTTTATTCTAGGCCATAACCTGCGTTTCATCACACTTTATGGGGTGTCTTCCGTTGATGTAGAGGTCCAGCTCTTGTTTCAGTGGCCTTCCCAGCCTCTCTTCCCTGTTGACGTGTGATCTCTTGCTATCTTTCTTAGCCTCTTATTGTCAACTCTTGTGACATACATTGTATTACATCTGTTACCTTACACTCCTGTGTTATGGTTTCGTTTCTGATTCTGTTTTGTTTTGATCTTCCAGGTACCTTAGTTGTAGGAAGAAGTTGTTTTGTTCGACTTGTTTCCACTCTGGTTTTAGCTCCGTAAGTCGTTACTGATCTGGCCAATGTTTTGTATATTTTAACGTCTAACATTCAGGTATTTATTCTTCAATGTTATGTTTCGTAGTCATCCCACTATTCGAGCTCCCTTCATGGTCTGCTGTTTAACCTCATTATAGGTACTTCTAAAATTCATCTTTGTTCAGGAATGTACTTACAAAAAGTTACTAAAACAAATAGGTTAAGGGTGTGACATTTACTTAGCATCTGTCATAAATGTGATGGATAACTACTTTTAAGGATATTATACAAATACTATGATGGATACTATTGATGTAGAGTTTATTAATAGGCATTTTTATTACCTTTTATAAAAGTTCATGCGAGAAAAAATTCTGGAAGATATCTACTTTGAGACTGAAATAATTAGAAATATTAATTGTCACTGACTGTCCTGTTTAAATTCAAACCCGCTTTTATGCAGGTTTGGAAACCTTTACAAAACATAATACAGAATCCCCGATACAAAAATTGTATGCATATGCCAACTTAAAAAAAAAGATATACGATAACGTAAGAATTTTATGAGGAATAATATCTCATACCTCTATGTTTCCCATGGAAGCTGTATTTGCGAACAAAAAGTTTTACAAAAATCTTCTATGAGGCTTTAAACCCCATAGGGGGCAACGGTCTACCCGAATTCTTCAGGACTTTTGGTATGTCGTCTACAATGACTCTTAACAACTGTACCAATAGTCAAATTCAAATTCTTATTTTACTTTCTATATTATTCAGAGAAATTCTTACAATATTTACTAATTTAGTTGTTATATTCAATTTCTGTAGCGATATACAATTTTTCTCGTACAATACAATCATAGGCTTGATAAGAATAAAATGGATGTGTGTTTAGCCTGTATGCATGACTCGTGGCTTGTATTTGGCTGAGTGCGAATACTTGATACACGACTGATCTGGTTTGTAGAAATTCGAACTACTATTCACCAATAATGTCTTCACATTTCATTATCTTCGTTTTTAAAGGAATAGCTAATAACTTGTCAGACAATTCCTCGGTATTTTCCATCGGCCTGCTTGCCATATTTTCTATACAGAGAGTTTATTATAATGCCCAATTAAGAGTTACAGTTTCTATAACTATACACCCCAACAATAATATTGTTCATTTGGTCTTCTAGGATGCATGAACTGACTTATTGTATTTTTTATAAAATGTAGTATATGAACTTAATTATTAATTAAAAATTATTTCATTCGAAGAAAATTATATAGTAACAAAAAGTATTGAAATATTAATGTAGATTTTAGTAAACTCCTCCATGAACGGCTAAACAGTGACCCAACCGAACATTATTAACTGTTCAGGTTTTATGTTTCTTGAAACGGTTTCTGTTTTCCCCTTCATTCCATCCAAATTCATTCTTTCATCAGCAAAAACCTTTGTTTTTTAAAACACCCCAATAAAAATACTCATTTAGTGCCAGATCAGGCCAATCGATTTCTCCTTCACGACCAATCCATCGATGTGGGAAGGTCTGGTTTAAAAATACTTTTATTACGCGAGAATTGTGGCTTGGTGCTCCATCGTGCGGGTACCAAATTTGTCCCTAGAATTTTATGCAGGAATTGGGTTTATAGCGCACGCAGCTGTGTATTCCTTTTGTCAACTGTATGATGTATGATGTGTATGATCGATGTAAAGTGGATCCTGGACGGATTTTATGAGCATCAAGATAGGTTCGAGCGCTTCAGCTGCCGTCTCCGGGGAATCCTATCAGACGTGGGTTTCCTTCTGAAACTCGAGAAGCTCTCAACACCCTGTATATGTCGTCACGCTTGTCCCTACGGCGCCCCGTTCGTAGAACCACGCCCATCTCCCTGAGCGTATTCAGCCGAGGCTATTAGTCTGTTCTCGAGAATTTTAGGGCAAGTGGTGACATATTCCGGACGTGATAAGTCGTGTGGCACTCTCGTACCCCGAGGTGTCGTAAAAACTGTTTTATACCGTAACATGCCATTTAAAAAGCAAGTTTCCTCGTCTGTAAGAATTATTTTTTGCACAAATTGTGAATTTTTATTAATCCTTTCGATCATTCCCTCGCCGGTCGCTCTGTTCTTCTCAGCCGCCCTTTAACTTGCTCATTTAGTTACCCATAGGTGTAACTTGGGAGGGGCAGTGGCCCCCCCAAAATTTTGATTTTAAAGTGCACGTTCAGCATTCTTTTGCAATTAAGGTTTAAACATTTTGTGGGGTCTTGATTTTGCCCCCCCCCCCCAAAGTGATACCTCAAGTTACGCTCATGTAGTTGCTCTTGGAAGTACTGAGCCCATCTTTCCTTCATCGTCAATTAAATATTTTTTTTTATCTTTACAGAAAGTGGCATTTGCTTGACATTCTCGCTTCACATTTTTAATACCTTATAGTTTCTGAGTTTTCTGTTCTGTATAGTTGCTGTATTTTAATTTTTGGCTTTTTGTTCACGCATGTTCTTCTATATTCCTAATTCTTTGTGTATATATTTTTAAGTCAATTAAGTACGTAGGCATCTAAGTTGAATTCCAAAAAATGATTTGTTTTTAAATTAGAATTTAATGCAGAACACAGCACTATTGCAGTCCCTGTAAAGCAGATAAAACCACAATTATTTTCAAATAAGGGAGTGTCTTGCTTTTTGCAACCGCATGCAGCAGTTTCATTTTTACGCAACGATTCGCAACCGTTTTATGCTCTCGGCCAAGCATGGGTGCTGTCTTCATTATGCGGTGGCTCTTCATTAAAAAATTAATTTGCGAATTAATGAGGGATTTTGCATATCTACGTATAACTGGAGCAATCAAACCGCCTTAGCGTTTCAAAGTGCGGATGCACCCATTGTTGCTACGGCGGCCCACCCTGAGCATTAAAATAAGTAATGGCCATTTAATTAGTTTATAGGTCCTGTTCTGCCATAAATCTCTGCCAGAGACGCTTCTGTTAATTAGCTAGGGAACAGCTTATTTTCGTGAACAGATAGCGCCTTCAAGGCCATCGTAACGTAAGTTTCCACAATTGGCGGAGCACGTGCTCCGTGTTTATAAACCCTCAGATTGTTTATGACTTGCATTAATACGAGCTATGGAGGAAATTGATATTTCGTCACCAGCTTGTAATCCCTGGGCTGAACGTCGTACTATTCGGATCGATGACCATGTCAGAGTTCAAATGCACGGTTCGCTTCCATGGTTATTAATTATATCATCAGCTTGGTGCTGAAAGCTTCCCCTGATTAATGCGTCTTGATCATTATTCTGTTATCTTCATTAATTGCTCACTATAAAAAAATGTTGTGCTGAATTGTTCTTTTTAATTTTTTATGAGCTTATGAGTTATGATACGGCGCGCGTCGGTGTCCTGCTAAACTGCTATTGAGGAGAACAATTCTGAATGACATTATTTTTACATTAAAATGGATGTTATTGAGTGTAACTATGGTTCTAAACAAAAATCGTGAATGATGAAGCTTTATACACACTTCAAATTTCAATTCGTCTATTTTACCATAAAAATTCGTCTAGGCAGAGAGCTTTATTTTCTTTTAAATTCTGTAAAAAATAAATACTTTATTGACAAACATTCAACCAGTACTCTCAGAGAACATTACAAATGTTATACTCTCAAAATAGTAACATGGAAATGGTTGTCTATGGCCATTACACATATTCCATCTTATTTTTTCAAGCCACGTAATAATGTAGCACCCTTAAATGATCGGTGAACACAGCCCTGGCTCTCTCAAACCCTCGGCAGACTATGGCGTGAATAGGACCTGGGAGCGGTTATCAAGGTTACAAAATAGGTATACTATATTAAAGCACAATAGGGCGTCAGTCGTTATTCACAACCTTGGATGTTATTTGCTTCACATTTCTAAATAAAAACGAGCAGGTATATAAAGGGTTATATGAACAGATAATAAAGAATATACCGCTAGCAGTAAAAAATTTAATTATCACTAAGGGTGTCACAAATATTAATCATTATTATATAAACAACGTATAGGCAATTAAAATATTTAGTTACAGATAGTAACCTGGACTACAAAAGCAAAATTGTAATGAATTGTAATTGGTGCCAAACTTCAAAATTATTGTCAAACAATTTACATTTGGTGAAACAAATTATTGAAAGCTAGAACATACTACTTTATCGTATTTCACGTTAAAATGTGAAATATTAGATTTTTATATAAAAGTTACGTTAAATTTCAAACATAACCAAGCTGAGCAAAACTCAATTTTATGTACTAAAGCACAATAAGCAGCTCCAGTTGATGTTATGCATTTGGCAGTACTAAAGTATATTGTTGGTGGAACTACAGTTCCAGTCTGTGTCAAAAATGGCACAAAACCAAACCTGCTAACCTCGAATTTGACATAGACTACAGTGCTACCAACAATATATTTCAATATTGCCAAGTGTGAAACGAATCGTTGTTGCTATGCTGTAATGGTTGTTATGATACAAAGTGCCACATTACTAAACGATTTTGCATGTAGAAATGTAGTACGTTATCATACGAAATGCGATAAAATATTTTACTGTAAAATATGCTTTTTATATAGAATGAATTCTCTTTGGTTTCCAAATCGTATTTGTGTGAATAGAGGTGCACAAAGTTGTATTCTGGTATGTATAAATCATTCTGACACTTTTCTCCGACATTAATAAAGCCTTGAAAAATATTTTGTAAATAAACTGCATTCACGCCTTGTTATCACTATTTAGTAGCTGTTTTTAATTACAATTTTACAAAACATAAACCTGAATTTAAGATCTTAAGCAGACAGCGACCATACCTCCTAGCTAACTCAAGGTTGACGTTGATGCAAAAGAAATTACAGAAATTCGACAAAATATTTTCCAAACATTTTGTAACTCAATTTTTTTATAAAACTGATTTGTGAAGCTTGAAATTTGTGGAATACTTACATACTTAAATTTTTAGACGAGGCAGTAATACAGCGGTCAACCTTAATACATGATAGCCTCTGCAATCGGTTAAGAACGGTTTGCGAAAACGTAAATAGGTGCTTATAATAATAAAATTAAATTGAACTTCTGCGTTGCTTAATTTAGTTTCGAAAAATACCTTTTTAGTGCTGAAAATTTTTTGAAATTACGTTTCTGAGATAATCGATAATCTCACAATCAGAATGAAATAATATACAGATTGCGGCAGGCAAATAGAACCATACCATAAGCAAGGGGACCTTACATGTGACCCTAATTGTATTTAAAAAATTTTAAAATCGAATATATACCTTGTATTTATAATGATCCTAACGATCTGCCGCTATCGTACATTGATTGTTCGTTTGTTAAACACAATAATTACGGCCACATGTAAGGTCCCCTTGCCTTTGCTATGGTCCTAGTTGCCTGCTGCAATCTGTATAATTTCTTGGTTATAAGTAATTAGCATAAATATCAACTATTGTAGTAAACCTAATTGTTTGTAATCGATATATCACTGCAGTTATAGAATTACCTAAGCGAACAGTCGTCAGTATACAGTGATCGTTGGCAGTTGGCATCAAATGCGATACATTTTTTCTATACTATTTTGCAAAATCAAAACTCTGGCGATCGGAGGTAGTTGAAAAACATTGCAATTAAGCCAAACAAAAGTTGTCACGTGACATCCGTTATCTGTAAATATAAAATTTTTTTTAAATAATTGTGAAAAATGTTATTACGCCAAGATAGAGAAAAAATTTACCAAAAAAGTTGTTTAAACTGTGATTTTTTTATCTATATAAAAATTTTTGAAAAAAATTAAATGTTTAGAAAATGTAAACTCAATAAAAAAACATCTCGACGTTTAGACAACTGTAAAAGAACATTTACACAATTTTTTGTAAAAGTAATTTATTAACCTGGTAGATTAGATGCTTTAGAAGCCTTTTAAATTGATATTGAAAAATATTTCTCCTAAAAGGCGGCTTGCATCAAAAACGTAAAAATTGTCCAAACATACTACTTCTCAGTAGATAATAAAAAATCTAAAGTAATATTTATAATTTCCTATTGTTTTTTCTAATTATCAATCTTTGAAGTAATGTGAATTTTAAAATTAAGTCTTAGCACGTGACATTTTAAAAATGATTTAAGTAATTGAAAAATCTAATTTCTGTGTGAATTAAAGAAAAAAGTGCTTTTATGGCCTTCAAATTGATCAGTTAGCTAAAACTAACACACTGTAAAAAATCTGCACAGGGTATTACTCAGAACTTCCCTCGCAAGTGGACGTTGTGACACTAAGCAATTCTAGAAATCAAAGTAAAATAGGGTTAATAATATCTTAACTCTTCTAATAATACTGAAACAATACATCGAAACACTTGGTAATGCGAATTACATACATTTTAATGTGATTGGGTTTGCACTTCAGCGTATCTACGACCAAACCAGCGAATGCATTTCAATGATTTGGGCGCAGCACGCGTTTGCTACCTCGACCACCCAGAACGCCTGTAATCGGTGAAATGCGTCTTAAATAGAACGCATTTGTTCCCATTTTTGTTAACGGCAAAGCGTGTGATATATGAAAATTGCTACTTTTATTTATTTCTCAGTTAAAGCAAAAATAAATAAAATGTTATAATTTTAAGCTGCTCACCCTCTATATATTTGTCTGAAATTTTCTCGATTTCATGCTAGGTAGATATATAATTTGCATGCAAAGTATCGTCTTCCTCCAATAAACAGTTTTTGAGTTATAACGCCAACAGGCAAACAGACAAACAGATAGAACTGAGAAAACCGGCTTTTCGTCATTTAGGGACCCTACCACGCGAATCTCTGAAGAAATTTCGGAATACTTCCTTCGTCTTTTAGCTATACTTTCCCTATTATTAGTAGTACATGAAAAGCGTATATAAAAAATGTAGTATCTTAATTTTGATTTTATGTTTTATTTCTAACGTTTTTCTAAATGGTAGCCATAATTTTCAGTATACGGTGATACATTTTTTATAGTTTTAAACCTTTGAAAGATATCTAGCTAATATGTTAGAATACTGTATTAACCGTTTGTGTTCTATGTTTTGTGAGCGTTATACCGTTTCTGTTATTAGTTATTACCTACCTGGGTTCTTTATCTTCATCTTCATCGTATCAATCATATATTGAAACTCGTTTGGCTCCTTAATATCTTTCTCAGCCAAAAACACAATTTTCCAATCATAAAATAACAAATGTTTAATACCAGCTGATTCCATTCATTTTAACCATTGAATTTCGAACCCCGCAAGAACCAGCGAGTATGCGAGTATGCATATTCATGAATTACCCGATAAATGAAAAAAACTGAAACGTAAAGATTTTTACGTTTCTAGGTTTAAACTATAACTATCATTTTTCATATTTTTCTACCCAACATAATACACAGAAAACTCGATTGATTGAAGTTATGTCAAGGTGCTTAAACAATCATAGTTGTTTTGAACATTTTGACTGTCATCTTGAAAAAATTGCCTTCCGAGATTCAGATCTTTACGTTTCAGGGTGCCGGATAACGAAAAACTAGTTTTCTCAATTCCGTCTCTCTGCCGATGTGTCTGGCTGTCTGTCTGCATGTTGGTGGTATAACTTAAAAACTACTTGTTGGAGGAAGGCGATACTTTGCATGCAGATTATATGTCTATTTGGCATGAAGCCGAGAAAATTTCGGACAAATACACACAGGGTGAGCACCTTGAAAAAAATTTTTTCGTCACCTGAGAAATAAGTAAAAGTAGTAATTTGCACATAGGTCAGACTTTACACTTGATGAAGATGGGACCGAACAGTTACAGGGTAATGTGATAAAGAAGTTAAAAAGTTCGTTCTGTTAAATACTGTCGCTCATCATAAAGCCGAGAAAAGTCCTCGACGGACTCGTTGGATCAGAGGCCGGATTTAAATTGTAGTTCGAATCCCATCGGCGGTAATGTTTTTTAATTTGAAATTTATTTAAGTTGCATTACTATGTGTGTGTTTTATTGTTTCAGTATTATTGCGAACGTGAAGATATTTTTACCTTTATTTTCTTTGATTTTTAAAATTGTTTAGTGTCACAACGTCCACTTGCGAGGCAATTTCTGAGTAAAGTCCTTTACAGATTTTTTTGCTTAGATTTATATAACGGTGTGAAAAATTTACGGTATATAAGATTTTAAAGAGTATATAGGTAATATAAGCAAAAATAACTCAAAAAGTCTTAATCGACCAGAATCGAAAGACACTTAATTAGGCAGATACTTTCCTTAGAATGTGTTCATATGAAAATCCTTTCTTACGCATATACGAAACTATTATTTAAGATTTAAAACCGAATTTCATAAGCTACTAGATACTACTAACAAAATTTATTGTTGTAGTGGAATTGGAATCCTCATAATGTATTCCGCATTGTTTATCGTAGTGATGGTCGTCCTTGACTTGTTGATGTTCTTCTAATATGTGCTCTCATGCGTTACATTTTCTTTTTTTGTTGGAATCAATTGATTTCACACTAAAATTCTGTAGTAAAGCCAAAAGGAAAGAAATAAAAATAAAAAACTGTTAACACTATATACTAATTAAACTCTCACTACATACACATGTATGTAACATAACATAAATGGAAGGGAACATACCGACGGACGAACAATTTGAATATTAAAAAAATCCATAACGGAAACGGCGAATAAACTTCCATGGAAAAGGGATTTGCAGAAAAATACACAATATTGGCAAGATATAAAAATATAACGAAAAATAAAATAAAATAAAGCTATACCGGAAAAAGCATACAAAAGTTGACCGATATTTTTAATTAATTCTGGAGCTGTTATAAACAGAGAGTGAAATTTTTTTAAGGCAATAAATTAATGAAATTATAGTTTTCGAAAAATATGTAAATGTTTCTCGCTAATTGTTTCGTTTTATTTCATGCATTATCCTAGTTGAACATTCGTTATCTCTCTTACTCTATCGTGTCGAACTTGATCCAGTCTGGAAATTTTTGCTGATGTACACCAGAAATCCATTTCAGTTGCTATCAATTTCGTTTTATTTATTTCCCTAACTTGCCATACATCACAGCCATTAGTTGCAATACTTTTTTATTACGTAGTTATACAGTGCTTTTGTAAAGTAGTGAATAAATTCGTTAAAAATTCAAGGAATAACTTTTGGAAAAAACCCCCACCCGCCGATTTTTATTTTTATTTGCGGATTTTTTTCAAATAAAATCGCGGAATTAAAAATCCGGGCACTTAAAATGATTCAGTGTATATCTTACTTTACTTTACTTATCACGTTACCTGTTGAAATTAGTCAAAGTCAAAATAATTACTCGTATATGACAGCATGCCTCATTGTTTAACTGTCAATTGCTAATCTAGAAACGCAAAGCCCAATTTACATTACGCAAAAATTGCAAAAATCATCTTTAAGACTCACCCGGATTTTTAATGCCGGGACTGTACATACAGGATAACCTGAGTAGGAGGTATGACGTCATCGATGTTTTTTTTTAATGACAACCCCTTTTTTTATTACGGAATTTGAAAGAACGCATTTTTACCTACGCTAAGCAAATTTTTGAGTATGGGTGACATGACCAAAAATTAATAAAAACAATGATAAAAAATAAATTGCAAAATAATAAACTTAATTGCAATAATAATTTCAAAACACTAAACGTCATCGCAATGATAACTTCAAAAACCATTAAATTAAATGTTCAAATTGTGCACCGTTGTCTGCCTGACAATAGCCAAAACGACCGACATTTTATTGATTGCTGTCATTGATACGTAAAACGTGAAAGGTAAAATCATACTTCCTAAAATTAAATTTAGTATTTTGCAATTTTAAAATAGTTTTTCTTAATTTTTGTGACCTATATTCCAAAATTAGCTTAGCGTAGGTAAAAAAATGCGTGCATTCGAGTTCTGTAATAAAAAAGGGGATTGCCATTAAAAAAAATCGATGACGCCATACCTCCTACGCGAGTCACCCTGTATGTATAGATTTTATTTTGAAAAAATGCGCAAATAAAAATAAAAGTCGACGGGTCCCATCGTTTTTTCCAAAAGTTATCCTTGAATTTTTAACGAATTTATCCACTACTTTACGAAATCAGTGTATATCAATGAATTTGTCTTTTTCGTGATTTTCTTGTCCCTAAGTATGGAATTCAGTCACCTATTTCTTTGTCTGATTTCGGAAAGTATTGTAATAGTCCCCCTTCACTTTACTAATTAAGTATATAATATTTTTTTCTAAATAAAATAATTAATGGTAAGGGAAGCTAAACTTAGTACAATTTATAAATAGTATCAAATTCAATTGCGAACCTGCCTGAGAAACTCAGGGTAAATTAAAAGAGTTTAACAATAATTACGACAAATAAGTGTTTTATTGCCCTTTTATTATTTTATCTATCCACAATAAATTAGGGATTAGCTCCGTAGAACAGAAGAAAAACTTGGTTGAGGGTGTAAATTCATAAAATTAAGGAAGAAAACTTGGTATGACAAATACTCTCAAATATTTCGAGCAAATGCACACTTTTCTTGTGACATTTAGATAACCTCTAAATTTGATTTAGTAAACACAATGATCCGCTAGTGCAAAACCAGCGTTAAATTGAATTTCAAAACACCAAAATGGCAAACATGCGTCAGGTAAATATTAATACTCTGACGTAGCAACTGCTAAACTCGTTTTGTTTCTAGTGTGACGTGGGAACCAACGCACTATAGTTTTGTGTTTTATATCCGGCCAAAACTAAACTATGGCTCTTCATCTCGTACACATTCTAATGTCGACGAACCCCGCGAATTATGGCGCTGCAGCACAGGCTTCCTGCGAAATCCTACCTTTATCGGATACCTCTCGGATGCTGGATATGCTCCCCAATGACGTCAGGGGATATATGGACTTGGGAATTGCTTGTTGGTTGGAATTTGTGCACGTACTGGTCTCTGAATATCTTCCCTACACGTAGCAGGCACTATTCTTGATGGACGATGCTGTTTACTTCTGGAATTCTGACGAATCTTTCTGTTGCCTGATCTTTTTTATTTATAATTTTATATGATAAATTGAGCAGCTCAATCTGGCTCTAACACAAATTTTACAAGCTCGTCTAGTTATTAATTAAAAAAAAGACAGACAGGTCACTTAGCAACTAGATTTTCAATTTTTATAAAGGAAATTAGAATTTATAACATGTTTAACTTTATAGACTCCAGTTTTAATGTCATATCGTTGCCTAACTATTAAAATTGTCTTTTTCTTGGAGTAATTGTCACTACCCTTGCTTTGCTGTTAAATCGCTTTTGTTTATAATGCACTGATACACTTGGAGTTCGTTTAACGTCTCACTAATTGTCTTTCGATAGGTTACCTTCCATTTTTCATTGCAATCATTATTTTGTTAGCAGGTTTCGTTTACCTTTCAGCTAATTTACCTTTTGCTGGCTTACACGTTTACTACATAACGCTCATATTGTTTCTGTATTATTATATTCACATTATGTCTGATATTAATACGTTCAAAGCCATCAGTTACAGATTAAATTTCATTAGCCCTTCCGATCATTTATCATATCTGAAACTCTGAATGTAGCCCTTCTGAAACCTGCTTTATTTCATTCTAACTTTTGTAATTATTAGTTATTGCTACTCACATCAAGTGCACTTATTAATGTAAAGTACTGATTATCTTGCAATTGATCAAATATTTAATTCTGTGCTCATGACTTTATTCATTTAGTTAATTAGGCAATCAGAACTTCTATGGGCAGTAAACCATTACAGTATATTTTTGTCATTCCCATAATATTTATTTTATTCACTGTCTTCTGTACGTGTCTCTTTTAGAAAACTGCAAAGCAATAGCCAGATCTCTATCACTCAACATTTTAAAATAACCTAAGGCGCTGGACGTATATTATAGAATATGATTGATCATCTAGGGGCCACTCTGTAGCTACTACAATGTTAACTAATGAAAAATATTTTGTTTAACTAATTATTTTATGCCGACTTGCTCAATAAAATTGTATTTTGAAAACTCAAATAAAGGGAATTACTAATTCTGAAATAATAACGTAATTAAATTTTTTCGTCTTTTGGCTAATTACAAATAATGAATTCCATATGTTTGTATGTAACATATTTACCTATTGAAAAGTGCACCCAATGTAAAGTGTTAGTTAAAAGTAATAAAAATGGTAGTTCGATAGAAATAAAAATCCTTAATGAACGTTTCTGGGCTACGACAGAGCTGCATCGCTTTCTTGCACTCTCAAAATCTCAGTCCGAATATTTAGCCGGCGCCCAAATATGGTTCAAACCATGTAAGAGGCAAGGACGCCCGTCAGCCTTGATAAACCTCGCCTACCCTCCAGGCTGACTGGCTTTGATCCACCTGTTTTATGACTTGCCAGTCCACATCATTGCATATCTTTACATTTCCGAAAAGGTGTTCCTTTGGGCGCGACCCTGCAAAACTAGCAACCGATTTGTAAGTGACAGCGCAGTCTTGCAAGTCATCTGGCCGTGAATTCTTCCGCCGACGATTTCGAAACCACTTTGTTTACCTAATGGAAAGAAAATGTGTGCAAGAGCATTGGAAAACACCATGCTCACATTGGCGGAAACTGGACCGCAATGAACCTCTCCTGTCGTTGCACAATCTGGAGGTTTCATTAATATTCATGAGAAAAGTATAATTTAAATTCGTAGATCTGTGTGGGATTATAAAACACTTAACTTTTATTATATAAATTTATGTTATGAATGAACTTGGCTGTTCCTAATTTTATGTAGGATTCTGGGTTATATTCGGAGCAATTTTTTAACCAATATCTACAAATTCAAGTGGCCTTGTTGATGCAACGAACGAAAGCATTATAATAGTTTAGTCATCGATATCAGCAATCGCACTAATTGCGTGCAACTAACGGGAATAATATGTAAATATGTGAGTCATTCGTAAATAAATCTATTTACTTTTATATATATGACAGACATACAACTATTGTTAAACAAATGGTCTACTAATGTCAAATTTAATTTTGATATTACCTTGAGTTCCATAACCTCCTATTGGAGCACTCATCTGTCTCCTTAAGTAGATATAAGGTTATATTATAGTTTTCTATTTTTTTATGACGGCAGGGCATTCCCTTTACTTTGAAATAATGTATGTGTCACATGGATTACTGACCATGCTGCTTAAAACCGTGTGTACTAGATGAAGTACTTCTGTGAGGTGTGGCAAATCAACAAAAGGGAGGAAACAAGTTACTAACAATGGAAGTGGATTATTGGTCGGAGTATCCCGTAGGGATAGAGTATGGAACACGAGAATAGAGAAAACTATGAATGCCGAAAAGATAATATTAGATGAAATAGAAGACAGACAGCTAACCTGGTACGGCCATGTGAAATTGTAAGTATTAGAAAAGTAATGTTCCAACCAAACTTAAAAGATTGCGATTGAATTGATCGCAACAGATGGAGACTGGAAACCGGAAAACTTCCAAGAATGTTCTAAACCGGATATTTAGGTAGTGATATACATATACGAGAGCGGTGCTGAAAATATTTATAATGTTACGCTCATCTAATAGCAGTAGAAACAAAATTAGTAGCAATAATTTTTTTACCACGACAGAGAGTAGACCTGCTCTGTAGACATGTTGCAAGCCTTTGATCTAAGACAGTGAAGAGCACGGGGAATCATGTACCGGAGTATGACAAGAGGAAGTGTTAAGTCCACTGCTGTTTATCATCCTGTTAGATCATACAAAATGAGAGATAACAGAAACCCAAGCGGGCTATAGAAACATGGCGTGACAGCAAAATGAGAGCTGCAAAAGAAATCTGGAACCGGACGTTGAAGCAAAGAAATATTTAAATAAGTAGAAAGAAGACAGTGATAAATGGCCATACAAAAGTGAAAACATTCCCGCTAATTACACTTGAAGACGAAAGATTAATTCAGGTGGAAAATTTTACATATTTGAGGGCTGCAAAAGAGGTATGACTAATGAATCTAACAATAGAACACAGTTGGTACCCGAATTATGCTACCCAAACATACAAACACAGTAGCCAGCAAAGACGATGCATTAAAAAAAGCAAAAACAAGTGTACTCAATGTAAAATTTGTGCCAACATTAACATAAACCTGCGAAACGATCACTAACGAAAAAATAGAGCGCGAGAACACAAGCACGTGAAATGAGGAACAGAATGGGTAACCAAGAGAGATCATGCACATATTAGAATGAAACTACAGAAATAAAATAGAAATAAACCTACTAAGATGGTTCGGACACAATCAAAATAGACAATGAAAAGAAGTGACGAAAACCTGGGAAGCAAAACAGGTAGGTGAAAAATTAAGGAGACGATCAATAATAACCTGCGATGTGAGAAAGAAGAAATGACAAAGATTTCGACAAAGGGATAACTAAAAGAGATAAATGTACGGGGATTCGTTTAGGATAGCAAAACGTGAAAATATATGACCAGAGGAGAACAAGATTCGGTGTAAAGGGACAAGTACAGGGAAACAAAATTTCATCGTACTGCGAAACGACACAAAGGAAAAAGAAAGATCAAAAACGAGGAGATCCTCGTCATAATTTATTATTAATCAATGTAATGTAAGGAATGGCTTTGGCGTAAATTTGTTGATGAAACTCCATCCCGACCACCATTTGAAAGATCGAGATAATGCAATAGAGCAGGTTCACACGTACAAATGCTAGAGTAATGATATTAAAATACCAAAATATAAATCAAACACCTGGACAACATTCGGCAAGCTCAGTTACATCTCCATGATGCATCGAGGTATTAAAAAAATACAAACTGCAAGAAACACATTTGTAACCTGAAGACATTGAATATGCAAGGTAGTAAACAATGTCAGAATCAGATTCCCTGAAAAGAAACACTTAGTAATGCTCACTGCATCAATTTGTAAAAAGAAGACAAAATAATTCAGGAGTTGATATTCGAAACCGAGCTCTCAAGCACATGTCAGACCGAGTCATAAACTTCAACCACTGCACCACAAACAAGTGCGCGTTGCATGCGCTTCTAGTTATGTTATAAAAATTCTACATAATTTTCGTCATTTTGGTCGAGGGTAATGCCTGAGCTATGTACTAATTGATACTTTTATTTATTCCTCAATTAAAGCTACAACAGACAATATCTTACACACTGTATATATTTGACAGAAAGTATATTCCGTTTCGTGCCTGGTAACGATCTAATCGGCATGCAAAGTGTTGTCTTCCTCCAACAAATTACTTTTGAGCTATAGCACCAATAGACGAACAGATTAATAAACAGACGAACAGATAGACAGGCAGATCGTATTCCTCAATATTTTCAAATATCGCAATGCTACCAGAGTATACTTGAGGGCCCGCTAGACTCAGTGGAAATTGCATACAGTTTTTTAAATGACGTAATTACCCAATATAATAAGCGCCAGAAAGTCTCTAAGTTACAGCAAATACACCCAGATAGGTCGGGAACTTATAAACCCAGTTAAGCACAGCACACGTCAACAAAATATCTAAAATATAGAAGGTAAGCAGTAGCGAAATCAAACGATAAACGACATAAATATTGCATAGGATTTATTAAGCAACGCTGCATAAAATAGTCAGTACATTCGTTCTTAAAGGCATTACTTCTCTACAACAACAGTTTCAACTTCCCTACATTAATACACCTAGAGCTAGTAGTACGAATATCATTACCCCAGTGTTATTAGGTCGTGAGTTACTTATATTACAGTTCGGGCTTCTGCAGTGGTTGAATTGAATATCCTCCAAACGAGCTCTTACAGCTATGCTGTCGTTGGTTGAGGGTACTGGCCGAGGTCACCAGCAAATCATTGAGGCGATGGGGCCCAAAATCAAATTATGCTCCCAGAAGCAGTGCATTCTCCAAGTAGGCAGAATCGGCGGAGCCCCAAAACTCCATGATAAATGAACAATATTTTACTAAAGCAAAACTGTTTTACTTTAAAACTGTCCTAACGTTTGCTTTTTAAAGGTATAAAATATAAAGCAGCACATTTACAAAGTTTATAAAACGAACACAAAAACCAGTAAATATAAATTACAATGATATTATTAAATCAATTTCGCAATATTGAAAGATTTACGTTTACGTTGAGATAATAAAAGCTTGACAACGGTGGTTTTTTACATAACAACGACGTTCACGAAGATTTGGAAAGTGAATTGTACCAACACGTCAATATATTAAATTATCGAACAATGGATAAATGTATATTTTTTATTCGTTCACTAGTGAAGATTAGTGAACTTGATGCTGCTCTTTTAATAAATACAGAAAATAAGAAAGCGTACTTTTTAGTAAATGTAGAAGTGATTTAAAAAAAAACTTGAAATAACATTTGCATCAGATGAGACAGGTAAGGCAAACCCACGTCGTCTCTATGACATCACGAACCCATATCTAGACATTGGTAGAATTGTTTGAATTTTTGTTAGTCTGTGTCGTAGTTACTAGTACGCCTTGTATTGTAGCAATATATTTTATACTACCTGAATCTTTTTAATTTATTTAAAATTATTCACTTCCGAAGTAAAATTAATTTTCGGAATGGTTGACAACAATTTTTCTAATCAGCGCTAAATGTGAATTAATTTGAGACTGAATTAATTGCCCTGAAATTTGTCATATCGCTAACCCTGAACGGACTTCCCATGGAGAGATTTAAATATTTGTTAATTCAATATTTATTATTCATTTTTCAAGGAAATGTAGGAAATGAATATATATGATTTAAATTGCGTCCTTTCCTAAAGTAAAAACTCCACCCTGACCTCGAAGTGCACAGCGATCATATTTGAAGTGCCTCCAAACCTACCACCAAAAACCTTTTATAAACGGGGGAAGCGTTTTCAATTAGAGTTCTATAACTTGAACTTCTACGCCGTTTTTATTAACAACTATTTATATTAAATTAGCCACACAATAAATTACAGTTTTTTATATAGAATTCCAGATTATATCTATGGATAATGAGAGAAAACTACGCCCTTCGTACATTCAATTCTCACATAAATTGCATTAATTTGTAGAAACCAGTCAACGCTTATACATCGATATGCGGTAATACACGATTTGAAGTTCATCTGCTCGCTCTAAGTGGGATTATAAATATTTATTTTAATGGACCATTAGTGTGATAAAATAAGTAAGGTAAGTGATCTACTTAGCTGGGGAATTTAAAATATCAAGGAATTCTGCTAAAGATAACGTTTATGGTTTCACAATGGAACACCCAATTAATAATAATGAATCCAGTTTATAGCTCTCTTGGATTAATATATATATTTCGCTTTCGGCCCGTGTTTTACATGTTTGTATTGTTGATATTATAATTTCCAAAGATGCTTTGCCAATATTTCATATAATTGAAGATAATATAATACGTTTACTACAGTTGTCAAGTTAGCTCATTAAATTCAAATGTGTCTTGATCGCTCAAGGACCACGATTTGCATAAATATTAGATCAAAGAGTTAAATATTTAGGTCGTTAACCTAAAAAAATAATTAAATACTAAGATAAGCCTCATAAATTTACATAATTGAGAAATTTATTGGAAACCAATAGAATAAATATTAAGAAGTTATGATAGAAATGAATGTACACGTTCCTCTAACTTTAATAATAAAATCCCGATAGCTGCAACTATTCCAGAGTATTGCACAATAAACGAACATTTGTCTAATTAATCGACCTTTTATTGTCTAGTTTCCGTTACGTGCCTGATTAAAGCAAATATGAAATGCATGTTAATCAATTGCATTTTAATTACAGGCATGCACGATATCTATACAAATTAAAAGTTCTGTTGCAAAATGCAGTCTTTAAAAATGCATTATTATTTAACGATTCTGCGTGTTGTGTAAATAATTATCGTGTTACTGTTACGATGTTACATATTTCATTTATTCTCATCACGTTGGCGGAGGACTGAACAACAAAATCACGATCTGCACACCGGAATTGTTACGTAGGTGAGCTAGATGTAAAGTAATCTAAGAATTTATATGCGAATTCGGTAGTAACGGTTGTTTTAAATTTTGGAATAGCGAGTCGAAACTCTATGCTGGACTGCAACCCTCGCCGCGGCAAACATTTTGTGAAAGACACTCAAACATTTTATGACTAATGGAAGACCTATTTTCGTAGTTCTCGTGTTTTAAGACTGAACAGTTTAAATAGATACTGCCACACAATGCTTTCGCAAAGTAATTTAAAAGAGTGGCGTTTATGGTACTCCAATAACTAAAACATGATTTCAATTTGCTTGTTCGGCCTCATCATCAATCTATTATCGAATGAAACTTAACTATTGATCAAAAATTTAATTACGAGCTTCTGGATAGTATTGCATATAACTCTGTCATATTGCAATGGTTGTTCTGTTTTATTATAAACAATCCTCAAGAGAACAGTTGAGCCATCGAGGCTGCCAGATTTTTTTAATGTAAAGTGTACATTGAGAGTTCACCCAATATTTCAACTCAACAGCTCTTGTAATTTTATCACTTCTCGGCTTATTTCATGTATTTATCATTAATATTAGAGAAGCTGCGTAAGCGCAGTTGCGATTGCAATGGGGGTCGGTGAGACCATTCACAGTTGGGCTCCAAATTAGAATCACAGACCTAAGAAATAGGGTAACAAGGTCAAACACATCACTATGACACACACCTAACACAATGGTTGCTGCGCAAGCACAAAAGATGCGCTCCAACATTGTATCCCGAATTTGGGGAAAGTTCAGCATTGTACCGCCAGATGCAATCGCATAAAGCACCGGCCTCTACACCGCGACCGCCAGGTAAAACGAGTTTATTGATAATACACACATACATCATTAATCCTGTCTTTCAGAAGCATTTCAATCCAATCTTCCGTATACACTACCTATTAGTATAACCCCTTTAGGAAGCTCTCTGCTATTTAAAAGTTCTCTATACTTAAGAAGTTCTCTGCTACAGCTTATTGATAAAGTTCTACAAGTTCACGGCAGCCCCTTTCATCATTTACACCACTTTCTAGGATGCTGACGTTCCACTATTGGGAATATACCACTTAAAATCACATTGTTTTTAAAATATCCCTTTAATAGGAAATTTATTCAATCTTTTACGATTGCATACAATCTATTTTTTTCTATAATTTCTCTTAGAAGAAATTAGACACTGTTTACTATTTTTAATTAAACTTCTCTTAGCACCCAGTCTAGTTAATTAGGTAGTATTAAAAATTTGATATAACGATTGAATCAATCTAATATCAAAATTACTATACAAATTTCGAAGGACCTTTTGCTAAATCTGTCTAATAAGTTAACAAGCCAACCTTACCTGGTGTTTTGGGTATCAACTCGGCAGCTAGGCTCTTCAAAAAACTTCTTTTCTTCCTGTGACAAATTCGTGCACAACAACACCCAAATTGACAAATTTTCTTCTGTCACACACAAACAAAAAACTGGACCACCAGATTATTGTTCAAATATTTATATATATTTGTTCTCAGTAAGGTGGCTGTCACGTCATAAACTTAAACAGCAAAAGGTTTGACATACGTTGACGGAACATACCGCCCACCAAAAATAAGGTCTACACGAGCTTTTTTTTTTTTACAATTTTTTTTTTTTTAAAACAACTACTAACACTTATTAAGAAAAAACTAAAAGTACCATTATTGCGACGGTAGAGGGCACAATTTAGTACAAGGACGCTGCATTACCCCCTGCGTAGTTTTGATTGTTGCAACTCTGCAAATTCCATCTTTTCCCGGATGGATACTAATTATTCTGCCCAGTCTCCAAACAAGGGGAGGGGTCAGCTCGTTTTTAATAAGAACAAGTGTTCCTATGTCTAAATTTTGGAAGGTGTTAGTTTTATACCACTTAGATTTTTGATACAATTGATGCATGTATTCATTGTTCCAACGGGACCAAAAACTCTGTTGCATGCTTTGTATTAATTGCCAACGAGAAAGTCTATTAATGGGAAGATGAGACAGTTCTGGATTTGGAGGAGCAGTGAGAGGCTCTAGCGTTAGGAAATGACCAGGCGTTAACGAGCTAAGATCATTGGGGTCAGCACTTAGGCTGCATAACGGACGGGAATTCAATAAAGCTTCAATTTGGGTCACTAAAGTTAACAACTCTTCAAAAGTTAATATTTGGGCACCAATGACTCTGTATAAGTGAGTTTTAACTACTTTTATACCACTCTCCCAAATTCCTCCAAAGTGTGGTGCAGAAGGTGGGTTAAAATGCCACGTGATGGCTTCGCTCTCAGCGGCCATTTTCAAACAGTCTTTTAATTGGTGGGCTCGCTCCAATAAAATTAGTGCCACGGTCGCTGTAGATGTCTGAGCACCTACCCCGACGAGCAATAAAACGACGTAAACAAGCTAAAAAGGCATCAGTAGTTAAATCTGACACTACTTCCAAATGGACTGCTTTTACTGATAAGCATACAAATAAACACAAATAAGCTTTTGAAGCTTTTGCACCCCTAGTGCGTTTTGTAACAATTGAAAATGGACCTCCAAAATCCACACCAACATGAGAAAAGGGTTTTGCTTGAGAAACCCGAAATTTAGGTAAATCGCCCATAGAGTATACAAAACTATTAGGTCTAAATCTAAAACAACGATAGCATTTTGATAAACAACTACGAATACGGCTACGGGCACCAAGAATCAAAAAATTTTGCTGTAGCAAATAGTGAGTGGTGTTTACGCCAGAATGTAAGTTTTGATAATGAATTTGTAAAATCAATAGTTTTGAGAGAACATGAGAAGAAGGAAGTAGCGCTGGATGTTTAGCTTCAAATGCTAATTCTGATTGAGATAGTCTACCTCCAACACGTAGAGTACCTTTTTCATCTAAAAAGGGGGCTAATTTCATAAATGTCTTGGGAAGTTTCTTACCACGACGAAGAGCCGAAATTTCTTGTGCAAAGAATTGCTCTTGGATTACTTTTACCAAACATAAGAGAGCTTCATGAAGTTCCTTTTGAGATAAGGGTCCCAAAATTTTGTCAGAACATCTAGTATTTCTAACGAAACGCAAACAATAAGCAATAACACCCTGTATTTTACGAAGAGATGAAATACGCGTGAACAACGAATCAATAGCGTTTGAAACAATTTGACCTATCAAAACAATTTTCCTTTCTTCTAAGTCACTATTTTCATATACTACTCTTTTATTAGAATCCTCTAGAGGCCAATCAGTAGAAGATAAACGAAGCCACGCAGGTCCCGCCCACCATGAGGGAAACGCCATAAATTCTTCTGGGAGGAGACCTCGAGATGCTGCGTCGGCGGGGTTCTCAAACGAACGTATGTGATGCCAACATTCCGGTGGAAGCCGTTCTTGAATGAGGCTCACTCTATTTGACACAAAGGTTTTCCACCGATGCGGAGAAGATCGAATCCAATTTAAAACAATTGTGGAGTCAGACCAAGCAAAAATACTATCTATGGTAATAAGGTGTTGAAGCGTATTTCTCACCCATAACACAAGAGAAGATAACAACACCGCAGCACATAACTCAAGGCGAGGGATCGACAAAGACTTCAAAGGTGCAACCTTTGATTTGGCACAAAGTAACGAAACGATAACTCTACCATCTGGGTATGCACAACGAAGATACACTACACTGGCGTAGCCTTGCTCTGAAGCATCGCAAAAAGAATGAAGCTGACACAATACAGACGTATGATCTGGCACTACAGCTCGAGGGATTTGCACCGAAGCAATACATGGTAATTGAGCCTTATATTGCCGCCACTTGTTCACAATTTCTGGAGGAAGAGCATCATCCCACCCAACACCTAAAATCCATAACATCTGTATGAGACGTTTTGCAAAGAATATAACGGGACACAAGAACCCAAGGGGGTCATAAATACTAGCTATTTCCGATAAAATCGAACGCTTAGTACAACACCACTCACGAGATTTCACAACAAAGGAAAACGAATCTATTAAGGATTGCCAATGAAGGCCAAGAACTTTAGTAAAAGTATCCTTTTCAAGGTCAAAAGATAAACTATGTTTCGAACAATATTCATCAGGGATGGTTTCTAACAGAGAAGAATGGTTGCTTGACCATTTGCGTAATTCAAAACATCCTGAACCACATAATCCTAAAACTTGTCTTTGAAGTTCAACCGCATCTTCTATCGAATTAGCACCACAAACAAGATCATCGACATACAAATTATTTTCAATAGCTTGAGAAGCCAAAGGAAAAAGCTGTCGTTCTTCCTCCGCCAATTGCAACATGGTACGAATAGCGAGAAATTGAGCCGAAGAAACCCCATACGTCACTGTGTTAAGCTGATAAATTTGCACAGGTTCTGTACGAGAAAATCTCCAACATATTAACTGATAACGCCTTTGATCCTCTGCAATTAAAATCTGGCGATACATTTGCCGAACGTCACACGTAAAAACGAATGAATATACACGAAATTTAAGAAGAATGGCAGCAATGTCATTCTGAAGCTTAGGGCCTATCAACAGCGAATCATTGAGCGAAGTTCCATTCTCATCTTTGGCCGAAGCGTTAAAAACTACACGTATCTTCGAAACATTATTTTCAGTTTTGAACACACAATGATGAGGAATAACATAAGAGTTTAAACCTTTGGGAAGTACATCAAGAAGAGACATGTGACCGGAATCTAAATAATCTTTCATAAATTCTACATATTCTTTTCGAAGTACAGGATTAAAATCAAATTTACGCTCAAGAGTAAAAAGCCTGCGTTGAGCTATATCTAAAGATTTGTGAAAAATAGGTTCATCAGATTTGAATGGGAGAGAGACCCCGAAACGACCCTCGGGAGTTCTAAAATAAGTTTTCTGAAAATGAATTTCCGCCTGGTGTTCTTCTGGAGAAATAGAAATCTTTTCAGGAACTTCCTCAAGTTTCCAGAATGATTTTAAAGTATCATCTGAACAAGGAGTATCAATTGCCGCAAAGAAAGATTGCACTGGCTGAGGCAACATTGAAGTGGAAGCCGGTCCAACTAACATTACCCCAAAAATTGTATGAATACCAATGAGAGAACTATCACCATTTTGCTCAATACCCGGAAGCACAATTGAAGAATAAATGTCTGCACCCAACAAAATATCCACAGCACCAGGTTGGTTCCAGGTAGGATCTGCCAATTGAAATGGTTTCAAATGAACTATATTTAAAGGAGATAAGGTAGCGGAAGGTATATCAGAACAAATTGTAGGAAGAATAATAACATCCAAAGGTAATGGCAGTTGCGAAGAGCCAAGAGGTCTAATCAAACAACGAGATACACCTAGAGAAGATCTAGTAGACATCTGTCCTAATCCTGCAATAGGAATTGAAGAACGAACACGAGGTAAATGAAGTCTACGAGCACAATTGTCGGTCATAAAACTTGCCATTGAACCAGGATCACACAAGCCTCTCACACGGTGAGGTTGACCATTCACATCTAAAATTTCCAAAATAACTGTAGACAATAATACAGTTTTACCTATCTGAGTATGTAGCACACTAGTACCCACATGTACCACAGGACTATCAGACGGATTCGAAGAAGTAGTCTGCGTTTCAGTTCGAGAATCACCACTATTAATGATAAAATGTAACAACGTATGATGCCTTTTCGCACAACTAGAGCAAGAAACTTGAGATGGACACGAAGCCACACCATGAGAATCTTTCAAACAATTAAAACACAAACGAGCACGTTTTACAGCCGCATGACGATCCCTAGGTGTCATGGACATAAACTGAGAACAACGATATACTAAATGATCTCCCTGACAAATGTTACACCCTACACGAGATCTCGAAACTAACTTTTGTGAACCACTGGAGGAAGCAGTTTGTACAAGTAAAGAATTAGGTTTAAAATATGAACCTTTAGATTGTTGTGGAAAATGAGGTTTACCAACCGAGTCTCCTACACGAGATGATTTGAAACCTGATGAAATATTGGTTGATACCTTCGATGTAGCAATAGTTTCTAGAGCAACGCACTGTTTTAATAGGAAATCCTTCAAATGTGAATAGGTAGGAATTTCCATTGCATCACCATGTAGCTCGAAACGTCTACGAATTGCAGGAGGTAATTTGTCTTCTAACAAATCGACAACAATAAAATCCCAAGCTAATATGTCAAAACCCAAAGTATCTAAAATGGCTAAATTTTGAGAAAATGTATCCACAAGACAACGTAATTCTTTCGAGTTTTCGGAGGTCAAAGGACGATAATTTTTCAAAATATGCCAGTGACTGCTAGCTAACATACGCTTATTTGAATATCTCTCTATGACTGTTTTATAAGCTAACTGATAGTTTTCCGGAGTTAAAGGAATAGACTTCACTAAAGAAAGAGGTTCTCCATCTAGAGAAAGCAATAAATATTGAAACTTTTCAATTTCCGAAAGCTGTCTTTGGTTGTGTACTAAACTGTCATAGAGACTTATGAATGATTGCCAAGAGAGCAGATCACCAGAATACTTTCTAAGTTCTAATTTAGGTAGATTAACATTTAAACATGACTTTTCAAACTCAGTTGACTTTGCTTCAAGCACAGGTGCTTCTAACACTGGGGGGAAAATTGATTCAAAATGTACACACGATTCAAAATATTGATTTTCAACTTGTTTCCGAATAATCTCTTGTGCTAGCAAATCTGAGTCATTGGTCTGGGTAATAACTTTTAAATGCAAATCTTTAAACTCTTTGTACAATGTATCTAAAGTCCTATATTTTACTTTAAATAAAAATCGCAAATTCTCGTTAACACTTGCCTCACTTGCTAATTCAAAGATTTCCTCAATTTGCGAGATTGCAATTTGTCTAGCTAAAAATGTTTCCTTCTTTGGAGCCATAATTATAGACAATTAAACTCTAGCTGTATCTAATCAAAAATTTGTCAACACAAAGTACAAGTTGTACTGTTCAATAAAATTCAAAGAATACAAAGCAGCAACAAATACACAAAAATAATGAGCAGGCAATAGTAATTTACGATACAAGTAACGTTATCAAGCTTTTTACATTACGAGAGAATAGTTTGAATGAACGAGCGACGTTAGGAGCGAGTTCTTTAAAATTCTCGAGTAATGTAGAAAGCAGATAACGTTACGTATATCGTAACACGGTTTATTTTATCCTAAAATACTAATCTTTTAAGAAAAATAGGAAAAATGGTTATTAATGACATTTACAACAGCGAGTGGTGGTATCACTAGTAAGATAAAAACTCAATACTGTATTGTTGGTAGCACTGTCAGGTTATGTTAAATTTGAGATTTTCAGGTTAGGTTTTGCGTCAGTTTGTGTCAAATAACAAACAAAACCTAACCTACTAACATCGAATTTGACATAGACTGACAATACACTTCAGTGCTGTCAACATTTGATTAAATGCTAATAAAGCATCATTATGTTATTTTTCTTAACAACACTAGTGCTGTTAAATGCATCTTAACGCAACTTGTTGCTAAGGAGTTATTGTCATAATAACATAATAGGATAAAATAAAAATAATAACAAACGCAGGTAATATAAGGTTGCAACGACCTTTATCACTAAATGCAAAATAAATATTTAAATATACCAAAACACCGTAAAACAACTCTATGCAAACGTTATTTTCTCAGTGAACTGTAACTAGTTTGTTAATCCAACGGACCGTTCTATCCCGGCTCGAGGACCAAAAATGAATCAATCTAATATCAAAATTACTATACAAATTTCGAAGGACCTTTTGCTAAATCTGTCTAATAAGTTAACAAGCCAACCTTACCTGGTGTTTTCGGTATCAACTCGGCAGCTAGGCTCTTCAAAAAACTTCTTTTCTTCCTGTGACAAATTCGTGCACAACAACACCCAAATTGACAAATTTTCTTCTGTCACACACAAACAAAAAACTGGACCACCAGATTATTGTTCAAATATTTATATATATTTGTTCTCAGTAAGGTGGCTGTCACGTCATAAACTTAAACAGCAAAAGGTTTGACATACGTTGACGGAACAACGATTCCATCCATTACTCCCAACCTCAAACATGCCACCTCCTAATCACGCCTTCAACTGCAGACGTTCCCCCTCACCTCTGCACATCAAAATTCCGTATGCTGAAAATGTACTCCATTTTATTTCCGTTACTGATTTATCCAACTAAATTGATATCAGGCTATAATTTTTCTTTAGTACTTTTCTTATACATTATCTATGTTCTCGAATTGCAGTTCAACCAGCTGCTTCTATATACTTTGACTGCTTCATTGAGCTACCTACCATTATGAGAATGAACAGAAAGTAATCTGACTCATTGTCACTTTCCAGTGACAAGAAGCTGTATAATTTTAGTCTTACTCTAAATTAAGTTTTTCAGTGTTAGTTTATTGTATTAGTTTTAATTCAAATAATATCACGTTAATGAAATTGTATTATTATTGAGATATCAAATGTCATTGGTGGCTGCCCAAATCTTTTAATATAATTATTCATTTACATGCAATAAATTATCCGAAAGTAATCGAGAACCGCAAACCCCAGACACTTAAATGCAAGAAAAGATAAAAATAATCTACGACGTACTGTGAGACCCTAGAATGCTTTGAAACCATATACACCTTACCATGGTTACAAATATTACTGTAGTAGAAATATTAAAGAAATGAATAGTTCAATCCGTATCTACATTGAAATAGATGTGTTTCATTGAATTCACTAATGTTTAGTATTCCTACCAGTGTTGAATTCAGACTGATTACTCCGGGGGGGAAAATGAAACGTCTGGGGGGTATTTTTACCTATTCCACCGCAATCCGCCCATTATTTTAAAGATTTAAAGAAACATGAATATGAAGTGGTAATGTTTCCGGGGGGGAATTTTGTTATGCCCGGGGGGGAATTTCACCCCCGGTCACCCCCCTGGATTCAACACTGATTGCTACAGAATAGCAAGTCTTAACAGGACTCAATCCTGTGGGAGAGAATAGGTTATGCAAAACCCGCAATAAAGAATATAAAAAATTACAATGTAGAATAAGAAGAGAAATCAAGCCAAAGAAGGTATGAATACTCAGAGATGGAAGAACTTCAAAAAACGCGAAATTGTAAATGTTTGTTACAAAAGTAGATGACTTAGTACTTTCAAGATTCTACATTTTTTTATAACCTAAAGATTCTTTGTTTGACCTTAACATATCCCTTTGAACTCACAAATTGTTGTTTTTGTCAAGTCAATAAATAGTTTTCATAATAGTTGAACCCCGAGGTAAAATTTTGATATAGTGTTTCATGTTAGTTAGGTTAGAAAAAAGATTCTCTCTCACTATCCCAACAAGGGAACAGTGGGAGCAAAAAAGGGTTAAGCTCCAGTCGAATGCCCTGATATGCTACACGGATGGTTCTCGAGTGGCAGAAAGGCAATCCTCTGGAGCAGGAATTTATATGGAAGGCCGAGGGGTACAAGAAAGCTATGCTTTAGGAAGATTCACCACGGTATTCCAAGCAGAAGTTTATGCCATCCTATCGGTGGCAACAAGGAACGAGGTCAGGATATCCCCAGAGCAAAAAATTTATATTTGCTCTGATAGCCAAGCCGCACTGAAAGCAATCTTCTCGGCCAGGACAAGATCAGCTCTTGTCCAGGAATGTGGAGATGCTTTAGCCGAATTGGCAAGGGAAAAGGAAGTCGAGCTCATCTGGGTCCCGGGACACACAGGGGTCCAAGGCAACGAGAAGGCGGACGAACTAGCCAAACTCGGAGCCGGGGAAACCTGTTTTGGACCGGAACCCCTTCTGGGTATAACGAGGCAGCAGGTCTCAGCAGCCGTAACCGAGTGGGCCTACAAGACCAGCGAGGAAAAGTGGAAAGGATGCAGGGGCTGTCGTCAGGCAAAGTACCACATAGCGGGATTTGATTCAAAGAAATCGGTCTGGCTAATGGGAAGGAGCCGAAGAACCACAAATCTTTTGATAGGGATCTTGACAGGCCACTGTAAACTAAAGAGACACCTAACACTGATAGGGGTAGAGGAAGATCCCATTTGCCCAAGATGTGGGAGGGACGAGGAAACGTCCTTTCACTACTTGGGAGAATGTGAAGCGTACCAGCGACTGAGGTATAGAACCTTTGGGGCACCTACGCTTCAAATGGAAGAGTTGAACTCCCTATCCTGGGCCGAAATTATGATCTTCATTAGAAAATCAGGAAGGTTTAAGCAGGGAGAAGAGCTCATCGAAGAGGACGATAATGAAGGTGGTTGAGGGGATGGCATGGGGTTGGCAAAAAGGGCCTATGGTGGCCTACTTGCTAGACTTCGGTCTCCCCACAACTACTACTACTACTTCATGTTAGTGCATTAAACGTTGATTTAAAGACAGGAATTTGTTGTGGTATCTTAGCCATTGAAGCATAGCACAATCATTAATAATTAAATTAAAAAGAGTAATATTTATGTCGATCTTAGCAGATTTGTTGGTTTCAAAGCAGGGCATTGGGAGTATCATAGCAATAATAGAATACCTATCTGTGCTTTTTCGCCAACGTTTAATAAGATTTCTTTACTTTGGAAGGAGATAGCTCGATATGGTACACTTGAGGTTTGATTGTTGATTTGTTCACTCGAGATTTACTATTTGGAGTGGAGCTCTTTTCCCGCCGTGAACGAATTGGACTTATCGATATAATGGTTGAATTTTCACGGTCGAGCTTTGGCATTTCACCATTTTGACTATCCTGAAACGGGACTTGACTTCACGAGTATCTTGAGCAACCCCTCTCGCAAGCTAGTCGCGGATGATTGGGGGCTTCACTACCATTGCCTCCCAACGTGAACTGACCTGTAGTAAGTGCTGCGCGGTGTTGCTGTAAACTTCCAATTATACCGTAACAACTGAAGAGAGATACAAATTGTGTATTCGCAATACGCCTTACTGGTAACGCGAATACAAATCGACAAATACATACAAGATGAGTAACGACCAATATCATCCAAAAGATGTTCAGTTCTTTGCATTACTATATCACACAAAGTGGCGCTAAACGTATTTTATTTATTTTTTTTTACTCTGTTCACACAAGTTACTTACGCAGTTTCATTAGAGTAGGTCACTATTGATTAAACAATTACGACGAAAATTGTAAATTTGTAAAATACCGAGGTCGAAAGTAATACTTCGGCAAGATGTGCCGAAGTAATAGTAAATTCGGGGAGATACGCAAATTATAGCACATAACTTAAAAAATTGGTCACAAATTATTTATTTTGGAAACCATTGAGTTTTTCGATGCAACTAAGTGCACCTTTATTTGTCGAATTGAAATATCGTAGCTGCTGCAACAAAGAATAGGGATAATAAAACAGGTACCGCTCCGCACAAACAGATTGAATTTCAGTTGCTTGAGAATTTGAAAAAAAATATTAAACTATAGCTACCAAATTCAAAAATTACATTTTCTTGGGAGGCTTCCCAATCGTTTCGTAACACCCTGTATAGTATCCTATTGAGTTGTTATACAGTATATACGTTTGTTTTAGAACAGGAGCTGCGAACTAAGGTAGCGAAAGTAGTAAAGTAACCACGTATAAATGATCACTTTAAAGATATACCAAATTAAAACCAGACTTCATATAAAACTTGACGATTATACAGCATAATTCAGTTTCTACAATTTACAAGTTGACTTGACATTAATTAGGTGCTACGGAAATTCCAGTTAAATGTAAAGTTCAATAATAATTTGGCCTGGTAATTTACTCTTGATAAATGCCACATAATATTATTTAAACTCAAAATATTACTTTTGTATATGTTGGGAGGTCGTAGATTCGGTTCTCGCGGCCGTCTACTTTAACTTGGACTTTTAGGTGACTTTCCTGAGTCAACAGAGCACTTTCTCTGAGGCGAATTCAGGAGCGGCACTTTCCCACCTTGCCTTTCTTCCATTCTTTACAGTCGCTTTCCTTGTCCGTCCTGCAATTACTGTTCGTTCCTGAAAAGGGCGTAAGGTCCCTATAGTAGCCCCTCCTATATTGAAATTATCTTTTCACCTGTAATTATGTTATTCAAACAATCTGGGTTGTTTTAAAGATACATGCAGAGATATTATTTCCTAAGATAAAATTTACTTAATTTTCTCCTGATGAAGGATAAAAGCATGCCTTTCACTTTTTGATTTAAAACATCTCACCAAAGTAAATTTGAAAGTAGAAACGAACAGGTAGAAGAAAAAGAGGACGTCTTAGACTGACCTGGTCAAAACAGTTAGAAGAAGCAATGGACATCAGATGCCTCAAAGAAGGAGATTGGGGCGATCGTTGGGCTTGCAATGAAGGTTGCGAGATACACTAGGGGTGCAATAAACTCCCTATATAGATATACATAGTTAAAATGTGTGTTTATAAATTTTAGATGATTTATTAATCTTCAAAGACTAGATGAATTTACTTTAAATAGGTCGGAAACTTGTAATTGTTTTTTCATTATTATAACTAATGTCTAAATGAACTAACGTGGTGCATTTAGTTTAAATTTTCTTTAAATTATGTTATAAATCTAAAGTTACCTATACAGGATGCCCGCTTTTCGAGCTTAAGCATGGAAATCTCGGTTATCTTAAGAGATACGAAGTCCGTTAAATTGGGGCAAAGTTCTGCATTTTTGTGCTTATTACTAATTGCAAATGAATTTCACCTATCATTTTTAATTTTCAAAATATAGCAAAAAATGGAATGTGCAATTTTAGTTTTTATTATTTTGTTCGAAAAACAATCAACTTAGCCATTTTTAACTAATACATTATATACAAGAAAAGATAACTAGTAGATGAAATAGAAAGATATAAAATACAAATACTAGGACTAAGTGCGACAAAACAGAAAGGAAGTAGAGAAGCAGCTCTATAAAAAGGATTTTTATGACCAACTATAAAACAAAGAGCGAAAGGCGGAGTTGGAATCACTTTAACACAGGAACTAAGTTAAATAACAACAAATTGGGAAGCACGTATAATAAGACTAGACTTAGAACTGAAAACTCGCCATAATTCCAATATACGTACCAAGAGAAGACGATGCCGTACTAAAAAAAGAATCTTCTATAATCAACTGACCATAACGGTAGAATATTCTAGAAATGCATGCACTCATGCGCTTGAAATGCCAAGATCGGGAGAGATCATAGTAGAGGACATGGAGTAATTGGAAAGTATAATGCAGAAGATGTCATAAACGAGAATGGAAGGAGAATGCTTGAGTTTTGCCTAGAAAGTCAACTACTAATCGGAAACACATACTTTATACGCTTTACGGACGTTTCGCCCCCGCCGTTTCGCCCCCGACCGTTTCGCCCCCGAAGTTTCGCCCCCAGCCGTTTCGCCCCCTAACCGTTTCGCCCCCGAACCGTTTCGCCCTCGAACCGTTTCGCCCCCGAAGTTTTACCTCTAGCTGTAGCCAGCTTCAGCTGATTCCAGTTGCACCACGAGGAGGTAGCTGGTAGGATTTCTGCAACCGTTCTTTTATTTTTTAATCCAAGAAATAAAAAGTATGTCGCAAAATCAGCTCGTGCGAAAATAATCGTTGAAGATTTTGAAAATAGTCAAGTTATTGATTACTTGCGTGGGATTGCGTACAAGTTTGAATTTTGAATTTATTCCGGTTGCACGTCGGAATATAGATGTTAAAAGATGTCTTCTTCTTTAGATGTATCTACTAAAAAACTCTAAAATTAAAACACAAACATCAACAAACAAAAACCAATCAAAATAGAAAAAAAAATCTAAAATTAAAACACAAAAAAAAAAATAATAATAAAAAACGGTTGCAGAAATTCTACTAGCTACCTCCTCGTGGTGCAACTGGAAACAGCTGAAACTGGCTAAAGCTAGAGGTAAAACTTCGGGGACGAAACGGTTCGGGGGCGAAACGGTTCGGGGGCAAAACGGTTAGGGGGCGAAACGGCTGGGGGCGAAACGGCGAGGGCGAAACGGTCGGGGGCGAAACGGCGGGGGCGAAACGGCGGGGGCGAAACGGCGGGGGCGAAACGGCGGGGGCGAAACGTCCGTACCCCACTTTATGCACAAACCAATTTAAAAGACTACCTTCTAAGCAGAAGGCAGAAGAGGAAAAGCATAATAGATTACATTACATATACAACCGAAACGAACTATGTTATACAGGACGTCAAAGTAATAAGAGACTAATAATAACTGGTAATAGGAAAAACACGATTATACTGATTGTCTGCAGGTACTAGGTACACACCGTAACCAGATACAGAGACGGTTTGTTTGCCTTAACATTTTAAACCACCTCTGTATTTAGTTACTGTGTGTATCGAGTACCTGCAGACAATCTGTATAACCCAAGGAAGAAAAGAGCAAAACGATACGAAAGAATACAAGTTGGAAAACTGACCAACGAAGAGAAACTAGAAGAAGACCAAGGTGAGAAACCGAGGTCAGAAGAAATATGGAACAAATTCGAATAAACTATATTAGAAACAGCAGAAGAAGAATTAAAATAGAAAGAACAGGACTAGGTGGTGGAACCATCCAGTAAAAAAAAAGTTAAAAAGAAGAAAAAAGACTGGAAGAAATATGTGGAATAAAAAAAAGATGATAGACAAACATATATACAGAGCAAAAATAACAGTTTTAGAGGCAAAATCAGCCACATGGAAGGAATTCGAAGAGGATGTGGAAAGATAGCTTTAGGATAATACGAGGACATTTAGGGGTAGAAACTGAAAGGAAAATATGGAAAAACGGTTAGAAGTACCAAAAACAGAGAATACATACTTGTATCTGAAGAAAGGCAGGTAGTGATGACATGCAAAAGCTACTGGGAGGAGAAAGGAAGATAGAACATACGAAGAATTGAATGCAAATAACGAACCAGAAAGAGGTAAAGAAAAAGAATCTTGAACGGATGAGGATACGGAGAAGAATCCATCGATGCAATAACGCAAGAAGAAGTAAAGGCAGCAATAAGGATGCTGAGGATAGGAAAAGCACCAGGCAGTGATGACTACAACCACAAATTAATTAAACATGGGGAAAAACTAGACAGTCACATAACAGAACAATATAGTACGGCATGGAACCCAATAACTATACCAAGTGAATGGGACATAAATCTAATTTTCCCAATACAAAAAAAGAAAGTACAACAAGCTGTGATAATTGTCGTGTGATATGTCTCGCACAAGTAATAGAAAAAGGTCTACTCGTGAGTATTAGAAGGAGCGATCATAAAGGAAGTAAAACAACACATTCAAGAGGAGGGAAATTCTATTTAAGCTTCCTAGACCTAAAATGAGCTTTCGACACTGTACCAAACAGAAACTATGGAAGGCCCTACAGGACGCAGGTATATCAAAATAATTACTAAGATGAATAGAAAGCAGTTACAAGAATATTAAAAATGAAAAAAGGGATTAAGCAAAGTGACAGCCTGAGTCCGCTGTTATTTATCATCTACATGGAAGAAATGTTAAAGAATATGAAAGAAAAAAAAAACGCCAAAGGCAAACATAGGATACTGGAACATGAACTAAGTGAACTTACAAAGCCTCTTATGTGCGGACGTCTCGGACGACATAGTGGTGATCGCTGATAACAAAAAAGGCGTGTATTACCAATTGAATCGGCGGCAGAAATAGAAAATAAAGAAATAACACTCAATGTAAAGAAATGCAAAGTAATGTGGTTAAAAATGAAGAAGAAGAAGTAGACGTTGAAGAATGAATCAGAATAAATCAAAAAATCTGGTGTGATACACTCACACAACTTCCTTTTACAGTGATCTTATAATTAGTCAAAAATTTAATTTTTAATTTTTAAGCATTTGTCAAAAATTTTCAAAAATTACAAATTTTACGAAAACGGTACAAAATAGAGCGTTAGTTGAAGAGACAAATTTTTTCTAGAATTTTAAGGTGAATTCAAAAATGTAATAATATACCGGGTGTTTTATTTAAAATAGGGGTTAATAAAAAAAATAGAAAAAGAAACAAAAGAAACCCACTTTAGAAGTATTCAACTGGAAAATCACATATCTCACATCAATACACATTCAAAATGTAATAAAAATGTAAAGTTTAAAAAAAATCGTTAGAGCCGTTTTTGAAAAAATCGAAAAAAACTGAAAAATCACAAGAGTAAACACCTACTTCCGGTTATGCGATTTTTTTCAAAAGCTTGCTGTCTCATACACATGGTACACACAACTTATATATGAAGTTTCAACGCCATACCACTTTTCGTTTTTGAGATATTCTGTTCACAGACAGACACACAGACAGACAGACAGACACACAGACAGACACACAGACAGACAGACACACAGACCAATGAAAAAAAATATGTTTTTTGGGATCAGGGGACTCTGAAACGTGAAGATCTGTTGAAAACTCAATTTCGAATTTTTGGGGTGAATCCAATACTTCCTTTATCGTAAAAGGAAGTAAAAAAGTGGAAAGAGTTGGCAGCTATGAATCTCTAGGTCCCGGGTGGTGTAGCTTGAACAAGCGTCCACGTTCGATCAGTAGAGTTAAGCAACGCTCTTTCTGATCAGAACTTGAATGGGAGTTCCACTGCTGCTTCTCTCGGCGCCTCGCGGTACGGATTCCGCGGAAATAGTTGGTCCCAAATGTCATAATAACATCATGACAGTCGTTAGTGGGGTTGGAAGTCCACATAAAATGTACAGCGACGTCTATAATTGGCCTAACGCACAGTGGTTCAAAATAAAAAAAGTCGATCGAAAATCTAAATTTTTATTGTTTTATATGATGCTAAACATAACACATAATTGTTCTTCTAGTATCTGGCCAACTTCTGAAATACATAATTCTAAAATTAAATTACTTAGAAAGATAATATTAGTCCCGAAACGTGCGATAAAACACATGCATTCCGAAAAAAAATAATTTATTTTTAAATGCGGCCTTTTCTATGAGCTGTGTAGACGTCCTCTTGCAAAATATTTAAGAAAAATGAATATGTTGAGAAAGTTTGCACCTGAGTGCATTATTTTTGTAAAAAAATTACCCGTTTTTAAATTCGCTGGTACTTAATGGACCCTCCATCTTCGAGTAAATTTCGCACTATTTGTATTCTACGAAACAGAGAACACAAGAGGACGAAATTATTCGTAGTTCACATTATTGGTTAGGATCATCGGTTTGCCCGTAGACTATTTTACCGCGGCGCAGCATTGATGTCTTAGCGTGCATCATTGTCGTTTGCTGTTTGCACTTTTAGTGGCTGTTATACTGTAATTTAGTATTTTGCGTTGTTGTGTAACTTTACTTTGTGTGTTTTGTGTATATTTTAACAATGGCGGATCGTCCAGTTACGCGTTTTTCTTTACACGAAAAGTTTATAGAAAATATTAAATTATCCATTAAAGTGCGAAAAAATTGTTTTATAGAGTATCTACAAGATGTTTTCATACAAACTAAAATGAGGTTGCTACAACGGCATGCTAGGACACATTTTTTCGCGCCATATATCAGAAATTGGAATCATATAAAACGAAATAATGAACGGATTAGACAGAAATTTGACAAGTGGCTTGGCGAAGAAATAAAATTCCAGGATATTGTTCTTAATTGTGTAGCTACTCCTGTAAATTATCCGAAGAGGCGCAAGAAGCAAAAAATAAAGATTTGCGGCGATACAGGGAATACCACACCAGGAAAATTAGTGTCCTGAAGATAAATGAAGAAACTTTCCACCGATTAATTTTGAGTTCAGATCCCAAATTAAGTCATTTTTACAGGGCAATCAAAAACAGAAGATCACTGACGTTGATGTCCTCCAATTGATTAATATTTCTGAAGAAGACAAATATGGTTCTGACGAAGACGATGTCGAAGAAGATGATGAGTTGTAAAAGCATTTCGCATGATATCGTATTCTACGCTATTAGGTATTATTAAATCATTTTACAATCCAAATATTTTAATTAATTTGTATTTCTATAGCTTAATTTTTTTGTAATTAAATTTAAAAATTGTGCAATTGTTTTCAAAGTACATAATACTAAAACATTTAAACCCCTTCAAATAATTTGTAAGTTGCAAAATCGCGGGAAAGAAAATTATTTTCATTTTATTATTATTATTATCAATGCATTGATTTTTTTATTTCTACATAGTATTGAAACATATAAACCCCTTAAAATAATTTCTGTTGCAAAATTGCAAAAAAAATTATTTCGCTATTATTATTATTATTTTTGTTATTTTTTATTTTATTATCAAAGCATAACTCTGTATTTTTAGTGCTACACCACAATATTTTAATTGAAAAATGCAATTCATTCACGAGATATGAATTTCGATCGACTTTTTTTGATTCTGCACCACTGTGTAACGGCTGTTGGCTGAGTGCTAAATAAAATTTAAAAAAATAAAAATAAACAAAGAGGGAAAGATAGACCATGAAATCCAAATCAGGGTAGGTAAAGCTAGTAAAGTATATTAACAACTGCATAAAACTGTCATAGGGAAGAAATAAATAAGCATAACACCTAAACTACACATATACAACAGTGTATATATCCGTACGTTGACATATGCAGCTGAGAGATGGACGATGCAGGATAAACACAAAAGCAAGATCACCACAATGGAAAAATCAGTGGGAAAACTAGACGACGTAGAATTAGAAAAAATACAATACGAGAAGAACTCCAAGTATAACCATTAGAAGACAGCATAAAAAACAGCTAAAATGGTACGGGCACGTAACAAGAATGGCGGGAGACAGACTACCTAGAAAAAGCCTAGAAGCAAGGCCTAGAAGTAGAAAAAATTATGGAAGGCGAAGAATATTATGGGAAGAGAGAATAAGTAGAATGGCAGAGAACAGAGGGCTAAAAAGAATGACCGCCAACCGAATACCGAAAATGGCTAGAGGGTACTAGGGCCTAGGTCTAGGGCAAGGATGTCAATTTAGAGAAAGAATAGAAGAAGTTACCAAAACGGTCACTTTACTTACATGATTTATATCCTTCTTTTGCTATCTCTGCCAGCTACAGTACATCTGGACTGTAGTTCGGTAAAAAACCATTTCATACCAAGTAGGCCTAGATTGTAAAAGACGAAAGCCGTACTATTTTTTTAAAAATTTATTACAGCTATAGCAAAGTTAACGCACTGTACAACACGCTTCAAAAATTAAGAGGAATTAAAAATCAAGTTGAACGATATAAAAATATTTCCGTTAGAGAAAAATTAGTGTAACTGTACAATTCCCAAAAGTCGAGAAATTCTAAACTTCACCCTTTATAATAAAATATTGCTCGAGTCTTCATAAAGTAAAGACCCTTGCTAATAGAATAGCGTACTTTTTTCTCAATTCTTAGAAAACATGTCTGCTTTGATTTTTGCAAGATTTTTTTCAGAAAAGAATTCATAACTTCAAAACTAAGAGAGGCACGTATAGGTAAGGTCATAACCGGCAATATCGTAGAAAAATACAAGGCATTCCATTACAAAAAAATGAGCTGGTATCTCCCCCTCCACAGGCGTTTATTATGGCGGTTTGAAACGTTTTCGAATTGTTGAACTAAATACTCTCCATAAGTTCACCGCCGTATTTTTTTTACATTGTTAGTAAAGTACAGCCGTAATACAGCTTTCCAAATGTTTGTAACGCCCTGTGTATTATACAAGCTAAAAAATATGAAAAATGCAAATTAACCAAAAAAGCAGGCAACAGTTTACAAATGGAAGTGATAGAGAGATAGACTCAAAAAAACCTTTACAATGCATTGTATGAATCTCTAATGTAACAACAGTGTTGCATCCAGGGGGTGACCGGGGGGGGAGGGATTCCCCCCGGGCGGTACAAAATCCCCCCTCCCCCCCCGGAAACATTACCACTTCATGTTTTATTTTTATCTATAAAAGAATGGGTGGTTTGCGCGGGAATAGGTAAAAATACTCCCCAGACGTTTCAATTTCCCCCCGGAGTAATCAGTCTGAATTCACCACTGTGTAACAAAATCGAAATGGTTTGCATTTGAAAAAATGTAACCCACGTGGAATTCACTTACAATAGCAAAAGAATTGACACAATATAAAAATCTGTAAAGGGTTTTACTCAAAACTTCCCTCGCAGTGGATGTTGTGACAGTTACTCAGAATTAGGGGCGGATGGCACAACCGAAAACCAGGAAATTTCCAGATGGGCCCTTTCTGCAAGAAAAAGCAATTGCCAAGGCGGCGTTGCTCTGGACTAGTTTATAGTTTTATGAGGATACTTTCATAAAGACAACAAGTGGGCGTTGACACTAAATAATTTTAAAAATAAAATTAAGTTAGGAGTAAAAATATCTTCACGTTTCTAAAACACTAAATACATTTTCAAATAAAAAAATGTAACCCGCTGGGGGGATTTGAACTTCGCCGCATCTGCAAAGCAGCTTGTAACCACATTGACTTTTCGTCAGCGCCATCGAGACATTGGAACGAGTGCGGTGCTCGTCTCTCTTGAACAGAACGGTCTTATTGTTGAAACGTTTGGACTCTTTTGTGACATTATCCTGTACCTGTTGAGTCCTATTTTCGGCAAGTATAAAGCCTGACCTATGTGAAAATTATTACTTCCTTCTATTTCAAAATTAACTCAAAAATTTAAAAAAATGTGAAGGTGCTCACCCTATATATATTTGTATGAAATTGTACCGGTTTCATACGAGATAGATATATAATATGTATGCAAAATATCGTCTTCCTCCGACAAATACTTTTTGAGCTATACTGCCTACAGACAGACAGACAGACAGACCGACAGACAAACAGACAGACGGACAGAATTAAGAAAACCTCTTTTTCGTCATCTAGGGACCTTGAAATGTGAAGATCTGAAGAAATCTTGCAAGATGTTTTTTTTCGTGATTACAATAATTCCCTCGTCTGAAAGACGTGGAAGCAAAATATTACAAAAAGAACAAAATTTAAAAACAGATAACAGAAGAAACGCCGTCTAAGAAAGTTATATGTATCAGCTACGATGCGGGAAAAATAGAAGAAAACCATTATCTGAGAAAAGAAAAAACTAGCGTCCTTTCACATTTAAGCATAGCCAAGTTATACAGTTTTATAATATAATCAAACTCGGAAAATTAGTAAAATTTACATAATGACGAGCGTAGGCGTAGTGGTACAACACATTTTACGACTCGATAAATTAATTCCTCACGTGTTGAACGACACTTCTCACTAAACTGGCATTTAAACTTATCTTGGAGATATCTATGCAATTAAACTGGCAAGACACAACATATAAATACGCAGAAAGATATAATTAAATCTCACCGCATAATACACAGCGCGTTGTATTTTCCCCCCGATAATTAGTCCTATTAAGGCTTATGCATTAAGATGAAGTGGAAACTTATAAATTGGGAAATTTATATAGACATTCCATTCTTCACGACAGCCTTGGATCTTTCCGCCTGGGCGTGCCCCTAGCTCAGGCATGCTTTTATTGTCAACTTGATGATAGCGTTATGTAATCTGCTGTCTTTATTGTTAGATTGAAAGGGGACTCAACGCTTTTGCTTAATAATGACATGATAATCTGCGTGACTAATCGGAAATCGTTTTTGTGTCCTTTTCAGACGTCGTGGAGGGATTTTTAACCAAGTTCTCTATCCTTCTCTTGGCTTAGTGATAGCCATCTGTTATATAGCAATAACCTACAATCAGTGTTTGTTATTATATTAGCCTCCTTATCAAATTTACATGTCCAAACACGAGATGACCCATGCGCTCATTATCAAATTTTCGGAACTGGCCTGAGTTAACTATTTGAGGATTTGTAATTAGGAGCATTTTAGATTAAATTAACTTTATGTCTGCTAATACGTATAATATATCTTCCATGTATGATACGAAGCTCGAACGTTTTCTAGGTTTGCACATACACATAAAATAATTTACTTTTATGTAGCGGTTTCAAGTTATCTACGAAATTCTATAGAAAATTCATTTGGTTGGACAGATTGTGAAGAAGTTTAAATTTATAAGCTCTCAATATGTTGCTGTTATTTTCATTACTAATTTGCGTTCATCAACTTTGTATAATTATCATAAGTCAAGCACTAACAAGAAGAATGGCATCACTGATCAGGTCATTAAATTGCCAAATGTCAGAAAAGCAACTCAGCAAACAGTTAGGACGTTTGAAAGCTACTTGAGTAGAGCTTTTAATTGACTTCTTTATTAAGAATAGTACATTTCAGAATAAAAGTTATCACCAGCTGTGAGAAGTACTGCAATTTTCGAACTGACAAAGTGTACCTACTTTGTTCCCAAAATCGGACAGAGAAAATGGTTTTAGCGGAATAGAATTCTTCTAAGGGGATTTTGTAATATCGGTAAAAGGGTCGTCTGAAAGCATACTTTTGTAGTATATATGATAAGGGGGTTGTGCATCAAGTTGAAATAAGTTAATGTATTTAGCAGCTGCTTTATAAAGCTGTGTAGTAATGAAATATTCGTTAGGGATTATATGCTTGAAAATGCACGTTTATTGTGAATACAGTGCTTTAAGAAGAGTAGGAAAAATGAGGAAGTCTTTTATTATCGATTTCTAAAAAAAATATAGTCTTTATGAAAGTTTGTTTATCATTTGAAGGAATATTACTTTTCGGCGCAAAAACTTACATTTGAGACAAGAGTAAACTATCTTTGTTTCTACTCTTTTCAAGTATCAAGAAGCTATTTAACAATTAAGTACAGATATAACTTTTCAATAAAAGATACTAATTTTAATTTTTATTCGTCCTTTTAATTGAAGACTTGTATATTTATTTTATAGAGCAAAATAAAATATTTTTTGTGGTTGGGTAAGAAACTAAGTAGCCAACTGTTAAAACAGGTTTTAATAGATTTTTTTAACATTTTATTTTCGTGGAAAACTTACAGCTAGTATACATCGATAAGTATAATCAGCAATAACTATTAACCATTTTACAGTTTTCGCCTATAGTTTGCTAATGATATAATAATTTTAGGCATCACAATTTGCAGAAAAATAAAAAAAGATATCAAACTTAAATTGTTAGTTACTCTATAAGACATACTAGATTAAGAGCCAAAGAACTCTGATGATATTCGCTTTTTACCAAAGCAGTATTCGAAATCAGAATTTTTGCTTATTTTGTTAATTTTATGGCTAGCTCTGTGGATGAAAGAGTTTTTCCTATAGCTTGTTCGTACACTGGGGGTAAACAGAAGTATTGAATTCCTTGTTATGAATACCGGAGTACACAGATATAATTTACTTAATAATTGTGGGCAATCTATGGGGCCGTTTGCAATATTCATTAAACAAGTAATATCAGTGACGTACCTGCTTATTGAGAGAGGTAGAATATAATATCGCTTGCACATTGACAAATAATTAGAATCTCTAACTCGAGTTTTGAATTCGATAAAGCGTAAAAACCTCTTTTGGATGTTTTCAATGCTGGAAATATAGATTTCGTATCAAGGATTCCATATTTGCGAGCAGTATTCGAGAAGGCTGCTGACATAAGCATAGTAACGAATTTTTATAGTTTTGACTTGAGAGAAGTCACCACATGATCTCATGATAAAGCCCAGTGCTTTTGAGACGATGTGATCAATGTGCCTGTTAAATAATAATTTTGAATTGTGGACTACACCTAAGTCTTTAATCAATTCAACTCTGTTGATAAGCTGGCCTTTGAGATAGTAGTTAAAATTTAGAAAGTTAATTTTTCTAGTAAAAGTTATACAGTAGCATTTCGACATATTAAGGTCAAGCTTATTATCGAGACAATATTGATTTAACTTGAGCAAATCGCTTTGAAGGGCAGCTGCATCCGAGGCATTATCTGTACTTTTTAAAATTTTCATATCATCTGCAAATAATATAAATTTGGAGAAAAGAAAGCATTTTCCTATGTCAAAAATAAATAGAATATAGAGTAAAGGGCCGAACTCCTGTTGTCCACCCAGTTGTGAAACCATTAAGTACTACTGAGTAGTACCTTATTGAGAAGGATAGTGTGGTCTATGCTATGAAATGCCTTTCTATAGTCAGTGAAGATTGTATCAACTTGGGCAGGAACTGCCATGTTTTCGTTTAATACTAGCAGATTAATAACTGTTGAACGCTGCTTAAGAAAGCCGTGCTGTTCAGGACTAAATATTGATTTTATCGCTGAATATATTTCAGTATAAACGATTCTTTCAAATATTTTGGCAAAAATGCACAATTTTGATATAGGTCTATAATTTTCTATTTTATTTCTAGAATCTTTTTTGTGAATGGGTGATACTCCAGTCACTATGTCCAAAAATAAGGCCTTTGCTGGAAAGTGAAGGGAAATTTGAAATTCCTTTTTTGGGGTGTTTGGGGGGTCTAGCAAATCTTAACTTCAAGTTGTCGACCAAGATTTCCTATGTGCTATTTCCGCCATCTTGATAAATGGGTGCGTTTGATTTTTTTGCGATAAATAGGTTCCCGTTAACACTACGTAAAAATAATGTAGACATCTTTTTTATAATTTTGAATGCTCTACAATTTATGTTCTATTACTTTTTCGCGTACGAGCGATATTTGTCGAGATATCGAACGCGAAAGGAGAGCGTGAAAGGGTCGAGATTTGTTTTCGAGCTTCTGTGCTTGTGTCTCATTTCTCTTTCTATTTAGCGAAAAAGTAGCCATTATCAAACTTGTAGAGTTTGCAAATAGCTTCAATTTGACCTATTATAAATTGATATGCAACTAAAATTACGACTTGTAGAGCGGGTCAAAGTTGTCAAGTCGGCGCTTAATTTTTATTTCATGTGTCGTACTACTACATAAGTGGCATAATAAACTTCATTGCATTATGAGAATCGTTAAATTTCAAGTAGCCAATACGTAAATTGTTATTTTTGACGTTTCTTCTATAGAACATCGGTTTAGAAATAAATATTTTGTAAACGTGTTATTTCTTGAGATTACAATGGGTGATTGTTTCATATGTAAAACACATTTGATGAGAGACGTTTACGTGGCCAAAGTGAAAGCTGTGAAAATTCTTTTAGCGGCGAGCGTGAAGAGGGGACCCGATGAACATCGGTCTATGTTGGAAAGAATGGATAATGTAAGTGTGCATAGAGCATGCTACAAGAACTATTGCAATGAAAGACTAGCCTCGATCGCTTCTCGAGGAAGTCAATCTGCAACAGAAGAACCCGAAAAACAACCGAAGTGTGAACCTTTATTTGATTTTACAAATAGTGATAATGATTTTAAATTTACTAAACATATTTCAAAATGTCTGCAAAAATTCTATAGTTCCTTGAAACTTATTTATCAAAATCGACAATTTTTAAGTGTAAATGTGAAAACCGTTTTGTGTAATTCATTAATCTTGTCCTGTTTTGATTATTGTGCCGTTGTTTATGATTCACATTTAAGTAGCTTTAATATTGCTAGAATTCAGAAAATTCAGAAATTTGTTTACGTCTCATATTTGGAATACGAATATATGAAAGAATTCCTTATAAGCTGAAAGATTCAAACTGGCTTAATATGAAAGAAAGGCGCTTCTTTCATTCTGAATGTCTTTTCCACAAGATCATTTTGAGTAAATCACCGAATTACCTATACAACAAAATAAAGTTTAGAACCGACGTACATCCTTTAAATATAAGATTTAAAGAAACGCTGACTCCACCTCAACATAAGTCAAAATTTTTCAAGCGATCGTTTTCTTACAGAATAACTAAATGCTATAATTCGTTATCAAATGTAGTAAAAGGCTATTGTACGTCAAAATTTAAAAAAGCTATTTTTCAAAATTTTATGGATAAACATCAAGGAATTAATTATTAGGGTCAAAATAACACACTTAGTAAATTGCTATATCACTAAACACCGCCATCGCCATAGCTGTTTTGTGCGTAATATTTCGCCTGGTGCCGAAGCGTAGATCGTTGGATTTGTTTGTTTTCTTTTCTTTCTGTTTTTCACCGGGTTAAGTGGAAGAACAGCGGATAGATCTGTTTTTCTATCAAGCTGAACTTCGCCCAAGACAATATTACGTTTTAGTCAATATTTTTTCTGTGTAATTTTGTAATAATTTAATAAAGACCTTCATTTTTATTATTATTATTATTAATATACAATCATATAGTGCTGTATACTATCTACTTGATGAAATATAATGATTCCAATAATGCAATGAAGTTTGTTATGTCATCTACGTAATAGTACGATACATGAAATAAAAATTAAGCGCCAACTTGACAACTTTGGCCCGCTCTACAAGTCGTAATTTTAGCCGCATATTAATTTATAATAGGTCAAATTGAAGCTATTTTCAACCTCTACGAGTTTGATAATAGCTACTTTTTCGGTAAATAGAAAGAGAAATGCGACACAAGCCCAGAAGCCCGAAAAAAAATATCGACCCTTTCACGCTCTCCTTCCGCATTTGATATCTCGACAAATATCGCTCCTACGCGAAAAAGTTATAGAACATAAATTGTAGGACATTCAAAATTCTTACAAATATGTCTACATTATTTTTATGTAGTGTTAACGGGAACCGATTTATCACAAAAAAATCAAACGCACTCATTTATCAAGATAGCGGAAATAGCACATAAGAAATTTTGGTCGACAACTTGAAGTTAAGCAAGTTAGGAGACAATCAGCTAAAAATATATTTGAAAAGCAGCTTGATTAGTTATAAGATAAATAAAAACAAGCATTAGTCAAGTATACAAAAGTACATTTTAATATGTTACGTTTCGCTGCTTTAAATCAGCTTCTTCAGACAATTTTTTAAAACATTATAAAAGACATTTCTTTGATGATTTGAAATTTTACATGTAAAAACTTAGAATTAAGAAAGCATGTTAATGTAGTGGTGAAAAAATTTTCTTTCCTCGTTGTAGGTTAAACCATTAAAATTTTTGTTTATTAATTATTGAATTAGTCGTATTACAAAAGGGTTAGGAAAGTTTTATGTATTATATAAAGAAAAGAGTTCAAATAAGGGTATTGACATAATCACTTTTTGAAAACTGTGGATAAATAAAATTAATTTAATATTATCACATGTCTGCTACACGAATTGACTATAAAGAGGAGAGTACTTCATGTCATTAAAACTTAGCAAGTTATTAAGGTATAAAATGTTAAAATTCTGGATATGAGATTATGAAATAACTCCATAGTAATTAGGAGTATAAATTAGGAAAAATGTATATTGTATCGTAATAGGAGCTTAATTGGGTCAAGGTTGTTGTGTTTAAACTTGAAACGCTGTGGTAAGGGTTTAATAGCTTGAAATTCGAACAATCTTGGTGATTAATTTTTGTTTACATCGTTTAGCCAGTGTTGTATGTAATGTGTTGAAAATCTTGATTTGTGGAGAGATAGGTGCAGTAGTAATCGATTTAAACAGCCTCTCGAATATTCAAGATGCAACATCTTGTGTACCCAAAACGATGGGGACCCGCCACATTCATTAAATTGTGAAGCCGTTATAAGATCTTTGAACATGGAGTGAGTTGAAAATGCATTATTAATAATTTCTAAGTGCATGTGGTTTTCAGGTGGCCGAAGTAATTTTTTGTTGGTCGACAGCAGTAAAATGGTCCATTTCCTATAACCTTAAAGTGCACAACTGTATTTTACAATCCCAAAACGATTTTTACTGCCTATTTAGCAATCGCCTTTCGTTTTGGAACAACTTAATGCTGTCGACCAACAAAAAATTACTTCGGCCACCTGAAAACCACATGCACTTAGAAATTATTAATAATGCATTTTCAACTCACTCCATGTTCAAAGATCTTATAACGGCTTCACAATTTAATGAATGTGGCGGGTCCCCATCGTTTTGGGTACACAAGATGTTGCATCTTGAATATTCGAGAGGCTGTTTAAATCGATTACTACTGCACCTATCTCTCCACAAATCAAGATTTTCAACACATTACATACAACACTGGCTAAACGATGTAAACAAAAATTAATCACCAAGATTGTTCGAATTTCAAGCTATTAAACCCTTACCACAGCGTTTCAAGTTTAAACACAACAACCTTGACCCAATTAAGCTCCTATTACGATACAATATACATTTTTCCTAATTTATACTCCTAATTACTATGGAGTTATTTCATAATCTCATATCCAGAATTTTAACATTTTATACCTTAATAACTTGCTAAGTTTTAATGACATGAAGTACTCTCCTCTTTATAGTCAATTCGTGTAGCAGACATGTGATAATATTAAATTAATTTTATTTATCCACAGTTTTCAAAAAGTGATTATGTCAATACCCTTATTTGAACTCTTTTCTTTATATAATACATAAAACTTTCCTAACCCTTTTGTAATACGACTAATTCAATAATTAATAAACAAAAATTTTAATGGTTTAACCTACAACGAGGAAAGAAAATTTTTTCACCCCTACATTAACATGCTTTGTTAATTCTAAGTTTTTACATGTAAAATTTCAAATCATCAAAGAAATGTCTTTTATAATGTTTTAAAAAATTGTCTGAAGAAGCTGATTTAAAGCAGCGAAACGTAACATATTAAAATGTACTTTTGTATACTTGACTAATGCTTGTTTTTATTTATCTTATAACTAATCAAGCTGCTTTTCAAATATATTTTTAGCTGATTGTCTCCTAACTTGTTTATTATTAATCCAAACAGCTGTTACCAAATTTATTCATTGAAGTTAAGCTTTGCTGGACCTAACAATACCCCAAAAAAGAAATTTCAAATTTCCCTTCACTTTCAAGCAAAAATGGCATAGTGACTGGACTAGGAGCCGAACGCCGATTTCCAAACTGAGGGCATGACGCCCTATTTGATGGATCTATCAAAGAGTATAAAAAGAGGAACGGACAGACTATCAGCACAATTACGAATTAAAATTGGCGAAATGTCATCAAGTTTAGGTTACATTTTTTTAAAATCTAGACGCTATAATAGCAACATCTTCAGAAGTTCTCATTTACTTAATTATTGTTTTGTAAAATTTAAAAATTATGTGCCCACCTTACTATAAATAGTACACCATTTACAAGTTTAAACCTGTCGAAACTTGTAGATGTAGGGGTGATGTAATGGGCTAGATGCAGTTCTTGGTTAACTGTTATAGCGGTTGGATGAAATAAATAAGGCTTAGGCAATGTATGTTGTTTCCAGTGATTTACTAGATTGTGAACAATATTGAAAATGTCAGAATATTGCTTAATCGTAAGGTTCGCAAGGTAGGTAAATTAGATATATGAATTAGAAACCAATTGTTATTTTATACGTAGTAAACAAATGTTCAAATACACTCGTCTATATAAACAGCTTTGAAAATTGTAATTGTTGTTACAATGGGGCTCTAATTTCATCTATACTATGTATAGTACGGTGGGCTGATGCATATATTCTAATGGTTTACTGCCCACAGCAATTCTAATTCTCTAATCAGTACTTTACATTAATAAATGCACTTGATGTGAGCAGCAGTAACTAATAATTTGAGAAATAAAAGTTAGCATGAGATAATGCAGGTTTCAGAAGGATTGCGTTCAGAGTTTCATATATGATAAATGTTCGGAAGGGCCAATGCAATTTCATTTGTAACTGACGGATTTGAGCTTAGTAACGTCAAACATAATGTGAATAAAATGATACAGAATGATTTGGTAAGTACAAAAATTGTATGATCGTTATGTATTAAAAGTTTATAAGCCAGTAAACGGCAAGTTAACTGAAAGGTAAACGAAAAACAGTTCAAGCAATGCAATAGTTCTAATAGAGCAATGGAAAAATGTAAGGCAACCAATCGAAATACAATTACTGAGATGCTAAAAGAACTCAAGTGTATCAGTGCATGCTGTTTACTATGTATTTTACCACAATTTTTAGTTTGATAAATAAATTAAAGTAGTGGAGGGTAATAAGGCCAGCTTAATACAATATTGTTTATTAAAAAAACTAAACATATTTCCAAGGAATTATGAATTGTAGATAACATTATGTTGTTTTTACTTCTAGAAAATATATATTTTGTAACTTAAAAACTAAAGCCTACTCTAAATAATAAAATCTTAAAACCTAATCATCCCGGCCTATTATATGACTGCGCAGGTAATAAGGCCATGACTAAATAGTAACGCAAATTATGTAGGATTAAAAGTTAATACAAAAAAAAACAAAAACCCTCCGCATCACCACAACAAGTACCCAAGAAATAGAACTTGAAGGAGAAAAAATACAAAAGGAAGGGTAATTGAGGACTCAGGAGGATGCCAAAAAGACATCAAGAGGAGAATTAGCAGAGCACAAATGCATTCAATAAACTAAAAAGAGTGTGGAGCTCAAATTAATTAACCACGAAAACCAAAGTGCGAATCTTTAATACAAACCTGAGAAGTGTGATGTTATATGGGTGTGAATCATGGGCATTACACAAAAAACAAATGCAACAACTTCAAACCTTTACCAATAAGTGCCTAAGGAGAATCCTGAAGATATACTGGCCTAACAAAATATCAAACGCGGAGCTATGGCAAACCACGAATCAAGAACCAATCGAAAAACTAATAAAACAACAGAAGTGGAAGTGGATTGGTCACACCCTACGCAAACCAAATTCAGATATTACTAAAGAAGCAATCCAGTACACGATTAAAGGCAAAAGAGAAAGGAAACGACCAGCCAACACATGGAGAAGAAGTACGAACGAAGACTGCAATAGCATCACAACAAGCTGGACTGAATTTAAACAAACAGCCCACGATAAAAAACAGTGGAAAGAAATGATCAACTATATGAACACAGAAGATAAGTGAAAAAAGAAAAAACCGCACTACGCTTCGGCGCCCTATGCTCCACGAGGAGTCAAGAGGACTAAGTAAGTAAGTAAGTAAAACTTAATCATCCCGGCCTATTATATGACTGCGCAGGTAATAAGGCCATGACTAAATATGAACGTCAGATATTAAGGTCTGAATGAAATGTTTAATTTATGATCCGCAGTCTGGAAAAATAAAATCTTCTTTGTCTTCCTTGATAAATCCACCACAATCGTTGTACACCCAAGTGCTACACAAGCACAAGCACAAGCCCTCATATCGGTCACATAATCGTTGTTGCGTATTGAACACATCCATGATAGTTTGCACAAACTAGATTGTTTATGTGAACCAGGTTCTTCAAAAACTTGCCTTTTTACTTCCTACGCCATGTAACTAAAAGCCTTTTTGAGCAACACGTCCTTCTTTGGCTGCATGTCAGGGCTGATAAGCATTTCAGAAAAAGAGTTGGTGTGAGATTTGTTTTGCAGATGAGCCAAATGGTGCTCATCCTCTGAGTTCCAGTAATTTTATTATCTTCTATTACGCTATGTTGATGTCGATATGACTGAAGACTAGGAGCATAGGCTTTTTTACGAATTGGTTTACTATTAAGTGGGTAGATTCCCGTAGCTTTAAAAGCACTACAAATTTTGGTTAAGGTCATACTTTTTCCTCAGATTGGAGTGAAGACATCTGAGAATCTTTCTTTAGTGAATTTTCTTTCTCGATCTGTTGGTCCCAGAATGCTTAAAAAAACCCGAACACAGACTTATCCATGGGTTGCAGCTCGTGAATGGCGTTACTTGGTAAACACAACACCTCAATTCCCAGTGGTAATGCTTTGTCAGCAATAGAAAATTCTAGGAAGTTCTATCAAAAATTGATAGTACGGGTGGAGGAGACAAAAATTGTGCAAAATGGCCATTTAAAAAAAATAGTAGTCATGCTACCTTTGGCTGACATCTGGAGGAATGATTTCGCAGGTAGTACATTGGAATAGGTAGGCCTTAAACGCTATCCACGCTATCAGCGCTTGCAGGGGGTATCCCCTGAACCCTCATCGTACCGTAATCTGCACCATTTCTCATCCATGTTATATATTTGGATGGTTGAGATTTAAACCACGTCGTTCCTACTTATTTAATTTATTAAAGTAATCCTCAACTATATATCGATTTCATTTTTGGGCAAGGGCAGGATTCATCTGTTACGCCTTTCGTTTAGCAATACGTGGGTGGCGCGTGCAAAAATGCTCGTAACGATTCCTTACCGACTAATTGTATGTAGTTGTTGAATTTAATTACCACACGAAGTCCTTCGCAAAATATATAGACGAAGTGACTTAAAATTTTTGACGTTAGCGGAAAGCTGTTTACAGAAAAACTGCTTGACGTTTAAAATGGTTTGCTTTCCAGGGGATCGGTTAGTTCAACCGCTTTTTAGGTGATTCCTGTGTGTTCGCCGAGGAATCCCACAACTTTGTTCAACAGATTTTTGCGAGTAACCTTCTTTTAATAGTTGTAGAGCTTCTTTCGTCATTTCTTCTGCCCAATTAGCCCATATTCCACGATTTTTCATTCCCACCTCCACAAACTAATAAAGAATATGAAGGGTAATATACATGCTGTGCTGGCCTTATTTGGAACTTGCATTTTAATGGCAAACTTTATTAAAGACGGTAATACGGCTCTGGCATTATTACCGGGAAGCTAATTATTTTCGGGTTACACTCATTTAGTCAACTAAACAAAAAATCAGTTGTAGAAATTTACCGTTTCCACTAAATCTTATTCCAATAACAAATGGTAATAAACATCTTAGTTTCACTTTAATGTATTAGAGTCGTACTTGTAAGTTAGGCGTGTCACTTATCTGACTGCTAAATAGGGGCTCCTCCGGGGTAGCTGAAATACCCTTTCTAAGTAATATTTAATAGATAGCTCTTACATATACATGTCGTCAAACGTGCCATTTCATGCATACATTTTGATATACGAGGGTTGCGCTGAAAATTGTTAGTTATTAAAAGACCGTTGCATTTTTTAACAAAAAATCTTTATTGTTTTTCAAAATATTCTCCATTCAGACGGAAAATCCATTTTCTGAAAGGTCCTCAAAAATTCTTTGAAGTTCTGTAACTGTTGCATCTGCGCTGGAAAATCTTTTACCTCGCATAATTCTTTTAACACTTGGAAACAAAAAAATAGTCACACTGCGCCAGATCTGGGCTATACGGAGGATGAGTTACCAATTGAACTCCCAAATCTTTCAAAAAATCTAATGTTCTGGCAGCAGTATGGGAGGATACGTTGTCATGATGGACTAAGATGTTACGCAAACCGGTCCTTTGCGACCCGCCTGTAATTTTCCAAACATCTGTGGTAAAGCCACTTCGCAGTACCATTCCGAATTAACAGTTCTGCGATCTTCAAGTGGAATAACAGCAACAGAACCACTTCGGCGGAAAAAAACAGCAATGATTTTCTTATTGACGCTTCTGCCACGAATCACTTTTGTGAGCAAGTCTTCATCTTCGAATACCCAAACACTAGACTGCTGTTTAGTTTTAGGGTTGTAACTGTATACCCAAGACTCGTCACCTGTTACAATGTATGTCACTTGCTTGGAAGCTCCTCCGTCAAATTTTTGCAACATAAATTTATACCAGTCTACTCGATCCTGTTTTTGACTTTCTGGGAGCAAATGCGGCATCCAACGGCTTGCTACCTTTCTTACTCCAAGATATAAGTAATGTTTCGATTGGACTTGATTCAGTCATTGCGACACGATCAAAATTTTCTGAACAGGCAGCTTCTGCAGGTCTTCCAGGTCTTGCTTCGTCTTCTAGCAGCTCTCGCTCTCGTCGAAATTCGCGGAACCAATGACTAACAGCGGATAATGAAGGGGCAGCATCGTCAAAAGCTGCTATCAAATTTTAATGGCTTTGCTGGTATCCTAACTGTCTTTTATAGTCATAGAAAATCATAGCTCTAAAGACAGTTCGCGGAATGCTCATTTTACCTGAATTAAAAATACACAACTACTTAACTTACAAAATTAACTGCGTTTCACAAGGAAATCGGAACGTTTGACAATTGTGAGTAACGAATGTCAACTAATGCGACATTCAATTGTTGCAATTGTTTCTAGCCAATTGAGCTTCCATGGCCTGCTACTTACTATTAACAGAGCATCCCTCATACGGTGTGCCAGGCTAATTACCTATCGGGCCTTATTAACCTCCGGTATCTTACATCATATGCATTTTTTTTAAATTAACTAAATCTATTGTCCCCGTATGATAGTAATAATTCCTATTATGGTTATTCTTCTGAGTCCATATCCGCTAGCGGATTTTGGCTATCATCGTCGCTATGGCCACTTTGCAGGCTGCTGCTCGAAACAGTTCAATCGATGTTAACCCAAACCGTTGTCTCAAATTCCTCGGTCATGATATACATCTTCTACCCGGTTGTCTCTTCCCTGATTTTCAAGATTTTTAATAATTCTTCTTCGAATTTTATTCTTCGGAGAACCTCTTCATTCGTTATGTGGTCTGTCCATTTTATCTTGAGTATTCGTCTAAAAAGCCACATTTTTAATCTTTGACTCGTTTGTATGTGGCTTCTATCAATGTCCATGCCTTAGCCCCATGCAACAGGATCGAATAGACGTAACACCTCACCATTCTTAGAAGTATTTGTAAGATTAGATACCCCTACCATTTTAAAAATTTGCAAATGATAACCTACTGCATTTTTTAAATTCTGGCTGTATTTTAAACAAATCCTTCTAGCAGTAATATATTTCACAATACCTACCTTGAAAAATGCTTGTATAAATTTGCACGTGTTTTAAAGTAACGAATGTTGCTGTAAGCAACAAGTTACTTCACGTATCTGAGAAACTCAATCACTTTTTGAATAAAAATTTTGCTAAGTCATGCTTATATTGCGGAATTTCAAGGTACTATAGTTTGGAAGTTAATTTATTGACTGCGCACTTATTTTTTCTGATACTCTTGTAAAATGTCGAATGCCAACTCGCCCATTCCTTCTTGCTCTGGTGCGAAAAGCTATATTATTTTTATTATTCTAGTTCTAAAGAGTTGCATTTTAGTAAATAAATCATTAAGTTTCAATACCCTTTGTTCTGTATACGCTTTACACAGGTATTGTGAAAATCTTGTAATAGTTTCTCGTCCATGGATCCATGGATAGCTGCCAGGACTTATTAGAAGGTAAAATGTTGATTTATTCTTGACTAAGTAGCTATTATTAAACTGCAGTAACGGTGTTACTGCAGAAAAAGATCTGTTGGATCACAATGAAATCAAATTTTTGCTTTAAGTACTCAAGTATCTCAAAAATATAACGCAGATTTATTTTATCTGCCCAAAAACTAAGAAAAGGGTAATAATTGCTTGAAAGATTTACTGAAGACAGTAGTAGTGGTAATAGAGAATAATAAAAAATCATAATATATTCAAACGAAGTAATCGAAATGTGCTCTTTATGTGTGTAATCAATCTGTGGTTACACAATGTGTTTCGTTGAGATTAAAATAACTATTTCAATAGGTACTGTAGGATCCATCGTTTGCAGAGTGTTACTCTATGGACTATGGAAATACCAATCAAAAGAATATTAGAAGTCTTCAAGTAATAGTGATTTAGAAGAACAAATATAGGGTAAAATAGTAGATTAAGCAATGAAGTATTAAGAAGGGTAGGGTAGGCAACTGTAGAAGCACTTTTGTAAGTTAATGGACATAAACCAACACGAGGGATCTATTAACCATAATATTTGAGGCCTATTGTAAGAAATGACTGCAAGGAAGACCACTACTTGAATATTCTGTGTAAGTTTTCTCATTTTCCCCAAGAGAATAGCAGAAACTATAGCAAATAAGGAAATTATTAAATAGAATAGGAAATTCAGTGCTATGAACTTAATGTAATATGATTTATATAGTTTTTTATGTATCGAATAAGACTTTAACAATTTACGTGAATATTAAATAATGCATTATGATTAGGAGTAACAGCAAGTATAAATGCAGCACAAGCAGATGACAGTATGGTACCTATTTAACTTTGCTGACATGTTTTTTTTTATATTACCCAGCATAGTAATATAGGTACATAAACTGTCAGGTGGTCCAAATTTCTGTCAAATAAAAATGTAAATTCCTAGACTACAGAAGAAAGGCAGAACTAGATCAAGATGGTATTTTTTAAACTGCATATTTTTATTCAAGGCAAGTACCATAAATAAAAATAGCATGCGATGGTCAAAAGGTTAAATAAATTACGCAAATCACACCTCTATTGCCAGGTACACACCCAACCCATTGTCTTATTTGCTCTGGAAGAACCACTTAGCATCATATAAAACTGACAACCCGGTAGTGAATTTAGAAATAGACATCTGTTATCCGTATCTATTTTAAGCTTCTATAAAATCTTACTGGATAGCAAAACTATTATTATAATTCCAGTCTAAGTTCTATGATAAAGTGTATCTTAAAATAGGATATTTTGTATCAAATACAGGCTTCGATCAGCTAGTTATTTTAAAATTTACATTTGCTAATCTTTCCAGTTGCATATCATTAATCATAATTGCTCTATCGGTTTTATTTTGATCACGAACTGAACATTTAAATTTCCATCGAATCTCGTTAGAAATGTTTTTATAAAATGTGTTACCACGTCTGGTGTTTTTGTATATTATTTAGTCAAAAAGGTTTGGTGATAAGGTAACACAAGCTTAATTTTACTATTTGAGGAAACTACTATATATTTTTGTAGTTTGAAACAAGATAGCAAGTGCATGATTTATTTTTATTCAATTGTTTCTATTTTTATATGAAAAATTATTTGTAAAACCTACATACACCTATCAAATGATGTTTTTAATTGATTGGCTTTCAAATTTGTCTTGTTTTAAGATTTTTTCATAGTCTTTAATGTCAACCTACTTTAATTTCATCTATCTTAACGTAAAAGTGTATGTGGCAATGCAAGTCTTGCACCAATTTCGCTTTGAAAAACAACAATGCCCACAATAAAGAAAATTTAACCTGATTGATTCCAATAAATTGCATTCCATTGTGCAAGTATTGGACGATTATTTCGAACAGTCAACCACAAAATATTTCATATAGTAAGTACGATTCTTTACATAATTATTGCACATTCTTGTGAAACTTTATTGTGTTATTGTGTGTATTAAGACAGATATTCGAAAACGAAGTGTCAGCAATAGCTATATTGCACAAAATATTTAGATAAGCACATAAAATTCGTCGTGCATGTGTGCCTCTTCGCATGTAGTTAGCGCGTACGTTCACTTTCAAGTTTACCTAAGTAGATTTCGAATCCTCGAAATATAAGAACTAAATATTTTATTTAAGAAATTACGAAACAAAGTTATTGACAATCACATTTCACTATGTGAGAATAGAATCGGCAGTCTCGATAAAAAATGCAATCCGCTGGAGCAGTATGCGCGGCGGAATAGTTTGATAATTCATGGTGTTAGCGAATCTACTTCTGAAAATGCGGATGAATTAGTCCTAGGTATCTTGACGGACAAATTGGGCATCAATTAAGTCTTGGGGGATTTGGAAGAAAGTCAACGCGTCCGTACAAGACTTAGCAAGAAAAATCGACCGATATTAGTTAAATTGCTGTCTTATCATCGTAGGTTGAAAGTTATTTCACAGAAGAGGAAGCTTAAATGAACAAAGCTGGTGATAACAGAAGATTTAACAAAAGAGCGATACGAGTTATTGAAAACTGCATATGAGCGTAACCACGTCTGCACCACCGATGCGATGTCCGTGTGTAATATGTGGACTGATAAAAACGGCAGGCCTAAGAGTGTAACTTGTGCTAGTAAAATGTAGTGTGCATTCTTCCCTTTTTCAATTTTCTCAATTTTTCGAAATTTTCAGGTTATTTATCTTTACATTTTCTTAGCGTTAAATTAGCGCTAATAATTTGTTTTTGGTGCATTCATTTACGCAGTGGGTTTTTTCCTTCTTAATTTTGTTATTATTAGCAATATTCCTGGGTTATGTATTTTATTTATCATTACACCTGTAAATAATTTGTTCTAGGTGTGTTACTTTATTTTTTATAAAACATTGAGGCAATTTCTTTTAGTTTTTTACTACTTTTTCTTTCCTCAATTCCGTTTGTCTGCCTGTCTGTCTGTCTGTCGTCTGCCTGCTGCCGATGTAACAAAAAAAATATTTGTTGAAGGAAGTAGATATTTTGCAGGCCGATTGTGTCTTCCTGGCATAAAACCGAGAAAATTTCGGCATGGTGATATCAGAAAAGCATATTTCACAGATAGCTAGCAAATCGAATAAATTTTTTAATAAACTAGTTTTAACCATCCACATTTTTTGACAAGCGATATGACATTTAAGTGTGCACTTTTAGAAACCTATTTTTGATAAAGCACAGGAAAAATAATATTTGTGCCTTTCGCACCAGTTCAAACAATAATAATCCTAATATTAAAAATAGTAATACATTTTTAAATAAAAAATCATTACCGGAGGTGGGATTCGAACTTGGCTTGGCTTGGCAGTAGACAGACGGCTCATGTTATGCAACCACGGACCCTTCAGATAACTGCGATGCTCTTATAACATTTAACCTGTATCTATTGGATCCGATTTTCTTTAAGGGTATAGGCTGAGCTGTGTGCAAATTATTACTTTTATCCATTTTTCAGTTACAGCAAAAATTAAAAAAGAATAAGGTGCTTACCCTGTATATGTTGTCTCCAGAATATGCTCTTTTTCGTCAAGAGTAAAAAATCTGAGCGATATGCAAAATATTACTTTCAATTAAGTAATAGTTCTTGAGTTAAAGCAAGAATAGGCAGAATCACCGTGTACATAATTTACCGAAATTTTCTCCGTTTCGTGCCAGGAGAGCATGTAATCGACATGCAAAATATCGTCTTCCACCGACATATATTTTTTGAGTTATACCAGCAACAAGCAGACAGACAGACATATAGAGAGATAGACAGACAGACAGACGGAATTGAGAGAACCTGTTTTGAAGAAATCTCGAAAGGTGATTTTTTCGCTATTACAATATTTCTTTCGTCTTTTAGCTAAGGAAAGTAAAAAGGAAATAGCTCTACAACTGAGATATTGCATGTAAAAGACGAAATTATATCCTCTACAGACCTTGGCAAATTAACCTCCTTAGTACTTTTAGATTATTCTAAAGTCTTCACAACCGTTCATCATACTATCTTACATCACGTGGGAATGAGTCCATATGTAGTCGAATTTATTGCTGAATATACAGGATGTTATAGTAATGAGTGCAAGTATTTTAACCCGTAGTAGAACTGGCTAAACTCAACAACTTCTCCAGTTACCATTTTTTCGAAAACGCCCTCAAAACTGAGTTAAAATTCAAAACAGTTTTCTCTAAAAATGCGTACCCGCCTTTTATCCGATTCTGTATTTTTTAAACCGAGAGCGAGAGTTACGACAAAATTCTCGCTCTCGTTCACCCTACCTCTCGTTCTCGTTCTCGGCTTACATTTTCGCTCTCGTTCTCGGTCTCGGTCTCGTTCTCGGTGCGAGAACGAGAGCGAGAGCGAGAAAACTCTCGCTTCTCGCGAAACACTATACGAGAAGCGTATGCCTTTAATGTGTAGGAAGATATTCGCTGGTTTTTAGAACACAAACCTTCGATTAGTACCAAGGAAATGACACGAGCATTGAACATCAGCTCTGCTGTAGTGAATTTCGGTTAATGGCAGCTACTGGGCCAATTATAGGTTCCATTCGATAATCTTATAGCTGACGAGTGTTGCTTTACAAGGAACAGAGTTCCTATCAAAAAAAATTGTTAGAGATTGGGCCTTTGGAGTACTCAACAACAAAACATTAAGTTTATGCATAGGCATGAATATGAGTACGATTGCGTCGAATGCGAAGGAATTACTTTTTCTATTTCATATTTTGACTTTGACATATCAGTGTAATTTACTTTATCAGTATACATTAGTAAAATAAAGAGCTACTTTAGAAGCGCTAAATTATCTAATATCGCAGTCTAATATCAAGCTTTTTCTTAAATTTTTGCCGTTGCGGTATACTCCGGGATTAACTAAAAAACCTTATAGAAATATTTGACTTCTTTTTATGTTACAATGTATCTCCAAAGTTTACATAGTTGACTGAACTATCACCCTTTATATAACATAACAATTTTTACTAATTAATTTCTGATACTTATTCTTTAAGTACATGCCCGTGTTCCTCGTTGAATCATCCTGAGGGTGAAAATATTACTTTGAGCTTTCTTCAGACTGTATTGTCACGTACTTTACTACCAAGTAGCACCAAAGCACCCGTAATTGAGACAGGTACCTCGAATGGGTAACCTTACGGAACCGTGATTAAAACCGACTTAACGTCATAGTTACCTTTGGAATAACTTTACAGTTTTAAGAACTTGAAGATGACTGACGATGGTAGCGGCTACTGAAATACGGCTTCAGAGTTGTAACTACTTTCAAGTAGTTTTGATAGTTGCTGCGACATTCTGGAGACCTTCGCTATTCCTCTAAAGTCGTTGAGCTTGTAAATAATATTTATTAGTGTTAATAACGTCTTCTTATAATCATCATGAAATAAAGTTTATCATCTAGCGCCCAATGTTGATAAAATGTCGTACTGTCCATTGTTATGTAGTGTGTAGTAATGTACGAGAAAAATCAAATACTTATCTACCTAGCCATGAAACAAAAGAGATACAAACATTTTAATAATTTTAATTTCCAATAAAACATCTATCTAAATCATTGGACTTACGCTATCTGTCCGGCAGTTAGTTTATACCTTATCCTTTGTCTAAATAGAAAATTAGTCATTGATGGTCTGTTTTAGATCGTTGTCTGGGTAAAATCTTCGCCCTCTTAAACATTGCTTCCTCTAAAACAGGCAGGACCTTTCGAGCCTCTTGAATTTGTGCATTGTCATGCAAAACCTAGATGCCTTTCTGTCGGAAAAGTTGGCGCCTTTTACAAATAGCGTTTTTTTTAGATTTATTTAGAGTCCTGGCATAAGTTTCTTCAGTAAGTGTAGTTCCGCTTGGCATATATTCGAGCAAAACTATTCTCTCCATGTCCCAGAAAATTGTACCTATTGATTACCCAGCAGAAGGTGGGGTTCGGCATTTTTCAGGAAGTGGAGAACCCTTACGAACCCATTGCATGCATTTCTGTTTCGTCTCAGGGTCCTAGTAATGAACCTACGTTTCGTCAGCAGTCACCATTCGTGATAGAAACTCTGTCGCATTTTCTAAAGTGTTCGCAAATTTGTTGGTAGTGAAATGTTTGTTCCGGGGTCAAGAGCCTTGCGATCTACCGCGCTGACACCTTACTCAAGCTGCCATCAAGAAGTTCTTAATCCTGAAGATATAGTTGCAACTTTGAAACGTCGATTTTCCAGCACCATAGTTTGAACTCTCTGACACATTTCTTCATTATTCGCATCTGAAGGTCTGCCCCATTTTGAATCGTCTTCAACAGATTTCCGTCCCCAACCAAAATTGCAGCGAATGTTTTTACGAGTAGGTAGATTAGTATTTGAGTACCCCTCGTAGATAAGTACTTTGCAGCGTGGCTCTTAAAAATAATGACGTCTGCATAGACAGACAAGGTTGGTCACAAATATGAAACAATTTACCAACATTATACGACCTACTATAGAAAATTGAAGTTTTACTTCTAGATTCCATTAAAACCAAACACTTAAACACTGTGAGTGACAGCGGTCATCTGTGAGATCTAGGTTATAGTTCTATGTGCAACCCAGAAGTGGCAACGGGAACTTTAAATAGGCAGTTTGTGGTAGTCATATATCTGTTGAGACTTTAAATTGCCACTACAGTTCCATTCAGTACTTTGTACTAAATATAACTTGAAAATTATATTGTAAAAGCCCCTTTCTTAAATAATAAATGGGGTTTTAAGTACAATATAAAATTTATAAATCTTAGCAAGAATACTAAACTTTATAAGAGTATTATTTACCATATTAATTACCACAAATAAATGGTTTATTGGTCATTCCTTATTTCATCTATTTGCATTAAATTCGGGCAAAGCTCCGGTGAGCATGAAACAAAACTTAACTCAACGTGTCGGTTCATAAAATTAAGAAAAACCTTGTATTACAAATAATTTCTTGTATGGAAATTACTCGCAATTATTAGGGTAAATGCACAATTTCCATCTGACGTCTCGATAACCTCTAAATTTGACTCAGTAAACTAAATGATCTGCAAGTGCGAAAACAGCGTAAAATTGAATTTTAAAACACCAAAATGGCAAGAAAGCGTAAGATAAATACGATTAATACTGTGACGTAGCAACTGCTAAGTTCGTTTTGTCTCTAGTATGACGTCGAAACCCACGCGGGATCATTTTTTCTTCTGCATCCGGCCAAAACTAAAAAATGCCGCGTCATCCTGCCCTTTCAAAGGACGCCCTCTAAATTTCTCGAAGATTGAGGGACCTGGACAACTGAAACCTGGTACTACACCTCGTAGACAGTCTGAACTTGATGAGATCCAAAATTAATGGACCTACTCTAACACTTTCGCTGTTAAATTACCTTGAAAAGGGCTGCTTCGTAGGCGGGATACGTTTTATGGGGACGCTTCGTCGATGGTAATTCTCGCGGTTAGTTCCTGCTCCGAAACTCTGTATACAGGCACTCGTTACGCACCACTGGTGTTACAAACGACTCTTAATTTATAATTTTAAGCATTAAAATGTGGAGCTCAATTTGATTGCAAGATAAATTTTTCAAGCTTGTTTGGTCATATTGTAACAAAAGGCTGTCACGTCACTTAGCAACTAGATTTTCAATTTTTATAAAAGAAATTAGAATTGATAACATGTTTGACCTTATGGACTACAGTTTTGATGTCATGTCGTTACCTAACTACTAAAATTGTCTTTTTCTTCGAATAAATGTCACTACACATTCCTCTGCTTTTAAATAACTTTTGTTTATAATGCACTGATACACTTGGAGTTCCGTTAGCATCTCACTAATTGTCTTTCGATCAATTGCCTTACATTTTTCATTGCTCTATTGCAATTATTATTTTGCTAGCACTGTTTCATTACCTTTCAGCTAATTTGCCGTTTGATGGCTTACACTTTTAATACATAACGCTCATATCCTTTCTGTACTTAATGAATGATTCTGTATCATTTTATTCACATTATGTTTGACGTAACCAAGCTCAAATCCATCAGTTACAAATTAAATTGCATTGTCACTTCCGAACCTTTATCACATCTGAAACTCTGAACGTAACCCTTCTGAAACCTTTTTTTTCATGCTAACTTGTATCCCTCGAATTATTAGTTACTGCTGCTTACATCAAGTGCACTTATTTATGTAAAGTACTGATTAACTTGCAATAAATAAAATATTTAATTCTGTGCTCACGTTGACCTTATTCATTTAGTAATTAAGCAATCAGAATTGCTATGGGCAGTAAACCATTACAATATATTTGCAGTTTTCGGCCCCACTGTTAAGTCGCAATTACTTTCAAGTTATATTTATTAGTTAAAACGACCTCAAAGAAGTTTTTACGAAATTATTGCATATTTTATGAGAAAAACTTACGGCGATATTATTAAAAGGCATGAATTTCCATGTCACAATGATTTAAAATATTTATTTGTCATAGTTTCTACATCAAATACGCATAAAGTTCAATGTGTTAAAGCCAATTTTTTCATATAAAAATGCTATTTTGAATGAAGCGTTGTCTGATCACTTCTATTTTCATTAAATCGATCCTATGAAAATTATGTCTAAAGTCTAAACAGACTGCTACTATATGGTGTAATATGACAGATACTTATGTACTTTGTGACGTGTAGTACAGGATAATGTTGCTGCTTTAATATCTCACATGACGATGATCCACAGGAGGGTACGAATCTGATATTTTGAAGATAGGCAACCCAATATACTTGCCACTAGAAACTGGGAAATCTAGACTAACATTTAGGTTTTCATGGTTGACATTCAAGACAGACTTGGCAGTTGCCATATATAAATTAAAATAGTTTCTTTACAATCTTATACTACCCCGTGAATCACCCTGAATGCATATATTTAGAAACAGCAATGGGGCTTGTGGAAACGATATCATGACAAGAGGAAATAAATAAAAATCGTAATATTTAGTTCAGTTTACTTAGAACCGGCATAGTCCTTTCGAACAAGTAAACTCTACAAACATTTAATATAAATGGTCTTGCTTATTAAGTAAGTACATGTCCAGTGCATGCATATACAAAATGAGTATGACATACAACTTCTGAAACATCCTACTAGAACCTACAAATGGGTATGCAACAAGAGACCTCAACGACAATACTACATTGATAAAATTGCAAATACTTTACGCATTTAAACTTAAATATTGCGAGTACAGATAATGACTGAAGTTCGTCTATTATAATACATACCAAGTATACGCTTAAACTTAAAGTAACTAGTAAGTAACAGTCTACTTGAGCGTCTAGTTCCTTTAGCATAATTCCTTCAGCATACATAATAGGTAACAAACACTAATTAACAACGTCGATCCATAACACTTCTCTGATATAAAAAGAACTAGCCTACAGTAAAACCTAGTATAAATAATCACTAATCTCAGTATTAAGTCATACACGCTAGAGATCACAGCAGACGTCACTATAAGGACACTAAATTCGAATCCATAAATACGCTAGTAATAGCAATATCACAACTTCGTTTTATAGACTTCGGGCTCGGGCTCCTCGATTTGGACGTCCTGCGTGAACGCAAGATTCGTGGTGCCGTTCCTGGCCTCTTTCTGGTGGAACGTGTGCGCCATCTCGTGTGAGCACTCGCTGACTACCTTGTCGGCGATTTTGCTACCATCCGCGTAGCGCCGTTTGGCGCCGGGAAACCAGCTAGCCATTTTCCTAGCAAGAGGATGCAGCAGGGTTTCATCGTACAGCTCGTCCTCGCTGAAGCCGGTAAGGTAGGATATCGTCCACCCCAGAAGCACCGTGATGATGCAACCGATAAAGGAGTAGTACATGTACGTTATCGAGTAGAGCTGTGTTAGCGGGTCGCTGGAACAAGAAATCAATCGAATTTAGTATACTGGGGTTAGAAACTAACTAAATTATTGAGAAATTAGTGGTTAAACATGCCACAAATAATGTAAGAAACGTAAAATAAAAGTTATCAGCTATCAATGTTCGTAAGCTTGTCCGAAATTAAGTGAAGCTAACAAAATAATTATCAACCTTTGAAAATATTGACTCTATTAAGTACCAACACCCACATTTAAAATCTCTGGTTATTGTTTTTGCAATGATTATTATAAAAGGTAGAAACCTTTGCCTCTATTGTAAACGTGGTAAACTGAAATTAATACCTTCAATTCAAGAGATTAAAACTACCAAAGATAGTAACCCCTGATCCAGTGTAGACCAACTTGGATTATGCTACATGGACGTATATAAACTTAGTAATTGGTTTATTTGATTTTGGATCTTCTGGTGGTAATTTTTCAATAAGTTTGTAAAATATTTTCTCCAACTATCGTGCGGGATATTACTAATTTGAAAATATTCTTTATTTTTGAATCATCTGCCAGCCTCTCTTCCGCGCTGTGTATAGGTTTGACTCGATATTTGTTGTAAATGCCCCTCAATAACCCTCGTTTCTCCTCAAGTTGATTTTACGTATTCCAAAAGCCTCATAAGCTACAGTTAGTATATTCCCTTCCAGTTTCTTCCAGTCGCCTTCCAAACTATCAGATTCTGCTATTTAATTCTAAACAAATCGTCCACAAAGGGATGCTGTGGAATCCCTATGCCCTTCGTTCCGACTCGATGCAAATTTTTCGCGAGGGGAGCCGGCAGCCAAATGTGCTGAAGGTTACTTAGTGTGCAAACGCAACAAATTTAATTTGGCAAGTACACAGGAGCAGAAAAATCGAGTTCCGTTTCACAAGCTTATTACGCTTCCCGGCAAAACTCATGTATTTGCAGAAATATAATAAACTGCTACATAAAGGCTGGAAAATGTATATGATGTTACGGCGGAACAAAGGCTATGTGTAATAATCGGAATGAAATTACGTCATGGTAAATACATCAAACAAAGTGCCTTTCTTGAATGGAACCCGTGTTATTATTAATTTTAACAATAAAAAAATGGTGGAAATGACAGACCAAAACATTGGTTCAGAAATGTCATGAACATGTAATTTATACACCTCTTCATATTTTTTTAACGAAGGCAATGGTAATATACCACAACGCGATATTTTAACTTTATTTAAAAATGTATATGCAAATCAAAAGCACCGACGTAATTAATCTCCAGATCTATAGTGTAAATAAATACCTAAACAGAAGATAAAACATCTTTTACTTAAAAACGATTTTTCAATGTATACAATTTAAAAAATATAATTTAAATATGATATATAATTCTAATCCAAGTTAACTCGCATGTCTAGTTCCAAAGGAAAATGAACAGTTACACAAGGAAACCAACAAAAATCTAAAATGACTGACTCAATACTTGAAGAAGTTCAAACACAATATTAAAGTCCATAAAGCAAGATAAAAACACATTTTGTAGATTGAAGGGTAGATATTATTCTACTGAATAAATATTCGGAACTTTCGTTCCCTCTTTACCTTGCAATGCTTAATTATACAATTTTAAAATCAGAATATCACAAACGTGATGTCTAAAACAAAGGCCTCTTCACTCCGACACATTGCCGTACATTCCAAAAATATTTGTGGCGGCACACGCCAGAATAAAAAGCTCGTGAGTAACTAGCTACTAAAGTACAACCAGCAGAAATAAAGTGTACAAAAGAATTTAATTTAAAATTGAACATTTCTACAAAAAGGGTAAAAAGTTAAAAACGACCATCTTTTACGGAATTTAAAAAATTATATGCCAATTGTATTTGTGGGGAATATGAGTAAATTATTTACTAGAAGATTGAAGCAAAGTCAACAACTCCACTTGATATTCAATTCAACGGGCTGGATTAAAAAAAAGGGTACGATACAAACGTATAAGTTTTTGATTTCTTAGATCAGTGGTTCACAATGTGAACCACTAGAAGAATTAAAAAAAATTATGACCGCAGCAGTTCCTAATGGAGTCACAGTTGGGTAAACGAAAAAACTCCTAACCTCCCCATAATTTAAACATTTATTACTTTCCTCGTATAAAAGACGAAAGAAGTATTGTAATCGCGAAAAAATCACCTTCCGAGATTTCTTCAGATCTTCACGTTTCAAGGTCCCTAGATGACGAAAAAGAGATTTTCTCAATTCCGTCGGCCAGTCTGTCTGTCTGTTGGCGGTATAACTCAAAAACAATTTTTTGCATGAAACCAAGAAAATGTCGGACAAATATATACAGGGTGAGCACCTTAAAAAAATTACATTGTGTTTATTTTTGCGTTAAGTGGGAAATAGATTAAAGTAATAATTTGTACATAGGTCAGGCTTTACACTTGGCGAAAATTGGACCCAACAAATACAAGATAAAGTCGTAAATAATTCAAAGCGTTTAAACAATAACACCGTATCTTAAATACAGCCGCGCGTCGTATACATATCAGTGAGTCTGCATGGCGCAGTAGAACATATCGATGTGGTTTCGATTGCATCCGCAGATGATATAGATCGAATCCCTTCCCGGTAATTTTTTTAAAATTTGTTAATTGATTTTATTTGCATAACCAAGTGTTAAGATATTGTTAGCTCTATTTTCCTTTGATTTTTAAAATTGTTTTGAAGCTTGTGTGGGACGTTCAGAGTAAAACAATTTATAATTTTGTTTTGAATTTTCTTGTGCTTTTGTGGCCCCATCGGTATAGCCGCGTGTCACACGAATACCGCTGGGGCTTCATGGCGCAGTGTAATATATCGATGCGGTAGTAATTTCATACGTAGAACATAGTTTTTTAAATTTGATAATTGATGTATTTCACGATAAATTTTATACGATACAAAAAGGAGCAACAAATTAATGCGTTACTTAATATAGCTGCAATGCAGGAATTCGACTGGTCGGTGCTCCGTAGCTTAGGTAGAAATAGCCCGTTCGCTTGCAATATCCCACAAAACTTTGGGACTGCATACGCGGTCCGCCTGCCCTTCGAATTCAACCACCAGTAACGTTTTTTTATTTGAAAATGTATTTAATGTATTAAAAACATGAAGATATGGTTACCTCTAACTTAATTTGATTTTTAATATTATTTAGTGTCACAATGTCGACGAGGGAAGTTCTGGGTAAAGCCTTTCGGGAACATCTTGATTTTTAAATCTAAAGACTACCAGAGAAAAATCAGGTACCTATCTCCTTAACTGTTCCTCCTGTCCTTGTTTTTACATTAGCCAAATGGATCGAACGTTCTCGAAACATATTGAACAACATTGTAACCTTGTTGCCCCCAAGAACATAAATTTAGATTTATTTAATCCCAAATCAGCTTTTTTTATCATATTATAGAACAGCAGACGTCTATTACAATATAATAAAGGTTCTCATCTTACTTATTGGAACAGTTTTAAACTATTACTATAAATAACAACCATTGTCTTAATATTGTTAATAATTTTATTCGCAACCATATATGTAATGTTAACATTCCTGACCTCATTTGAGTGGGGGAAGTCGTACATTTCAGCCCGCTACTTCCCGCACTCATTTCCCGCTCAAGTGCGGGAAGTGAGTGCGGGAAGGACATTCCCGACCGCTGAGTAGGTCGGGATACTGGGAATCTTGTTGATCCATTCATGCGCGTCGCAACCTGTCGTATCATAATAACTAATCTCTCGACAGTAATGAAACACTTCCCATCTCGGGCTGTAATATACTATACCTGACTACTATTACTGTACTAGTCGTGTAATGGTTAACTTTCTAGAAACCTAATGTTCTTTAACAGACCTGAACTCTAGTATTTTAAACGATTGTCAAGATTATGAATAGATGTTATGCTTTAGTTTGACTTTACTGGTGATTTCAAGAAAAATGTTCTACAGGACTCGCAGAGCGACCAAGAGAAACTAGTATGTAAGAAAGCCACCCGACAAGCAAACGTTAATATCAAAATCGCAGAAGTGATAATCCTCCACCAGCACTGCTAGGGATAGTATATATATTTAAAATAGAGTTGGCAGTTGAAGAAATCAAACAAAATATGCCGTAGCTAAAATCCATCGTGTTCGTCAGCTCCCCACGCTTCTGAGACGTATTGGTGATTCGTCCCCTATATGTCTTGTAATTATGTCAGCCAATCTGTTAATGTATATTTCAGTCTTTTATCCTGTTTATCACCTATTACTTCATGCATACGTTGCAAGATTATTAGTTTCTCACAACTAAAGTTTGTCGCTCCACTGCTCTTACTTTTACTAGAATGCACCTTATGTTTACAGTTCCTTGACACCCCACCATTTTGGCTACTGCGCATCGTTTACCACATGCAAGCTAATATCTGTTGCGATGCACTTGACATTTTGGCTGTTAGATAGAGCTGGTCGTCTTCATTTTGTGCCAGAAGCTCAACATAACAAACTTAAATACTTTTTGTTACCCTTTTTCAGTTCGCTATTGATTTGTTACTTCATCCATATCGAATACCTTTCTCTACTGGAATCAGGTTTGTCATGTTTTCTTTAATTCTAGCTTGTACATTGAAATATTACGTCTTTCAACTGTACACGGTCGAAGGTCAATAAATACTCTATAATACCTTTCTTGCTAGAGATAAATATGTGCATTGAGTGCGGTCTATTTCAAAAAATTGCATAATGATAACGACAAAACATAAACACGAAAACCAGACTGGACAATCACAGAAGATCGAGCAACAAGCACTATAAGGAAACTGAAATATAAGAAGGCACTAGGATCGGACACAATCACGAATGAATAAATTAAGTAGCAATATTATATGATGTAGTATTTGAAAGAGAAGAGGTCCCAGAAGATTAGACACTAAGTATCGCCGTACTGATAGAAAAGGTGACAATAGTGGAGTACCTGAAATCTGAGAATGGCTTGGAAACGATTCCGGCCATTATTTTTTTTTAAATTTTTTTATATATACTTCGGGTCTGTATTTATGTCTGGAGGTGAATGTGACCGCACTATTCAATGGAGGAGGGGATAAATTGGCCCGAAAAATGTGCAAAAATGGGTTTTTCACGGATGCCTTCGACAATTCAATTCGAAATAAAAAAACGGTCGAATAGAAAATGGAGCTATTCTGAATACAAAGAATTTGCGCTTGGATTTACGAAAATCGGTTAACCGGTGCGAAAGTTACAGCCCTTTGACCGACCTCGCCCGTTGGAATTGTTTCTCAGGGATTTCCTACTCAGGGCGGTCGGTTTGATCCTGTTTTTGTAGGGATGGCATGCAATTATAGCGTCCGTTTTTTTTAAATTTATAGATTCACGGGCATACGAGAAGATGTGCCACGGGTAAGGTGCTTGGTCTAAAGGGGGCAGAGGGGGAGGGGGAGCCGCGAAAACCTATTCAAACCCGCCTGATTGCCTCTGTAATTAGCCTATTTCAAAAATCTTAACGCCAAAGAATCCCGCGCTGTGCCTCCTTTAACCAACACAAAGGATTTTAAAAACGCGCGATAAATAAAAAAATTATAGCAAAAAAAGTCTTTTTTATAATTTTTTTTTAAATTAAAATTGATTTTTTGGGAGTAAGAAAAAGCGAAGGGTGTAAAAAAACTACATGATGGGACGCAGCCTTTTTTTCCCCACAATCTGGACTCAGGCACATTTTTGTCCGGTGGTTAGGAGGGGAGGGACGGGTCAAAGTTCCCGGCCCCTAGCAGGGAGACGGAAAGGGTTACAGTGTTTACACTTGGTTCATAATGAAGGTCTATCGTTCCTCTTCATAATATATTTGTCTCAATTTCTTACGTTAATTAGGGCCTGCAGGAACCCGAGATACAAATTAGAATCTGCAATGCATTTTATGCCGAGTAGCAGCAGGATGCCGGGGGCGGGGCTTACGCTCCCACTCCCGACTTTTGTACACTGCTCTACCTCACTAACGCATTGAAATGCTTTTAGTGTCTGTGTGTGTAGGAGCGCGGTAAATTACGATTCAAATTTTTCAACCTTATTTTGGCCACATCTTCCTCAATTCCTATCAAATCAACGCTACAATATATTATATGTATGAAGCATATAGTATAGTATAATAGTCTCGCGTATCGAGAACATTCAGAAGCATCCCGTGGAAAATTGTAGATACACTTACCGCTGCTTGTAGCGTAATGAATCTCCGAATCAACAAAACTTCAACAATATTTATTCTTACTGTACACAGAATAAAATGTCGCAGGAACCACCTGCAACCAATAAGACAGTAGAACAATGAGCGTAAGCCACGCCCCCGGCATCCCGCTGCTACTCGGCATAAAATGCATTGCAGATTCTAATTTGTATCTCGGGCTCCTGCAGGCCCTAATTAACGTAGGAAATTGAGACAAATATATTATGAAGAGGAACGATAGATCTTCATTATGAACCAAGTGTAAACACTGTAACCCTTTCCGTCTCCCTGCTAGGGGCCGGGAACTTTAACCCCCCTCCCCTCCCCTCCTAACCACCGGACAAAAATGTGCCCGAGTCCAGATTGTGGGGAAAAAAACTGCGTCCCATCATGTAGTTTTTTTACAACCTTCGCTTTTTCTTACCCCCAAAAAATCAATTTTAATTTTAAAAAAAATTATTAAAAAAGGCTTTTTTTGCTATAATTTTTTTATTTACCGCGCGTTTTTAAAATCCTTTGTGTTGGTTAAAGGAGGCACAGCGCGGGATTTTTTGGCGTTAAGATTTTTGAAATAGGCCAATTACAGAGGCAATTAGGCGGGTTTGAATGGGTTTTCGCGGCCCCCCCTTCCCCTCTGCCCCCTTTAGACCAAGCACCTTACCCGTGGCACATCTTCTCGTATGCCCGTGAATCTATAAATTTAAAAAAAACGGACACTCTAATTGCATGCCATCCCCCCAAAAACAGGATCCGACCGACCGCCCTGAGTAGGAAATCCCTGAGAAACAATTCCAACGGGCGAGGTCGGTCAAAGGGCTGTAACTTTCGCACCGGTTAACCGATTTTCGTAAATCCAAGCTCAAATTGTTTGTATTCAGAATAGCTCCATTTTTTATTCGAACGTTTTTTTATTTCGAATTGAATTGTCGAAGGCATCCGTAAAAAACCCATTTTTGCACATTTTTCGGGCCAATTTATCCCCTCCTCCATTGAATAGTGCGGTCACATTCACCTCCAGACATAAATACAGACCCGAAGTATATATAAAAAAATTAAAAAAAAAATAATGGACGGAATCGTGGGCCTTTTTTCCAGTACTCCACTACAAAGGACACCCAGCAAGCTACAGAGAAGTAGCTCGGTCACAGTCAATATCAAAGCTATCCACTGGAAGAATTACCAAACTTTTATGGGACCTAGTGCCGAGTAGCGACGAATAACAGCCTTAAAAAAATCGATCTACTACTGACGCCATCTATGCTGACCGCCATATTGCCCAAAATCCATTGCATATAAGAACCCAGCTGACCTGTGCTTTGTAGATTTAACAAAAGCTTTTTATATAATAAAATTACCCGACCCGATGGAAATACTAAAAGAAGAGGATGTGGTTTCCAAAATCATCAAAATTATAGAACCTAACTCAAGCTTTTCCACCAGAATCAGAACGAACGGTAAAATAACCGAAAATATACCAATAGGGACCGGAGTCCATTATTATTATTCAATCTGGTAATGGACAGGATTATAGAAATCCTAAGACCAATGGAAGAATACAAAGTAGGCAGCCCCAGTTTCAATATAATATGCTACGCAGGCGACGCCGACGCGGTCCTAATTGCCAACAATGAAGATAATCTCCATTCTAGGGATGCTACAAAAATTTAATACCACATGGCTATTTTAATCGAAAAAAACAAGTGTTTAATTGTCTCTAAAGATTCTGTGAGATGTAAGCTTGAAATAAATAGTAAAATTGTGCAACAGACACTGATATTTAATTATTTAGGGGCAGCCATAATAAGCGATGTTAAACTCCCTCCAAAAACGACTAATCAAGTAAGAAAATCAGATATTACCTCAGGAGCATTAAGAGCTACAATATGGACGATTAAAATGCAAATCAAGAATATATAAGACCTGTGTACGCCCTATACTGCAGCCAGAGCTGACACCTGTAAAACAAATCAGTCACTAAGAACACTTGAAAAAAAGTGTTGAGGTTCATAATAGGAAAGCCAATATTCATTGGCATCAGATATCAGCACACTAGACAACTATGTAATATCTAGGACGTCGTAAGATGGGGACGAGAAAGGAGAAGACAGTGAAACCATCACATTTCAAGAATGGACAACAAAATACCAAACGCCTTCAGATCACCAGTAAGGCCTCCAAAACATTGGCGGGACAGTTAGTCATGAGTCTACTGAGAAAATAAAATTTAGTAAAATACAGGTTAGGATACCGAATGTAAAACGAAGAAGACGAAAAAGAATGTCATTGGTAAATATCTTGTATGCTAAATAGTCGGTGACTATGGTGACTATGGTTGGGAAAAAGGTCAAGAGGCAGCCCACAGATGAGATGGGAAGATGACCTAAAAAAAGGGGGAGGCTTCCACTGGAAAAGGCAGGCGCAGAAGAGAGACAAATGGAGACGTTTGAGGGAAGCTTATGTCCAAAATTGGATGACGTAAAGGCAAAGAAGAAGAAGAAGAAGAAGAAGATTGAGCACCATGAATGGTAGTTGGCAAAATGGGTGTACACGTTTGTTAGTAGAAGCATATTGCACTAAAATTAATCGATTTCCGAAAAAAATCATATTAGGGCCGGTGCAGACCAATAATTAAATCAGTAACGGTGCATTCACCTAATGCACCAAATGTAATTAATTTTATTCAAATTCGGTCATATCACACCCACCCGTGCGAACTTTGTTAATAGAAGATCATTTCAGTGATCATCAATAATTGGTTTAAGCCAGTAAATGTTTTATTGTTTGTGGAATTATTATTAATTTTTGACGTATAGTTTACTATGCAAAATTGTTCTGTTTGGTGTGTTTAACTATCCTATTTAATACACCATACTTATGAATCACTCTGTATATTGGAATTTGGTGAAAGAAATAATCAATGGGTATATTTCGCGTGAATGATAAATATTTTTCGCCATTATTAAAGTTTAGGATATATAGCTTGATACACAAATTAAACATGATTATGACAATAAATTTATAATAATAAATACTTACGATGGGGCTGCTCGAGTAATATTCATATTGCTGTACCCGACAGTCGTGGGACTGGGAGTCGTTGTTATAGGCAGAGGGATGTCTGGCCTGAGGATATGGGCATTGTAGGATCCGTTCGTGCATCCGTCGGTTGAGAGAGGCATTTCCTGTATGGGTTTATCGACTGTCAGTCCACCGAAAGTAATCCACAGCGTCACCAGGTGAGACACGATTACCCCGACGGCGGCGCCCTGCAACGACAAAAACAATTAGCATTATGACGTCCCGAAGGCTATAGCTTAGGCACCCCGAAGGACGCGTAATGGAAAAACAATTTCCTGGACGCGTCTCGCGTGAATTTTACATGTTATCGTCCCCATACGATCCCGACCCATTTGGACAGAAACGGCGGAAACCTCGAGCTGGCAGAATTTGCACTGGCCGAGTTTAATTGGTCAAATAACGCGATTCAACAATGGTGCAGCAATGTAAATTGTAACCGATTCCACAATTCAGGAGTAACTGTGCGTGTATGCATACATAGTTTCCATCCTAGCGAACGTCAATTGCGATTTGCTCGTTCAATCTGTGAAGCTCCGATTACTTGTCAACTGTCTGCCCGCCCGACTGTTTGAAACGATTAATTCTGCCGTTTTTGCATTTGGCATGAACTTACCAACTTGTCGGGTTTTAGCAACGACATTTTGGTTTTCATAAGATATCTGAATGCAGAAAAATGCACAATCCTCAACAGGAAAGGTAAATGAGGGTAACTGTTGTTAAAAGGGTGTCAATGCATGCAATCATTATTTTTTTATGACACTGATAGCATTTCAAGGTTTCCCATGACCGTGTGAGCATTCAACACTACCTTGAAATGCAGGGAGGTTAATAGAGCTTTTTCAGTTTGTTTTTGTAAATATAGTCATTAATGCAATATACTGTAAGTATTCAAGGAAGTAGGTTTAATACAGATCTTCCCAGGAGTATCCGTGCCAGGTAATCACCTGACACGCAGTATATCAAAGACGCTAGGTATGTGTGTAAAATACCAGAAACAGTAGAAACAATTAGGTCAAGCATCTCAAAGTCCGCTCCCCTCTGTTCTCTCAATAACAGTTTCGATTCTATATACGAAACACTGTTTATTTGCATATTAGCAAAAAGCAAAGGAAGTGGCCCACAGGGCCCGGACTCAGGCTACAAGCTTCTGGCTCTCTGATGTGAGCGTAATGTCCCCCGAATGTATGTATCTGTCGAAACTTAACTGTATCACTTTGGCAAGTTTACGATTCTCGGATCTATTCAGCTTCTCATTTCTTGGCGGATTTCGTATGCAAAGATCTGCTGAGACCTTTATCGTATGATGCCACAACAAACAAGTAGAATTCTTTGAGAAATTGTTTTGGGAAACCCTTTGTTGCGGTCACAGCTGCAAGTCTGAGTCTCTGAAATGTAATATAATGAATTTTATCTTAAAATAATTCTTCGAAATTTACTGTATTATTTTCATTTGTAAAGCGCAGTGCAGTTCCGCGCGCGTATCAGCTAAGTGAGCATCTTCCAAGGCCAAGAAATATGGAAAGGTTCAAATTTCGACTCTGAGCACCGTGCGTATACATTTTCCATAATCAGGAGACTTTCTATGGTGGAACATTCAATTCATCACAATGATTCATAACAATAACAAAATAATTTTTCATCGTACGGAGTGATTTGACATTCGCGAGCGAACACCTGATCTCTACAGTGTACGGCCCACGTCCATCCCGATGAGCTACTGCGTACTCAATAAGCTTCTCACAGATCGTAAACGGGGATTTACCTGTAACTTATTTATATCTAAAAAATGGCTGGCTTGGCTATGGGTTTTTACCTTTAAGTATTTATAGTTATTCGAATACCCTAATCTGCCAGGCATTTTTCAGTACTACGTTCGTTGGAAAAAAAGCAACATGCAAATATTTCGTTGTTGATACATTTACTAACAGGCTTACTGTTCCTATCTTATATATATTTCTAAAAGTCCTGACTGACTGACTGACTCATCAACGCCCAGCCCAAACCCTTGGACCTAGAAAGCTGAAATTTTGCACAGAGGTTCCCTTTATGATGTATACAAGGAATAAGGAAGGATATTTCGAAATTCAACCCCTAAAGGGGTAAAATGGGGGTTCCAATTTTGTATGGAAAAATAATATTAAATAGACATTTCGACTTGAAACTTCGTAGGAGTACTCCTAAAAACAAATAAGCAAACACGTATTTCGTGATTTTCCGAAAATCAACCCCTTAGGGGGTGAAATGGGGTAAGTAAGCCTAAAAATCGATATGGGTGTCGTTATTGAGGTTTATTGGGACGTTGATTGCGAAAATGGCATTTATTTTTAAGTCCAAGACGGTGAACATGACATAAGGGAAGAAACGGGACGGGACGGGACTAGACTGGACGGAACGGGACGGACTGGACGGGACGGAACTGAGCGGGACGGGACTGGACGGGAAGGGAAGGGACGGAACGGGACGGGACGGGACGGGGCAAAGCGGGACGGGGCGGGGCGGGGCGGGACGGACGGGACGGAAAGGGAAGGAAAAAGATGGGATGGAAGGGGAAGGGATGGGATGGAAGAGGAGGGGCGGGACGGGACGGGAAGGGACGGGACTGGACGGGAGGGAAAGGGGCGGGACGGGACGGGAAGGGTCGAGACGGGGCGGGGCGGGGCGGTACATTATTTAATACACAAATAACGAACCTCGCGCGAACGAAGTCGCGGGTAAAAGCTAGTTCCTGTATAATTTGCATTGTTTTCTATTCAAGTTCTTTTCTATGGTATGGCATGAGAGCTGACCATCTGCAAATTGTAGTGTAAATTTCGAATCTTGTTTTTTATTTCTGTGCCGAATATGTGAGTTGTATTTCCACCTACTGCAAACTCCACAAAATCATATGTCGACTTCATTACTATTCCTCAAACCGGGTTTGGCAAAAGTGGGGTTTAGTGCCTACACGTACTCAAAGAGGCACGGTGGATACTCACGCAGTGCTAATGTTGGATCCAGCCTGAGACATTTGGGATATAATCCATCCCCTTGTTAGCTTGTAATATGGATTATTCAAATTATTGCTTTTCTATGATTTCCAATATATACATGTCAACCTCTTCTTCTTGAGACTCTCATATCTCATAAAGGTCTTCCACATAATTGACTAAATGTCGACGGTACAGTTATGCCTCAGTAGTTTTTACAATGGTGATATATATATTCCACTACTGTGGAATCGCTTCCCCTTGTAAACATCTGTGAAACATTGATTTCGGTCACCATTTCAACTCAATCGGTTGCGCTTCGTTCGTTTTGTGCTGATAGTTCTGGATGTTTTTATTATTCCTTAAACTCTGTCTGTCCTATCAGTAAATTTTTGTAAAACAACTTCCATATATAGTTTATATTTTTATCTGGTTTTATCATCTTCATTATTTAAGCCCAAGAATTTACTTCATTGCGTATAAATCTTTTCTTTCTTCTTCTATTAAACTAATATTCTGCAAAATTCTTTCCCTCCAGAACTTATCTACATCAACCAGCCTCACTGCTGGACATAGCCCTCATCAAGATGTTTGTAATTTCTTCTTTTCTGGACAGTCGCCACCCAGTTGGTTGATATTCTTTTAATGTCGTCCGTTCATGTAGTTAGTGTTCTTCCTTGACTACTTTTATTGATTCTTGGTCGCCATTGGACGATCTTCTTTGTCCATCTACCGTAATGTGGACTATAATGTTCACAACGCCCTTGTTCGTATTTCCTCGGTTCTGACTCTGTCGTTCAGACTAAAAACAAACATTCTTCGTTGCTTAACTATACTGTTCTATACGTTAGGACAGAAAGAACGTATTGATTAGTAACTTTTCTTTTCATACTGGCTGAAATGTTTCGTGCCCAAGGATTTTTCAAATGCTTAGATTTATATATGTTTCATGGGTTCGCGAAATTCTGGCTTAGTCATCATCTTGGTTTTGTTATAATTGATTTTCAAATTTGTATGTCGCTTGCTGCATGTGAACTTAGATTACCTGTAAAACCTTATACTTTGGTGCATCCTTTTCTTCCAGTGTAACTTCTTATTTTCTGGCATTCTTCGCATATATTTTTGCCTTTCCCTTAATACCGCGCATTTAACTTAAATGGGTGCGTCATATATATTATCTTAAGTTGTTTTAAGTAAACGATTATCGCTTTTTATTTCAGTCCCTAAGTATGGATTCCTTCCACCATCATTTCTATGAGTTCTTTGTTGCTTTCCTGACGCATTTTGGCTGCTTGATCTGCAGGTTTGTTCAGAATTATCTGTACTTCTTCTTCTAGTTATTTTTTAGTCTTCATTAGTACGAATTTCTCATGAAAACTTTGTTTGATGCACCTTCTATTATATATCATTTTCACTCCACCTAAGCAACAGCTCTTCAAGGTTCAGGTTGCCCTGGAACACCCTCTATGTTCTTCTGCTGAATAATTACATTTATTGATGTGACACTTTCAGCGGAGAGGATAATAATGACTGTCCAATGATTAATAGATGGTAATTAGTTATTGAGCATCTCGAGCCGAAATTGCCTTTCCACATCGTCTCAAACAAACGCGAGTTCTAAGAATGCATAAAGCTGGTGATAAATCATTCCTGTGTTGGAAAGTGACGCGAATAAGAAAAGTAAAAAATTAAAATTGATACAAGGAGGCGTTTCAAAACGGTTTTTCATGAATTTTCAATGAGATCCTCGTGGGCTATTTCCAACCCAGTATTTCGGTATCCGCTGCAGGTCCTTGCAGCTCATTAACATAAAAATCAGCCGCCTTACGGAAATCATACTAGCCCTGAATATTTATCTATTCGTTAGTTAACTAGGTTCTGAACAGAACGCGGAAAAATCGACCCTAATTCTTGCTTCTAACTAGGATTAATCGAGTTACCTACAGATCCAGCCGTTCTCGTCGTTAGGTACGGTACACATAACTCATAAATCAAATCTACCAAGTCGCATTTGGATGCACCAATTAGCCCATAATCGCTTGCTGGCGAAGATAAATTCAGACATCAACTTCGGATAACGTAGTTGGTAATTGTCTTCGACAATCTCTAATGTATTTCGCCCCAGCAACTGCTTCAAAATATTTGATTGCTGCAGTTTCCGCATAAATAAATGCCAACTGGTAGCTTGAAGGAAATTTATAAAATGATTATTTTGATTTCGATAAGTGTACATAAAGTGGAGGCATATAATGTCGAAATTAGTAAAAGTTTAAGTGCTGCGTCTGAGAGTAATAATAATAATAATAACGAGGGATTATTAATGGATTTGTGGTTTCTTGAACTCTTGTCCTTCTCGTTTGTTACTTCAGGGGTAACTAAATATATCCGTTGTTACTTTCTTTTCAGTTTCTTCAGCGTTTTGTCATTATCAAATAAATTGCTCTTTATAGAAGGTTCTTGTAAAAAGATTATTTTTGATTGTTTCATTCAGACGCTCTAAAAATTTATATTAGAAATCATTAGAAAACCAAAAAATATTCCGCCATTTAAAAATTGCAGTGTAAAAAGGATGATAAATTGAAATATTAGAATAGCTCCCGACAAGCCTGGAGATATTTTATCGGCAGCGTTGTTTCAAATTGTTTTCTGACGGCCGGGTTTTTAGCACAAGAAGCGTTTCAATTACGCTCACGGAGGCATAAACCGTGCCACGCTCAGACAAGTTTTTGTCACATATTTTGCGTAACAAGGTATCAGGGTGAACCCGAGTCTATTTCCAACGAAATCAACCCTAACAAACTTTTTACTCCACGTTTCACCGGCAATAATTTTCATATGCACACTTCTTCGGGCAGCATCCTTTTGATATTTGCTGGAGCGTTAAAGTGCCCTTAAATGGCGCCATGGCAACATAAAAAGTTTTCGCATAAAATGCTGCGCCGAACGGCAGGGAAGTTGGTTAAACAGATTAGCGCCCCCGCAAATGTTGTGTTTGATCACCACGTGCGCGAATTTTGGCAAATTTCCTCACGTCGCCGGTGCATGCGAATCTAATACAAACAACTCACCTTCCAGTTACAGCAAGGGACGAGGATAGCCAGAATAAACACTCCAAGGAGGGGCCCAGAGGTCGCAGAAGTGACCAGCATAGAAGACTCGATAACGCCAGACAAGAGCCCTACTCCGAAGCTAATTCCCATGATGACGAATCCATACACGACGCCGATGACTTTGATGGCGTACAGCTGCTGCTGCTCCTTCAGTCCTTTCAGGGCGGGGATGGGCCTTAAGAAATCCTCGAAGGTGACGGTTGCCAGAGAATTCAGATTAGATACATTCAAACTGCAAAAAAGGTTTCTGTTAGTCTACTTGATGTATCGCTAGATTTGCTTCGCTCTGAGTTGTATTCGGATGCTGTGAATTTATTCATAGGTCTCAAGGAAAACTGAAAACAGCTGATATATTGCAGCTCAACAGCGGATACTTTAAGAAAATGCAGCAAGCCGGTTTTGCAAGAAGACACTGAGGTGGTCTCAATAACTTACAAAATCCGTTTCGACATGAAAATCTATCATAGATTGTATTTCAGCTTATAGCTGATTGTCAAGTGATTCAATAAATTTCCAATGTAGATAGAGAATGAATATTTATGAGGACTTAAACGTGAGTTTATCCTTAAGTGTCAACTTTAAAATATAACCAACAACTTTTCAGAATGAATGTAAAAAGGTGACCACCACTTGAAGGAAAATTTATTGAATCACTCGATTGAACAGGATTCAGCTGCTATTTGTAGAGTATTACTTTTTTACGGTATACGTCAAATATATTACATAGTGTACAACTGAGTCTCATTACTAAAACATTTAATAATTTTGATGAAGTAAGTGTGTAAAAGATGCACCTAATTAACATCAAGATATCCAAGCTTGTCTCTCCCTGAAGTCTTCCAGTAGTGCACTTTAAAAAGTGATTCAGAGAATGTAATTTGTACTGACTAAGAGGACCAAGTAAGTATGTTTGGTAGGTACTGAAGAATTGGAAGTTTTGTTACCGGGATACTTATAATGCCTAGGGTTATGAATGCTCTTTATGAGCACGACGAACAGACCAAACCTCCCTCTTCATACAATAGTACCCTAAGTTAACTCCGAAATAAATAAACTGTATCGAATTATTAACATAAAATATTTGTATTTATACGCTACATTAAGTTCAATGCCTAAACGTATTTATTTGAATCTGTAGGATCCAATTAGTCACGATAACAGCGAATATATAAAAATTTCCGCTGAAACACAGGCTCATTAATTCAATATTTCCTACGAAAGTTGTAGATTACATGTAAAAATTACTTCATCAGTCACAAGCCACGAAACATTGCCCGTATATAATAGACGCTTTGGTTGGAATAAGAATTTCTACACCTTCCAGATGGGTTTTAAGATGGCTTTGTATAGAAGCACTTGTATCGCCCCATTTCATTTTGGTTATGTTATTAAATTGTTCCCCGAAGCAGTTGTTTTCGAATATGGTTTTCCCGCGCGCCCCGCTCTTGGCGCTGCGTGAATTAGATTTTGTCCAAGGGGCGCTCGACTTTTCAAATTGACACCAGCAAATATTTTTCGGTGCGGCCTTTCTTTCGATAGTGAGCCATGTTGAAGAAAGGCAAGTCCCGCAACAATTTAGCCTCGAGTTGCTGTAACAATTGAAGTAGGCACAGCGGCGTCTCTTCAAGCACGTTCAGGCCGATTTCCAGCTGTGGTGAGAATTGCTTTTTAGCGTTTTCTTGTTCTAATTTTGTGGTAATTAGGCCTGCTTCCATGCATAATGCTTCCATACCATTACTACAAGCGCCGGCTCCCTGCCATCAAGCTCATATGATTGCTGTTCCCTTGCGATCTGCTCCTGTTGCATGATTTCATCGCAGCATACGGCATATGCGGCGTGTGGCCCAGATGCGAGCAGTTTAGACGACTGTTTGACTTTCCTCCAGCTACAGCGGCCGTTTGTACCCGCTTCGGAGCCCAATCCAACATAGCCATGCAGAGGCTGACAGGACCCCCCCCCCTTAAGATGGCAAGATAGTACTTTGAGCTACGTTTCGTAAGTACATGCATTGATTTTCAACTTTCTTGTTGCTATTGCCTAAGAATAAACAGTTTACGAAGGCCTTCCGTTAATCAAACTGTATGCGATAAATACTAGCTTGTTTGCACTTGAAGCGTTAGTATTTCATCAGTTAATGTGATTGAAATTTCTTATATACCTAATACTTATTTCCACAAGCGTCCTTGAGGCGCCTAGCACTAGCGGATGTTAGCATGGCATCCAGATGTACATTTTTGCTACGTTATGCTGGCGCGAGCCTTTTTAAATTTATTCTATTTTACAGTGTGTTTTAAATTTTAATAATTCATAATATTGGTGTGTTACGATTTGTTAGTTACTCATTTTGGTCTTAGTTGAGCCTCCAGCTTTATTTATGCTGGATATTTGTTACCCTGTTGTTGAATATTAAATTCTATTAACTGTTGCCGATTTATATTTTCTTTGTACTGTACTACGATCCCTCATGAACCTGCTAATGTTCTTTTTTAGAGTTAGCTTGAAGTAAGAGGCTTACAAGGTAGGTGGTGATTTGTTGTGGTGACTAGATTTGTTTTTTGTTGTGTTTAACGACAGGCGCCCATAATTTTGTTGCTTCATAAAGATTGCATTTAACCCTAAGGGTCACTGCCAAGTCCTTATTCACACCATATTTTCTGCCGAGAGTTAGAGCTAGCTAGCGCTGTCCCTACCCCTCGTTTAAGGGTGCGGTACACACTTTGCTTTCTAAACTAAGATGTCTTATTCACAAATACATATTTTTAAATTTCAAATTTAATTGTTTCTTCTTTGTTCCAATATGTAGCTACTAAGTTAGTCTTCCATACCAATACATTCATTTTATTTGATTGTAATATTTACTTGTAAGTTACATTTGTTGATTTTCTTCATTTACTTTTATTCTCCAAATCTGAAGCCACTTATCGATTGTATTTATGTGGTTCTCAAAAAGAACCAATGTGATTTTTGTATCTCTGTGATAGGCCGTGACAGTCTTATTATATGCAAATTTGACTGTAGATTTAGAAACTGGTAGGTCAATTTACAGGACTGGATTGTATAGATGCTAAATGTGTGCATTCATCTTGGTGTTTTTCACAAAGGTTTTTCTCTGTATTTCAATCTCTGGATTGGCCGGCAGCCCTTTATTTTGATTGATCGCAAGTAATACTCTTAAGTATTGCATACTTAATTCTCAGCAATGGTGTTTTTATTACTAGCTTCATAAACTCAAAACAAGATCTCCATCCAGTTATTAAGCCTTCGATAATATTTTCTGTACACATGTTCTATTCTATCTCTGTCTTGTTCTTTGTAGTAATTGCATTCTCCTATTTGTTCTAATACTTCCCTATTCGTTGCTTGAGGCTTGAATTTTATTTTCAACATTTTTCTCCACGCCCACAACTTAAAAGCATCCAATGCTTCTTCTCATGGTCCATGTTTCTGATTCATAGCCAACCACACTACAAATGCATGTTTTAGCTAGTCTTTTCCTTGTTGTGAAACTAATGGTGTTTTATGTTAGTAGCTTTTTCTTATTATAAAACGTAATTTTTGCTTCTCTATTTCTATTTTTTACACCTTCTGTAATTCTTCCGTCTTCTCGAATTTGACTAGTTATAATTTGTATTATTTGACTTGCTTTAGAACTTCATCATTTGTTCAAATTCCAATTGCTCCAGGTTCTCTGGAGCACATTATTATTACTTTCCCTGTTTTTTTTCATTGATAATATTCTCCATTTGCTTTTACTTAAGTACAGCGATTTCATCCGCAAATCTTTCTCCATTGATTTTAATGTCTGTGTACAGATTCTGACACTCCTTAATTGTTAACTCGATTTATATTTTGAAAATCATTGGTAATAAATTACACCCTTGTCGCACTTCCTGTCGTATCTTTGGTGTACTCTAAAGTCGACAGTTTTCATTATTGCCTTTTGCTTTTCATACAAGTTTTTGACTACTATACTGTCTCCATAATCCACGTGAATAGTTTTCAGCATTTTTATCATGATATGCCAATTCGTATTACCAACGGTAGTTGTAATATTGATAATATAGTGGCTGAGAAAATGGCTGCGATTTCGCCTACTGATTTTCAAGCTGCATTTATCTCCACCTGCAGTTGATTCTACAAAAGTTGCTTCCATCTTGCAGTTGTACATTTTAGCACCTCCGCGCCAGTACCCTCCATACCTGGACAGCATTCCTCTATCTGCCACTTGAGAAGGTGCCCTATCCGGGATTACTAACTGGAATTGCACCGGAGGTAACTGTCGTTGGATTTAAATAATAGGTCCAGGTCAGTATCAATTTGACGTACGACTCTTTGTATCTGTTCCATAATTCCATGATACTTTCTAAAGCCAACATGATGTTCCGGAATTAGTTACTTTCGCTGCAGTATTGGATTGTTTTCCTTTAGTAAACTACTCAAACACGCTAATTTTAATGTTGCATTAAGTAGGGCACTTATTGCTCTAATAACCATTTCTCGTACTTCATTAGGGGTTTTACCGGTTATTCAATTTCAACCTGATACATTTCTCTCATTAGTATTATTAAATTAAATGCTTAACCCCCTATTTGAAGTTTCTTTACTGGAAGCTCCATTTCCAAAGCGGAAGTTGTGTCGTTAGTAGCTGAGAGACTCGACATCTATCTATAATATAATTTTCCTTAATGTGTTTGTCTGTGGCACAAAATAAAATCTCACGTTCCGGCTTCACAGATGTTTATATTTGTTTAGGTTTTGTTTTTCTTATCTTAGCGCTCGGTCGGAGCTTGACCTTTCGCTTATCCTATTTCACGTGGGCGTAGCGCGCAATTTGCTTTTATACCTTTATTTTCTATTTGAAGATATTTTTTTGTTATTTCACTGCCTTCTTGAGTTGGATTTATCTGGTCTGCTGCCATTGATGTCTTGTTTTTCCATAACGTTGTACTTCACTATATCACAGCAATTTTTTTAGGTTCCGTTTCTTTCTCAGGAGGGGTCACTGTCCATGTCGCTCCTTGAATCATCTGGTTTTGCATACCGATTGCTCTACAATCTTTATTAGGTAAATTCGATAGGATTACGTTAATCTCTTTCCAAATGTTATTGAAATAATCAAACAACTGCTTTTTGCCTCTAAATTTGTGTCTAAGGGTACTGAACTATGACAAGCTATCTGCACATATCCAGTGACTGCAAATCAGTTTAAGCAATTAAATGTTTAAATTTTTTCTAGGAATATTATTAATTAATTCAGTGGCTAGTAGATACTTGATAATGGCAGAAGTAAATCGTGAACAGATCATTATTTACTGATTTAAATCAGCAGTTAAAACCTCGTTAAGCCACCTCAGCTAGCCAAATATACATTTGGATAATCTTTTTTATTGAAGATTAAATTAAATAAAAGGCTATATTTAAATTTGAAAAGGTCCCAAACAAAGCTTATATCGATGGTTGTTTCCAGTAACACAAATTTCAATATAGTTTCTGAAATCAAATGAACATAATCACTTCGCGTGTTTCATACTGGTCATCAAATCTCAGGGTAACGAAATTAGATACAGTCGGTCAAAACGGTCAAACCAATTTATTGATGTTTACGTATTTCGAATCAGAATTACAAGTGGAAATTTTGAAAAAAGCCATATTAAGTTGATTTTTTTCAACAAACTTTTATTCCCAGAAACTGTTGTTGTTTATGAATAAATAAAATCTTTAATTATTTCCATCTCTACGGCTGTGTTTATAACTTGCCAACAGAACCTACCGATTCGAGAATAAAAGATTTAATAAATTTCAAATAACTGTACGTTTTTCCTCGTAATTGCGAGCAAGAGATGTGCCTAAATCTGATCCCATTTCTTTTCCAGCGAGATTGGGATAATCAAAACCGTACACGGCATCAGTTTTATTATTCGCCGGAAAAATCCTGGGAGTTAAGAAAGATTAGTGTTCGCTGATACCCTTTTGGGCGAAACAAGATAATTTGAATTCCGGAGTCCTGGATTAAGGGCACAATCAAAAGTTTACCGTTCGTGCTGATAATATTAGGTTTGAATATTATACAACGCCCGTTGCTTATTCCTCTGAACTTTAGGGTCACATTTGTTTTGTACTGATTTTGAGAAAACAGAGGTCACGTTGTAATTTGTGTCTGAACCTTGTAAGTATATAACCGTGCCTGTTTAAACTAATTGACGAAATAGATCATGGTTTATGAATACAGGAAAAATCTACTCTATTATGTAACCGTATGAAAAGCTTCTACATAAACTATTATTCTCAATTTTTGCAACTCACTCGCACACTAATGTAAAATCATAGCAGATAATCTCTTGCTCAAAGTTGTGAAACATATTTCGATGCTTACACAGACAGACTAGCACAATGTTATAATGCCAAGGTAGTAGTTACTGCAGTTATTATGTCGTTAAGCTTTTACACACGAAATAAATCCTTCATAATCACAACAGCCACACAAAATGTTAATTTGCACTGATGCCCATGCTAATATTGGCATAGCTAGGCAATGATGATTTTCTAACTAAAAGTATCTATCAGTAGTCACTTTGGCAAACCATTAGGAATAATAGTTATTGTTTTGATAAATACCTTTCGTAAGATACATTTTCAACATAAATTTTAGTCGTGTTAGCGTGTGCAAGAGGCGGCATAACTATTTAAACTTCTGGTCGTCACAGTTTTTGTGAAATTACGGTATGTTTTGCGGATATGAATGATTACACAAATTTCAATAAATTTCCTGCCCGTGCGGTCTGTAGATTGCAAAATTTATAAATTGTGGTCGCTGTGTGTATTTAACATACGAGCGTACATATGCAAGTGCACGTATCAGGAATTGGTGGTGATAAATTGCCCCATCAGCGTGCTTTTTGACCGCTATACGGTCTCTGTATTTTGTTAAAATTATTGAAGGTGCAAGTTTTAACCAAACTGCAAACTCTTTCGATCGTGGTTGCAATGATCATAATTGCATGACTGCAACAAAGCTAGTTAGAATATAACTCTTGGGCTTTGTTGTTAGAAAATGTGTTTTTGAAGCTTCAACCAACTCTACATCTACAACGTATGTATCTGTCACATAAATGTGAATAAAAATTGGTTGGAAATGTATAAAATGAAAAGCGATCTTTGCTAATTTTACTGCCTTTAAGTAAAGAGATTGAGATTAAAAAAGTAGAGAAATATTAAAATGTTTTCTAAATAATACAGGGTTTAGGAAAATTTGCCACCACCGATTCGTCGTCAGCGATTCGCCGGAGGTATAATTCGCCGTTGGAAAATTCACCGTCAGCGTATAAAGTTTTAAAAGAATAAAAATGCAATTATAAATTAGTAAATAAATATAACTAATGAAATCGTTAGGGTTGAACTTTTTACAATGGTCTAATTGTAAATGCATTGTTTAAAAATTTAAAAATAACATTACGTTGGATGAGTAACCACATAAGTTCCAGAAAATTTTCGGACAAAAGTTGCATGGTTCAGTAATAAATAGAAACATTTTGAAAAGGATTAACACCATCCCAAAGTTAGAAATTATTTCCATATTATTGTTTAAAAACTTCATAATGCAACTTCCATAACTGCGAATCGGTCCGGCGGCGAATCGGATAAGCTGCGAATTTGACCTACGGCGAATCGGCAATGGTGAATTGCCGCATCCCTATCCCTGTATTATTAAATGCAGTAAATTTTCCCAGCAACCAGTGCTACCACGACCCTAAAATCTCAGATTTTAGGAAAGAGCCGCCTTACCACTACTACAGTAAGCTGTTATAAGTGAAAATGCAAGATAGTAGATGAAGACCAGGACATGACGCCTAGTGAAGTACAGAGGAAGCATGTATGGGATGAAACAGATTTTGCAAGCGAAACGGAAGATAAAACGCATGAATCCATAAGGGATTCCACTAACTCTGTTGACGTTTTAGGCTGATCACTTCCAATCCGTTAGGTCAGAATGAATAATGATGGAAAACAATCCTTGATTTTGTTTTAAATAATTAAAAATAATTGAGGCAGTGCAAGCCCCTATAAATAAAGTGTAGGTGGTACCTAACGAGGCTTTGTTATTAAAATTTTTTGTATTTTTTTCACATTGCCAATTGATTTTAGGCTCAGAATGTGACCCAGGAATTTAAAAAAGTCAAGAAAATCTTATTCCTGAGCTTGTGTTGCCGTAATTTCATATTCCTTACAGGCGATGATCTTTTTCATGCAATTTTGACTGCTCATCACTCCTTTAGCGGGCTCCCATTTCAATTTATTTCGTTTGATTTTCTTGTCAGACATAATATGTTTCTCCTTTGCTTACTTGGAGCTAGTCATCCCTGTTGAACTTTTTTTTTGCGCAAAAATAATCTTAATATCTCAATAAATGCATCGAATTTTGAAAGTATCTCCCGAACAGCTGCCTGAAATCACAATTACACATAATCTAGTGAAAGAAATTACCTAATTGATGCGATTCATAAAAAGTGATGGCCAAACACATATTTTTGAACGAGTGTTCAAGGGAAAGTACTCTATAATCAAACAATCGTTCAAAAGCTTTGACGTTTTTTGCATTAATATTCCATTCAAAGTGACGAAGAATACAACTTGTACGTTGTGCCGTTCTCGAGTTATCATGTTTACATCCATCCGGCGTGACACTGGATTTTTCTTAATTGACTTTACTTTATTGCCAAAGCGGTTATTGTGTTCACAATAATTGTGTATATTCCACAAGACCTTTCAAATGGCTTTAAGCTGTTGGCGATTAACTGAAAAATTGCGCAAAATTTTTAAATTTGTATAATAAAATGATCGAAACTGATGAGTTGTATCTTTTTATTTTGAAATCTAAATTGAAAAATGAAGTATGTCCAGCAAGGATCTTAAAATTGTTTTACGGGATTCATACGAAAAATTATTTTGAAATCTATAGCTCAAAATGTATGTTTCAAGGTCTTAGTCTGTCATCTTTGCTACCGTAGAGTGAGCTAGTGCGTTAAGACAAATTAATAATCATAGTTTTTTATATGTAGGTAATTTAAATGTTCTTATGCAATTATTTCTTCAAAATAGTGGCTCATATTAGGTATTCATAGCTCATTGAATTTCTAAAAAAAAACAAAGCAGCCTTGAGCTTCTCTAGCGCTCACGTTATTAACTTTATATACAGGGTGTCCCTTCTCAAAGTCGAACACAGGCGATTAACATCGTATTGAACGTTTTTGCCGATTCCTGTCCGCCAATTCAACTTACAGTGAAGGTAATGGTATCAATGGAAAGATAAAATAATTACGCATCAAATAATACTAATAATAATATTCAAGATGCGATTTTTATTTTAAAATACTAATTTAAAACTGGGGAATTTTTAAATATGCCATGCCTTGATTCTTAAGTTCGATAGCATTTGTGAAAAAAATTGGTAATTAGTTGGCGTAAATCAGGTATTTTCTGTCAACGTCTGTTAAAATTATCTACAGAAAAATGAATTATTTCAATGAAGAACGAGTGAATGCACTAATGTTAATTACCTATGTTCGACTTTGAGAGTGGACACCCGGTATATGCATGGCATCTCTATAGGAAACTATTTGTGAGAAAATAATTAGCTCATTCTTAATTTATAATATGAGTAAATCCTCAGTGCTTGAAATTTTCTGACAACTTGAATTAAATCTCGCTTTAATTAGTTTGTATATTTATAGCGCAGGCACGATATTTAATAACTGTAAAAATAGTTCTCTTTTTCTATATCGCTACAAAATTCTTAATCAAGCTCATAGCACAAAATAATCTAAACTTACATAAGCCTGGCTATTAAAAATGAGTTAATTTATCGGGAAATTCGTTGTTCGTAGCCGGAAGGCGGCAAAATAAGCGAGGGTTGAATATCGATTGAGCCTTAGTTTTTATTTGTTGCGGGAAGTAAATTTAAACAAGTTCGATAAATAAATTGAGTAGAGAATGGAGTTTCGAGAAGTAACACCCGGCAGTGTGAATTACTTTCAGTCGCTTAAACTTTCAGCAAACTTTGCTTATACTGAATGTGCGCGATCAATGTTCTCGAGATTATTTAGCTCCGTTCTGCATTTCCCTCAAACGTCCTGGAAAAAGGGCAGCCAGCGAAGTTTCAGCATCCGAATTAAGGGCCGCTTGTGGCGGTACTTACCTCAATGCCCCGTTGAATAAGCACGCCAGAAATAGGCCCAGGATGCCCGGCAAATAATTGAAGCGATCCTCCACGAAGAACGGTAAGACTTCGTCGTACTTCTCGATGTAGCCCGCCTTGTAGGGATCGCAGGTGGCGTAAACGGCGTACACCACCATGCCCACGACCCACGACAGGCTGAATAATACAGTAATCACCGGAATATTGAACATCATAGTCCTGAAAACGTTATTGTTTCAGAAACCTGCGAAACTCGTTATTGTTTCATGGCTTACTTTGTTACTTTCTTTTGCGACTCCATGCTGCAATATCTTTGCACGAAGTTCTGTTGACATCCGAAAATGGAGAGGGACATGAACAGTTGTCCTACAACGGCCGACGTCGTGGTAACGCGAATGGTTGGGTCCATATTAAAACTGAAAAAAATAGAACATTAATCATTTATATTAGTTAGCCTAAAAGTCATAATGAAGTTATTTAATTACATCCATTACAGCTGATTATCACAAATACCAGCTAGGTGACAACTAAAGCGTTGTTTGTAAAAATTTAACTGGATTTTACGTCTCTTTCCAGCAAATAAGACACCTGCTTACGTCTATGATGTGATACCATGGGAAATATGTAAGGAGGTGCTTTTGTAGTGTATTTACATGAAGGGAGTTCATTTCAAATAGATTTACTATAGCTATCAACAGCTACATACAGGACGAGCCAATGTTTTCTGGAAAAATAAGAATACTAATGTCTGAAGAACTCATTCGTATTTAATGTGATATGACTTCGACTAACCATGTCACCAAATACGATTTCGGAGGCTCCCACGGCCATTATCATTATGTAACCTACGACTTCCGAGATTGGACCGTGCCATTATTGAGGTTGTAGAAATCAACCTTTAGCCCCCTTTCATAAGGGGCTTCATCAAGAGGTAAGCAAAATAGCACGGTAACTCAACATGCGGTCCACGCTAGTACCGAAACGCTTCTGAAAAATGGGTGAAACGTTGATTTTTTCAATCACAATAATGACACGGTCCAATTCCGGAAGCCGTTCTTTACATCGAGTCAGCACACTTAATACTAAAACCATGCCAAAAGAAAAAATGCGTCAATTTCTCAAAGAACTTAAACATCAAATCTAATGCCTTTCAAGACGTTAGCTGCAAGTGGCTTGAATGCCATGTGGCTAAAGTGTTTCTTTCTATATTTTGGGCTGCAGTTTTTTGCAGGATGTAGAGAACCACCAGCATTTTCTGGTAAGTCGCTAATCTAATGTATCTTACCAACGTCGGCATGGAGATCGTGTTTAAGATGAAGACCTAGCACATCGCTAGTAGGTTTAACTTAATATACCTTTTCAAATTTAAATAGCAACTCGATTCAAGTTGGCCATGAATGGTAGGGTTCCCTCGTTTTTTTTTTTAATTTTCTGTTGTCGTATGGTAAACGTTCCTCGTTTTGAACCTGTCTGTTGTTGTACACTCTGATTTTGTAAGATAAATTCCGTTCACTCATCTGTCAAATGTCCGTTTTCGTCCAATAACAGTGTTTGGATTAGTATTTTAACAAACCAACTATTCATTTTTACCCTGATAAATGTACTATTACATCCTTCTTGCACATCGAGAAAACGCAGCGTCTCCGTCTCTCCGTTACTAAGGAAACGTATTGTTTCTAATTTATGAAATTTGTCCAATAGAAAGTTATTCGACCTTACATTTTTCTCTTTGGTAAATGTTGATTGTTTAACACTTGAATATTGCCCAATTAACTTGAACAAGCTGCATAAAAACCCTTTTTTTAACATATTTTTTTTTAAATACTATAAAATGCTAAGAGGTCTAATATGGTATTAATATCAGCAATGGTAAAATAATATAATAGTATTTTTTTAAAATGGCAACATACAATTTATATAAATATTAATAAAAAAAGCTCTTTTGTTTTTTTATTATCAAATTTATTGAAATTTATCTGTGGATCTCAAACCTTTTTATAAAAACTTTAAACTGCTATTTCAATAACTAAAAACTTTTGTATTAGACATTATTGGACTAATCATGTTATTTTACAGTCCTTTTTACTAGTTAAAATATTTGCACAACTATTAAAGTCACTATGTATATCACTGTTATTGTAAACTTCCAAAAACGAAAACAAACATTCAAATGATCGGAATCATAAAATCATGTCTCATTCTGTTTGAGTAATAAAGGACTTAGTTTCAATCCTATCACGAGTGTTGTATTACTTATAGCTATTATCCATACCGAGTGTATTTGTGCGCTTTTAACACTGAGCGAAGTTATTGCAAGACACATATGTGCGCTTGTTGCACTCAACGTGTTAATAACTATTTAGATCTCTCAAACACACTTGTTAACAAAGTTGTATAGATGGCTTTATTACTAATCACTTTATAGTTTTAGTTGTTTCAATTGTTTTTGAGATTCTTATATTCTTTTTGAATTTTGAAACTGCAATAAACTGCTTTTTTTTATTAAATTCCGCAGTTGAATTTTACAGCAATCAGTCACAATATCCAGCAATTCTATTTTAGAACAGTGGTTTTTAACCTTTTTTTATTGCGACTCCCCCTGAGAGTCTACCACGTCAGAGTGGTCCCCTCGAAATCTCGCTCATTTCTGTTTCCGTTTCTCTCCACCACCAGCATATTCAGAGGGTATGTTTAGTTGAGGCCTGAGTCCCATGTATTTCTTCACTGTGGTCTACCACAGACCTTCCGTGGACTACTTGGTGATAACCTGCCCCCCCCCCCCTATTGATAATCACTACTTTAAGGAATATAAAATGAAATCTCAAGAGCATACGAGAAGACGGTGGTTGTTTAGTTTACGTTGAAGTTTGGTTAGTGTTCTGAATTTATCAAAAATTTCGAAACGGTGTTCCTATTATATTAAAGAAAACGATAATAAGGTTAGACAATTTTGGCAACACAAACTGTAAACTAATACGTCACAACTCTAAAAACTACTGAAGCCGCTATTTCAAGTACTTTTAAAAATTATATTGAATTTTTCTGCATATAATAACGGTATTTGCATGATATTTCTTATTATCCGCATACGCTATTTCAAAGAAACCCGAGGAGAATAAGCAAATATGTAAAGCTGTTAACCCTGTGGTTAAATGTCAGCGACGTTTTCGTTTTTTTTTTCACCACTTAAGCATTGCCAAGTGTATTCTAACACTGATTAAAGGTCACAGACTTAGCTAAGTGGTAGCTCAATTACACCACTCTTAATAACATTGTTCGAAGCACCGTGATAAAAATGCTTAAAGCGACACTGAATCTGGTTAGATTGTTAACGGACAAAATCTACAGGGCATGAAGCAACCATCTAGAAAATATATTCTTATAAGTGATGGAAGCATCATGTAAATACTGTAACGTGTAGTTAGCTACATTTTTAATATTCTTTCATATTGGGAACGTTCTTTCTCTGATTTAATTTTTCGAATAGAAACGGCGAAAATAATTTCGAAATATATAATAAAGGAAAGTCATATTCATTTGGTGGAGTTTTCTCTCTATACGCACTTTTAATATTTTGGTTTGCTTTATTCCTTCCTGCATTTTAACTATTTAACCTTGCTGCAGTAAGCAGGATAAAACAAGAAGGCAAAGATTATGATATAATTAATTATATGTCGGCAGAGAATGCTGTTTTCTGAAATAGTCAGTAGACTTCCGTCTCACTATCTAAATGTCTGCACTTAAAGTGTAGGCTATTTGGTAGTTGCACTTACTTAAGTTACTTATTAAATCGCATTCTACCTTAGGTCTTATGTTTTCCACACTTGCGCTTTTATGAATTAGCCAATTGCTTTTACAGATCTTCGAACTTTATAATATATTATTATATTTCCAACATTTAAAATACCAAGAGGTAACGGTTATCAACAATGGTAAAACTGACTTAGATGTTAATGTGAGAATTGGGCAAGAACTAAACTAAATACAAGCTGGTGGATAAATCCATAGTAGAAGCCGAAACATACCGATCCAAGGACAGGAAATTGACTAAAGAAGTGAAAATCGACTGAGAGTACTAGAAATTGACTGCTTGCGAATAAAAACTCTAGAGTGTTAAGATTAGAACACACAGAAAAACGAAAATTAGGGGAGAGCGGAGCTATAACGAACAATAACCACTGATGTGATAAAAGAAACGAGGCTGGTATGGTATGAGCATGTCCGGTGCAAGGAGGCACTGAAGTTGTCTAAGAGATAATGGAAATAGACGCCGAAGAAAAGAAAAAAAGAGGAAGGCCACGTCTTACGTAGACGAAAGGTGTTGAAGAATGCCACGACTCGACGCGGTTGAGTGAAGAGGGTAGAAGCGTGGTTCAGTAAAAACTCGTATTTCTGAGTACCAACGGTATCTCAGGTTAGGTCTCGTTTCATCATCAGCCACCACCACACGCCATAAGATACTTCAAACTTCTATCAACTGCAAATCCCATCCTTCTTTAGGGGAAAGAATCGCGGAGCCATTGCGATTTACAAACACCCCAACAATATCAATCGAGAGGAAAGTTACCCTCTTCCTTCTATGTGGAAAGGCTAATTCCTAAACTACCCCCAATATCTTCATTCAACCTCGATGCCTCTCGACTATAATGTTCGCCTTTTTCCTTCCGATCTGTAGAAGAGATTTGCCTCTGCCATGATTTGCACCTTGGTTACCGTGCAAGAGATAAAACTGGATCTTGCAATTAACACGGCCCAATCCCGGAAGCTGCCATAATAGCAATAATGACATAATTCTAATATAAAGAAATCTTGTACTATTGGTGATTTTCTTCATCCTCCAATTTCAGTAAACGGCGAAGTCATAGAAGTGACCCGTCTTCGAAAATTTTCAAGGTAAGGCGATCGTTTTCATATGGAAACGAAAGGACATATTGATTATGGTATAGCTACTGCCATTGCTTCTTGATATAACAGTGCTCTACAAATATTTTTGCCCATCTTCAATCCTTCGTTTGTTTCCTGTTAGTACAGATTGCTGCGTATCTGAACCAACCTCTTACACTTTCTCTGATTTTGGATCTGTATCTGTCAATATGTGTTTTTGTACAAACACTGATATGAAAATTTCGAATGTGGAAGTAATAATATCGGTATAATGTAAAAATCCAGGCTAAGTGTATTAGCATTACTATTCTTCTTATGGCATCTAATCCGTGGTGGGCTTTCGCCTTCCATTAGCTTCCATCTGTACCAATAGGTAGAGTGGCTGTCTCTGAGCTGTGAGGTGTTTCATGCTATCGTAAACATGATGAATGTTCTGTGGGACTCAAGTATTGACCATTATCACTAATGGGTTATGGTTTGTCATCTTCAGTCCTTGATTGTGTTTGGCTGCACCACGAATTTATTACACTTGTTCTAATATTGAGCGATTTTCTTCCAGGTTGCAGTATTTCATCATTTCTTCTTCTAATTTTTTCTTCAGTCTGTTTCTCATAATTGGTGTTTTCAAATCCGGTATAATTCTTTCTACTTTCCGGCATCCTATATAGTGTTTCGTTTTATGAATCCAGTTAATTCTGGATTTTTAATACCCGCATCCATCACCTTGTCGTACTCCTGGGTTAATCATAAATAGTTCAGTCGATGTATTTTGTATGCTTAATATTGCTTTAGATTCTTCTATGGATAATTGGACCACCTTGACCAACTTTTTAGTATGCAAATTTGGTGTAAGTTTTTAGTTATTTTATTTCTATCTACTGAGCCAAAGACCTGTCTGATGCCTGTAAATAGACTTCCAGAATATCAATTTATGTTCCTTGTGTAAGTTTCTGTCAATAATTTCCAATAATTGACGTTTTTCCTTTTTAAGTATGTCCAAACCTTGACGTTGGTTTTTAAATCGACCATTTACAATTGTTGTTACTTGGAAGCATTGATTTACTCATAATTTTTATTCGTAATGAAATAAAATTTCCGTTAGTAATTCGAAGATTTCATAATACACCATAATAATTGTTTTCGTAACAATCAAAGAAATATAAAGCAGCTAGAAACTTTCACGCTGCTTGTAATTGTAAGGTTAAGCACTTTGTGTTTCGAATAATCTTCTTCGTCCAACTGGATCCGTGTCGGATGAATATAAATTAGTTCGCCTAAATAAGTAAATTAAACCGCCAGATTTCTATATCTCATTATACTCGATTACAAGATGGAAAATTGAATAAATTTTTCAATGCTTCCTTGGCTGTGTTTTAAAGTTTTAATCGTCCAATTTCAGACCACGCGCGTTACATAATTTACAAGCCGGATAGCTGGATCGCAAACTGTGACGAAGTGGCAGCTTTTCTCAAACTGCCAAAACATCCGAAACAGAATGGGAGTATCGCGAAAATCTCGGAAAGCGCGGCCAACTTTAAATTGGGCCATGTTTTGTTACCTTTAATCCGAGAAGTATTGAAAAGTATAAAGCAACAACGAAGTGTGACTTAGACAATCCCCGTTTCATTTTGGATCCCCTTTGTAGCCGTTGTCATTTGAGCGCGGCTTGCAAATTTATCTAATTTCTCGGATTTTGTTTTGTCCAATTTTCTTGCTTAATAGAACGCTATAAATTTCAAATATTTGGCTCATTTTACTTTTATTAGCTGCAGGTGGATTTTTGCTGAACAAAAGTTACGATTCGCGGACTGTGGAAATTGCGCGGATCTGCATAATAATATTTATTTAGTGCCTACAGACGAAAAAGCCGGATGTGCATTTTGAAACAAAGAAGCTCTTCTCCTGTAGTGATTATATAAGCAAAACGAGATTTTATATAAAAGTTGGGCTAAATCAGCTGCAATAGCTTTTAACTAAAATATTCTTAAAGGGAGTGATTTTCCTTCTATTCAGCTCCTAATATAAAGCGCTTAAAATATGGCAGAGTAATTTTCGAATATTTTTGCATTTCAGTAAACCAAATAATAGCTATTACTTCTACCTCCGGAATATTCTCAGAGCGTAAAATTTCAAGACCTAAAAATTTGATTCAATTCATCATCACAAAGTGGCACCAACTGGGCCCAACAATAAAATTCTGATCCGTTATTAAAATGCGTCTTCATTAAACCAAGTTTGAGTCGGCCGAGTCTTTAGAAAGTTTATTAAAAGGGCCCAGTTGTAACACGAAGCGCATTTAAGCACCAACTCAGCGGGGAATTAAAACAATTATTAAACTCCGACTAGTAGACTTACTTCATAAAGTCCAGACGCCCTCCCTTCCTGTTCGTTTCGAAAACGCTCACCACACCTCCTGCCTCCACGCACCCCTGGATTATTATGCCAACGCTGACTGCGATCATCGTCAATCCTTGCATCACATCGGCTAAGATGGCTGCTTTCAGTCCTCCCTGAAAACATGAAGAGTTATCACACGTTACATATTACAGAAATTATTTCCCAAAAATTTTGAAGTTTATTGGGGTTGACAAAGAAGTCGACTAAACCATTGAAATCGACTTGGTTTTTTGTTTTCCATTATTTTACATTTTTTACAAAATGAATTTACGGATTCTCAAGTTTCTTCAGTTAATGGTAACTGGCTTTGAACTTAATTTTTTTATTTTTCAAATTTTCGAGTTTTCTCAACTTTAAACCTTAGATAGTTTTAATTTGTTTATTTTTGGTCGAAAGTCGATTTTCTATATGTGACTTATGAAAGACTATTTCCCAGAAGAGATTTAGATTTATATTCGAATTATATACTGCCACGTCGGGAAATTCTATAAAAGTTTCAGTCTTTCATACCAAAATTAAAACTTTGATTGTGTGGAAGTTGTGCTTTGGGGAACAGATATGGCTCTTACTGAGGAAACTTTGACAATGTAGCAACAAAGCTCTAAGTACACTCAAGTAACCACATGCATGTTGCAGTACAAGTCCTTGTCAACTTTATGGTCTCTGCAAGGGGTCTTATCAAGTCTGGAGCCATCATTTAAGTATCGGTTCAAAGCAGTGCATTATAGCTCTGCCTTTATGAAACCACCCGCACTCAACTCTAAAATCCCGATGATAATAATTTAACAATTTAATCTTAAGGTAGGCCATAAATAGGGGTAGGTATTAGCATTTATCTCTGGATCCTGTTGCACAATATCGTTAATCTACCGAAGATGCTACACTGTGTGCTTACATTACGTATGCATATTTTATGAAGCACTTACTCACTTGCTAAAGCGGAGAGACTATTACAAAAAGCTTGGTAACTTAATAAGGATAAAGCTCTTATCAATCCATTAGAGTTGTTCTGCGTGCTTGATCGACGTGCTGGGATATTTTGGGTCTTTCTTTTACTTCACAAAATCACATTACCTAATGTTTTGACCAGTCCACAAATACAAGAACCTGTTTTCAATTTAAAGTAGCAATAGTGACCTGAGATGTTTATGCATTTGCTTTCCAGCGTCACAGGCTACTTCAAGAGGGCTTCAGTTGGGAATGTTGTCAACAAAGCACAAAAGGTGATCGCGAAAAAAGAAATTTAAATGCTTCACATCAAAGGGACCAGATCGCTTTGCAAGCTGACCAACTCTACTCGTATGGGAAACTCTAACAATTTAGATTAAATTTGTCAGGTTTCTCTTATTTTTCAAACTACCAGCTTTGCAGTTCCAGTTATAAATACATTTTTTTAATTTTTTACGTTGACAACCTCACAAGCGAAGAGGCTGGGCAGAAGTAAGATACATTTTGTAATGTGCTAAGTGCTCGGCTATGCGATCATGACCTAATACTGTGTAGCTAGGACGAGTTAATATTAACAGGAGTTAGTCAACATGGCAACAGAGTAAATCCCGGTGGCCCGCTGCAGAAATATTAATTATTAATACACAATCAGAGCGGTACGGCCCGGGCGGGAATCGAACCCGCGATATCCGCATCGCTGATTTTAGTGAATTAAGGTGCTCGTGTGTGAAATTAATGCGATCAACTAAGTTCCGAAATGTTCAGATTTCTGTGAGCATCCAATTTGCGATTTTGATGAACTCTATTTTCATTTGTTATCGATTTCCATATTTTATGCTTATTTTGGCGGAGGCGCCAACTTTGCAAAAATGCTTGCGGCGAACGCAATCTCAAGTAATTCGAACTATAAACTAAATATAATGTGCAAGGTGGCTGGTTTTAGTGGGACGTTATTGGAATTTGGTAGCTTAGGAGATGCAGAAGTGATTTGAAGTAACTTTATTCCGAGCAAAATGCATGATTTCATTTTGGGTCGGTGCATTCTAATAGAATTTTTTTTTAAAATGCTACTGTTTGTAACTTTAGTTAGATTTATTTTGATATAAAATCGCAACTAAAAGAAATATATAAAAAGGTGACAGATTTTGTAAAAAATATGTTAAAGGATTCTAGTTAAACCGTGGCCTAATTGAAACAGTTGCGACCTAATGCAAAAATGTAAATTGAAGAATATAAATAATAACCAGGGCAAAACAGTATTAAGAAATTTTCCCCTTATTATCGCTATTCTAATGACTGGAAAATATAATTAACATTTAAATAAGAGTGCTCCACAGTTGCTACAGCCGTATTGAGGAGTTGTAGTTGAGCGAGAACTAGATTTTGTAGCAGCTGAAATTGCTGGAGATCAAACCCAATTATTTCATTAAGATCCACTGTATTGTTACTTCTTTACTACAGAGAATCAAAACTGTGTCTTCCTAAACCAGTACTGTACTACTTGTTGACTATAATCAAGTAAAATAGACAATTATGAAGATTATAGCAAATGTATACTAAGTAAGGAATAGGATGCATATGACGGTGAAGACATTAATGTACATTAAAACATTAAAGAAAGTGGAATAATGATAGTGTAGCGAAAGCATGGCCACGTGTAGCGCCCATCAATTACGCCGCGAAAGGCCTACAAAGTTAGCTAAGTTTCAAAACGACAATTGGACATATCCTAAATCTGCGGGGAATTAATTCTGGATATTGCGCTACACACGCTATGAATAGTATGGTAAAGTGAGTAATTACTGTCGAGAGTCACAAATCGCATTCGCAATACGAGTGTAAAAGATCGCCATTTAAAACTCAGATCTCGGTAACTTTACACCATCTGCCAACTGCAGGAGACACGGAATTAAACAACCGGTAGTCGTTCAACCCTTTTGGGTAACAAAAGAGTGGCCGTGAAAGATAAGAGCGTCGTGTAATAAACCCCTCGAGGGAAGCAGGCGGTTGGACAAGAGCGATTTAATACTATGCAATATAAAGCAATTCCCAATCCCCGCGGCCAAAAACGAAGCATACTGGTTAATTAGGCTTTCAAGAAAATGCAGGGACCACCAGGTCACCGACAATCAATAAAGAAACTTTTAATTACGCAACTAGGTTAGCTGTATAAAAACACATACAGAAGCGCATGCATTCAGATCTCATTTATTCGGTTTACAACCTCCGACACTACTTGTCTACTAGAGTCGTGAGTCGTGTCGCAATGTAAAATCGACACGTCAGCCTTACCATAAATACTTGCTCCCACTAGAATCAGACTTCAACTGCCGAAAGATTTATCACATAAAATATTTAACACGGCAAAGAATACCTGAAGAACACAGCACACTATAAAGAGTGTAAGCATTGCTAGGAATGTATGAGAAATCTTGGCGAAACCATAATTAAGGGATATCTGTGAGAAGTACTGCGGTATCCTTCCTACATCACAGACTAGTCGCCTTATGACTTTTATGTCATTGTTCTTTGTTCTCTGAAAGAAGGCGCTAATTATTACTACAGTTAGTATTACAATTATGTATTTATTATACGTTCTAATAATTGCTAAATAACTTTTGTTATAACTAAGGCTTGCAAATTAAATGTCAATGTTTAATCTTATTCAGTTAAGCTTGCTCTAATTAAAATAGTTGCCTAGGCCAGTTGCTTTATAGTAAATTCTTATGATCTGAAAACTATGCCTCCTAGAGGTTTTAGAATTTTACTTTTAACTCTACAGTGGGCGCGGGAAATTTTTAAACATCAGAGCGCGCGTCGGTCTGATAGACCTGCAGTGGCTATATAAGGACTGTGGTCAATTTTGGTCATCTTTCTGATTGTCTGTTGAGATATCCTCCACCTTGGGTCGTTCATGAAATTACATATAGTCGCACAAAATTGCTTCTAAGTCGTTTATTATTGAAAGTAGCCTAATATCCAGTGGAATGAAAAATCCCTCATAAAATTCTAGTATTCTTCTGGTAGAATAATGTCCAAATAACAGAATTAGTCAGCTACTGAGTGGGGGCAAACCATGCAGCCACTTATTACTGAAATAAATAGAAATATCTATAGCGTCGGTCTGTGATACCGGGCGCGGCCTCTGTAGGGCTAATATCGCAATAATCAATACATACACTTACACGATGTAGCACAGCGATTGTAAAATTAAATTTTTATGTGAAATTATTGGATATCTCAATTAAGTTAGAGCTATTAAATTTTGCCATTTCGAAAATAAAAATTCAACTTCTCAGGCTCCTAACTTCTTAAGGGTGCATGTTTTGATAAGAATCTTCTTCTTCATCACGACGTCTTGACAGACGTTTTGTGACCCATAAATTTTGAGTTTCTGAGCTTGTTGGTATCAGTTTGTTTCCATGTTTCGAATTACTCGTCTAGTTGTGGTATACCATCTATTGCGGTTGTTTGCAAGATGTACAGCTTCACCAAAATTGGTTTGTAAGAGGTCTTTGGTCGTGTCGATCCAGCGCTTTGGAGAACGTCCTCTCCGTCTTTTGCCATCGGGTTTGCCTTGAATAATTAATTTCTCCATATTATCCGCCCTTCTATTGATATGGCCAAAGAATGATAAAATGCGCAAATAGACAGTACTGGACAGTCGTTTAGCAGGTGAAATTTCACGGAATATTGAAGCATTGGTACGACGCGCCGTCCAAGGGATTCGCAGCATGCGTCTCCAAACCCACATTTCAAATGCATCAATGCGACGTCTATCTGCTTCTCTGATGGTCCATGTCTCTGCTGCATATATGAATACAGAAAACACCAAGGAATTGACCAGGCGGATTTTGGTAGATTTAGTGACATTTCGGTCACGCCATATTTTGTTAAGCTGGGCCATTGCTGTTCTAGCCAGCTGTATGCGACGACGAATTTCAATTTCGCAATTTCCGGTATTGTCAATCATTGTACCGAGGTATAGTATTTTTTGGACCACCTCACATTGGCCGATCTGATGGGTGTTCGGTCTGTTATTGTTTGCCCGATCTACTATCATTACTTTTGTTTTATTAAAGTTAATACTTAAACCGTAAAGACCACTAACTACTTGTAGCCGCTGTAGTAAGCTGATGAGTTCATCTTCGCTGCCCGCTATCAAGGTTATGTCGTCAGCAAACCTAAGATTATTGATTTTTGTTCCGCCTATAGTTACGCCACCCTGCCAGCCTTCCAAAACTAGACGCATTATGTACTCACTATATATGTTGAAGAGCATCGGTGATAGTACACATCCTTGCCTCACACCTTTGTGTACGGTGCATCTATCAGATGTAATGTTAGAAATTTTTATCTTTGCAAAGTTTTCATTATACAAACGTTGTATCATGACGGATAGATGTGTTGGTGTACCCATTTCTTCAAGTATACTCCAAAGCTTGTTCCATATAACATTGTCGAATGCTTTGGAATAATCGACAAAGCAAAGGTACAAAGGCACATAGTACTCTCTTGATTTTTCTATCAGCTGGCGAAGGTTCATAATCTGTTCTCTAGTGCCTCGCCCTTTCACAAAACCAGCCTGCTCAGGAGATATTTGCCATGTTAGAAATGGTTCGAGACGACTTTTTAAAATGTAGAGCATTATTTTGCTGGCATGTGATATCAATGCTAGAAGGCGGTAATTGTCACAATTGTTGGGAGATCCCTTTTTATGCAATGGAACGAATACCGATGTCTTCCAATCATCAGGCCATAATCCAGTTTTCCAGATTTGCTGACATATTCGATGAATAATTGATGTACCATCATCCCCTAGTAGTTTAATAGCTTCAGATGTAATCAAATCAGCACCTTCTGCTTTGCCTGGCTTCAGTCTTTTAATAGCGGCTTTCACTTCAGACAAAAGTATATCCGGCTCTGATTCGTACTTTATAACATTATTCCATGGAGTCAACTGTTCACCAGCATAAAGTTCTTCGCAATACTGCCTCCAAACCTCTACGACCTCATCAATATCGGTAATTACAGTGCCATTCTGATCCTTGATTGACCACGTTTGAGATTTAAATTTACCGGTGATTAATCTCACTTTTTGAAACAGGTCTTTTGTGTTGTTTTGGTCCGCATGCAATTCCAGTTCTTTACATATGATAAGAATAGTGTCTGTAAATATTTAAATAAATTTTCTTTTCTTTTATTTGTTATCAAAATAAATTTCCACACTCTTAAATGTTAGATTGACTTAACCTAAAATAGTAATGGTTATGTACTTCTTCATTGTATTAAATTATCCGTTGTGTCAATTATGGTCTCTTAAGTAAACTACTCAGGTTGGGGCATGCATTTATAATAGTTCTAGAACTTTTTCTGTTCAAACCTACTATTTTTTACCTTATTCATGTTCTTTAATTGTTGGTCGTCCAGTTGTTTTCACATGCCTTTCTGCGTCATCAAACTACCTGCCGTTATGAGAATGAACAGAAGGTAAAGTTGCCCACTGTCACCTTTCAATGAAAAGAAACTGTGTAATTTTAGTCCGAAATAAATATGAGGCACATCTTCCATTACAGATTTTTAAAAATGCCCCTATCGTCCGCACACAGTAGACGTTTGTGGTAATGCTAAAACCCGTTTCACTTTTTGCAAATGAGGGCATCTAATCCGAAAACTGCAATTGCACTTGGTGCAGTTTATTGAGCATTCTGTAAGCACGACACACGTGATTAATGTTCGGCGTCAAACCGTATGGACGCGGACATAATGAAAGCGCAATAGTGATTGATTAATTGGAACTGACATTTTCCGGGAGTAGTACCATCTAATAATAAACCGATGGGTTTTTTGAAGTTTGCCCAAATAATGAGCGGAGAGGAGGCGGCAATAATCCGTCGTTCATTATTCATTTGTAATTAACTCTCCGATGGTGAGCAGTTCTTACGGAAGTGCCTATAGCTCTACCTTCGCTCTAGACGCTAAAGCCCGAAATCAATATCACAAATTTTAGATAATCTTTAATTTCATTGGAATTAAATTTGGCGATGCCTTCGCAAAGATGTGCAGCGATGTTACGCTCCTGCTAAATCACTTTGTAATTGCTTTAAACGTATAGATTTTTACCGGGGGCTTAAGTAAGTAAATCGAGTTCCAAACTGATTCATAAAACATTACGGCGTGAATATATTATAACTGGCGTGAATATATTATAACTATAAAATTATCGGGCGCACTTTAATGTAGAATCGGTAAACCTTACAAGAAGCGGAAGCTGCAATCTTTAATTAATGATATAATCGATAGTAACTCGAGCTTGCTTAAAGTTTCGTTAACCAGCTCTTGTATAGTTGCTTTTTATAAGGAACCGAGACTTTAAAGCTGGCTAATTTGGGTGAGAAAAGAGAAAATCTGTCACATCAAAACTAATTCACCAAGAAAAAGTCGTAACAATTCAGACCTTTTCTAGATTTTATTTTGCAGCAACATATAATAGCACCTGTTAAGTTGGGGTTGAAATTCATTCATAATTCTCATTAATGAGCTCTGAATAACAGAAGCCGAACCTGTAGAATTCTGTTTACTCGCTGATACCTTGAGTATAGCGCATAAACAGTCATTACTACACTCCACGGGTCTCTTAACCTTGGTATTACTGGCACAGGTATTAAATTTATCGGCTCGTTAAAAGGTTTTATACTAAATATTGCATTGCTCATCTACATAGTGGTTTCAGGCTCGGAACCTACTGGTTTAATTAGAGGTGGAACGAACGCGGAAGTCGGTGGATGAACGCAGCAGGATTTGACGTTCCTCTGCAGGAAGTGGATGAAACCTCAGAATTCTGCTATCAGGAACTTAAAAGTCGATAATGAGATACAGGACGGCGCCTTTGGATGTAAATAGTACCTTAATTAATTGAATCGGCGCATTAATTGAAATAAACGAACAATGGAAGGGAAAACTAATGCCGTTTATTGCTTCCTCAGGGTATCCACTTATACCAAATAAGTCATAGTTAATTGTTTACATCTGTCTTGTTAACGAAACTATCTATACTGGAAATTGTGCTTCTAGAATGATAACCAATTTAATTAATTTGCGAAAACCTACCGATGCGGACTCTTTAATCAAATATTCTGCACTAGGCTTCTTCAACTGATATGTTTTTATGTATGGCGAAGTATCTCTATAGCTCTCTGACCTTTTCATTGTGTAGTTCAGATATTATCTAATCGTATATATTTACTACAAGGTACTTGCCATTAACGAATTCTTGTAGTGATTTTATTTAAATTCCTAATATAAACATATGCTTAAATAGGGAAGTTATGTATATAAACTGATTATTCTGTAAAATGAACTTTTACACTTTAAAATTGTTGCTTTCAACTATTGCAATTTAAAATAAAATATTGATGCAGATGACAGGATCGTTTCAAAATTTTGAATTTAGTTGAGAAAAATGGAATTTTTTCATTTGTTTAAGAATTCCCTCTCGAAAAATGTCCCATATAATTTGTTTTACTAAATAGAATAACGGAATATGTACTATTAATGTGTTTACGACTTAATTCCATATTTAAATATTAATAATTTTTTTTAAATTTCAATTACTTTCTTTGCAGCTAAGTGTATGTCATTGAATAAAGTGTATAAGTTACAATCCATACAAAAGTTTGTGTCACACATGAAGCATAACAAATTTCTAAATTGATACTATTAAAGACTCGGTTATTCTTCTAGCTTTATAAAAAATTTAGTGCTTTGATTAATTAAAATTAGAAACAAAATGGTATTAAAATAACAATTAATAATTGTACAACCACATGTTTAATAATAACGTGTTGCCTTTTTAACAGTTCTTTCCAAAGAATACAAATTTATTTGATTGTGTTGAACCTGATTGCATTCTTAAAATAATTGTAAGAAATATCGCAACCAAATTTATATGAAATACGAGTAGATTGTCGCCATTTTTTTAAATTTGTTTACAGAGTAGGGGATGTACCCCTTAGTTGCCATTAAATGCAGTTATTTATATTTTTCTATGACTGTCTTCAGAAATTAATATAAATTCAGCTAGAAGCAAATTGAATCTCTAATAATTAACTAAGGTATATATTTGGTTAAATGTTCATTGCTCAGGATCAAAATATTGTAATCATTTTTAATAATAATCAATTGTGATGAATTTCTTGATGGTTATAAAAGCCATAAAATCAACATCGATCATTTAAATCTATTAAATCACAGTAACAGGTGTGTTCTGTAAATGGTGATGGGTGATGGGTCTTCAAATTTGACATGGCTTTGAAACCGTTACGGTTGTTAAATCAATGACGCTTATTTAGTAATTACCTTCACACAAAATATTAAGTTATCCAGTCGTGAGCTACAAAAAAATTTCAGTTGCAGTTCTACAAAAAAAAAATTAAGGAATTGATGTGATTACTATCTGTTATTATTATTAATAGTTGTAAATATAGATGCTAGAGGCTAATCCGGTTTTTTTTTATTTTTACTAGTTTTAAGTGCGAAATGGAGATATAGTAATGACAATTAAATTATTAAATAATTAAATGTCAATTATAAAAAAACACAAGGTCCGAAAAGCATGGCTAAAAATTACAATTTTATTACACCAGTTATCGCTTCTAATAACACTAACAAGTTTATTCACACTTAAAAATATTTTATGCCTTTTATATTACATCATGATAGACGAAAACAGTAATTTTGTTGGTGTCGATGACAACTTTAGTTATGTTTAAAAAAATAACTTACTAGTCATTGTGGAAAGTATACTGAAAGAAACGATTTCACTGATTTCGTATTGTCTACGCTGTCTGTTATATTAAAACAAGAAATGTATTATTTCAATGGAAAATGTTAGTTCAAGCGGTTTCCTAAATTGAGCATTGATTTATCACATACGAATTTATTGTATTTTTAAATATCTGCTCGTTATTTTGTACGAAAGTCAGCGATCATATTATATTTCCAATGAGAGAAAGGAAAATAACTTTTGTGAAGCATTATAAATTTTATTTAAACAATATTACGTTAAAACCAACATCTAATCAAGTTAAACCCAGCATTTCTAATAATCGAGCAATTTCAAGTTACATCATTTGACCTAAAGCTCAAAAATGGAGATATTTAGTTATAAAGTAGATTCTTCCACCTGCGGTATATATTTTTGTAAACTACGTTACAATGGGGAACATACAACTTTAACTAAAAAAATACAATTTAGTAACTTTTCTGCATTTACTTAAACTGAAATATCACAGTGTTGCTATATGTTTAAACGTTTAGCTTCGTTTTGTATACCGTTCCATGTTTTTTCTACTTTCCTTGGTTTTAGAATGATTTTTTAAATTACCTTAACATATGCTCAATAGCATTTTAAATTAAAAATAGGAATGATTTATATGCATTCACAAAGACTGATTTTTTATAAGAATATAGATTGGAAGGGAGCGAGTAATAGTTGATGTGCGGACCTAACCCGACCTTACTTGACCTGATCTAACCTAACCTCACCCAAGGAAGCTGTATCTATTTACTATATTTATTAATAGTTATCGTATTGAAATCATTACACACATGGGAGTGAAAAGTAAGGAATAAATTCGATAAACGAGAAAGTATTAATTTTTGGAAAAAATCAAAAACAGGTCAATTTTGTTTTTAAATTCCGTACTTTATGACATAATGTTCGGATATACAGGGTGAAGGATTTAAGTGTGGTAACGTCATCAACAATTTTTTTTAAATAGCAACCCTCATTTCTTATACCATATTCTGTCACTCCATCCAATTGCCAACACGGGAATGTAATAAGTTTGTTACCTTACATAAGGACATTTTTGAGAAAAATAATTATGAAGACGGTAAAGTGAATTTTTATTATTATTGTAAACAAGGAGTAAATACCACGTTATTATCATATATAATGCAACTAGCGGGTTCTTGATTATCAAATAATAATTTCTGTTTACACGAGATATATTGTTTGGCAATCAGACGAAACCGAAGGACGAGCGGGATTGCCTAAAACAATATATCGAGTGGAAACAGAAATGATTTGATAATCAAGAAGTCACGAGTTGCATTCGGCTAAGATTATATCGTGAGTCAATAAACAACGTTTGAATAGTGTATTTTAAATATTAAAAGTACAGTTAATATAGTTGTTATGACAATTGTACAGCAGATAACGTGATGTTTGTGAAGGCGTGTGACTATCACCTATTAGTCAGGAAGCTATGTGATTATCAGTTGCTATGTACATTATCAAAAGTTAGTACATGCGTAACTATGCATTTTTACGTTTTTTCATTGGTTGATGTTAGAGGGAGTGGTATAATCAAAGCAAATAAGGTCGCTAAATACATATAAAGATACCGCCATTCCATACCAAGATTTTGTGCCACCAAATTAAAAACGACAGAACATTGTAAAAAAGTGAGAGTGAGACAATTGATACCTTTATCCCAAATTAAAAGAGGCAAAAGATATATGTCTGCACAGTTGGCGGTACCTTATAACAAAGATATGATTTAGTAACCTTAAAAGCAAATGCTCAATATGTCCATCTGAAGCTTGAACAAGTGGGCTGATAAAATTCTATATTCATATCACTGCATTTTGTTTTGTCTCACAGTTCAGTGTTTCTGCAAGCAAGCGTTAAATACTTCGTTGATTCACAATCATGGCTAAATTAAGCGAAAGAGAAACAATTGAAATATTGATTAAATTTGGATATGGTAACAGAACAAAAAGTCAAGAGGAAGTTTGTCAGTCATTTAACGATAAGCATCCAGAAAGGTGCCCAATAACACAGTCAACTGTGAATAAAAAAGGTTCCGTGAATTTGTTCTTCATAATTATTTTTCTCAGAAATTTCGTTATTTAAGGTAACATATTTATTATATTACCATTTTGGCAACTGGATAGAGGAGAGAATATGGAATATAAAATGGGGGTTGTTATTTAACAAAAATGCCGATAACGTCACCACACTTAAACGCTTCACCCTGTATATCTGAATAATATGTTAAAAATGCGGAATTGAAAAATTAAATTGATACGATTTTGGAATTTTTCCAAAAATCAATACTTTACTTTTATCAAATTTACTGCTTACTTTTCACTCGCACTGATTTTATGGTATAATAGATGTGGTGTGTACAATTCCACCAGAACAATTAAACGAATGTTAACTAAAACTATGTTGATTAGTACTGGTAAGCAAAGATGAGATTTGTTTGTTTTAATCATCTAATATTATCACCGTTACAAATTTAAAAATTATTGATTAAAAATGTAAAATTGCATTCAAATCTGAAGAATGCTTCGTCGGAAGCGGAAATACATATTCAACTCTTAAAATTCGTATTAATCATAAAATGGCTGCCTTTAAACCAAAATGTTAACCCATGATTATCAAATAAAAGTCCGAGATGAAGTCGACTGAGAGTTAGATCTCGTTAATGATGAATGATGTATGTCTTCGATGCTTAGTAAACATTTTACGAATGAAAAATTTTCACTTTTTCTATAATATACGATTATCTCCATTTGTCGAAGTGTTAACAAATCGTATTCCTTCTAATTCATTTTGCACGTTTTTAGGTAATTTCAATACCTAAATGGTTTACCATAGAGATTATGAACAATTGTTTGTCTTGTAGTTTACGTGACCACAAGTAAAATCTAACTTAACACTAACGCTGTTTTTTTATAATACCTTTAAATATCTATACGCACACATACATTAATGCATATGCATTAACCATTTGTGCTTTGTTCCATATGGCAAGTATTGTTGGTTAGCAGATACCTATATTGGTTCTAAATCCTACCACCAAAGTGTAACTACGAAACTGAAGTGTGTTGTAAAGTTTAAAAAAATATTTTTCCATCTGCAATAAATTGGTTGATGAAATATACTGCAATAAATTGGTTGATGAAATATATACATGTACATGTTTTAGAGTTTTTTTTTATTTGTGTAATCGTATATAAATAAATTGTTCCGCTTAAAAATTAGCATGATTGAAATACATTCATAAATGCAGAAATATCCAGGTCATAAAATCGCTATTTAAATTATTTCACAGATACTCCTAGAAGTTTGAATGTTCTGTAATATTCATGGATGCTTTACCAGAACAATCCAAAGCCAGAGTCATTAGAACATTCACTAACGCTCATCACGCGTGTTTAGGATCAATAAAGCTCGTTAATATTCAACTCACCAAGATAGTGAAGATAATACTGACGATTGTAATCCCAAATATAGATGCCCAATACGGAATACCAATGATGGTGTTGAGGGCGACGCAGGGCGTAAACACGGTAACCCCTTGATTTAGTAATTGTCGGATCACATATGTTCCCGACGCCAAACATCTGACCAGGCGGGATTTGAACCTGAGGTCCAAATATTGGTACACCGACGTAATTCCCAGGCTGTAGTACACCGGCACGAAAAAGAAGCAGACGATGGGATACGCCAGGATCATGCCGTACAAGGTCTCCCACATCGTGCTTCCCCTGTAGACAAGCTCCGAGGGATAACCTGGAAGCAAAAATAAAAGTGCACTCATTCGGCTGGAATAAACGGCGCAAAATTGTTTCAGGTACAGAAATCGCTCTGCTCGTGCTATGCCTGACGAAAGCGAAAGCTTCAGAATAAATATTGATCGTAAAGCTTCTTTCAGCGCAAAGCCGATTTCAGCGTTTTCGGTAAGGAATATCAGGTATACTCTCTTATTTCATCTTTATTGTCCAGAAAAACTTCTATTTAGCTTTGGTAACACAAAAGCGCAGTTCGAAACTGGAACTCGAGAGCGGAATCAAAAGCTAACGTCTTTAAGATTCGCCCTTTCGAACGGTTTGCTATATTTCGTGCGGAACAAAGGTTTTAATGGTTCGCCCGACCGTCTTCTCATTTTTACTTTGAAATGTTTCGGGTTTTTCTGCACAATATAAGGAATTAAATTGCTATTGTTACGTGTCCTTAATCTGATAGCAGTCAGGATAAATAGGGGCGAAATTAAGACATGGAGTCTTTCAAAGACTAATTGCTCCCTTGGTAATACAACACTTCAGCTATTTAAATTCAGAACCTTGATATGGTTTACCGAACTACAACAAATGGCTTATTTAGAGGCGAATATGTAATCACTAATATTCAAATAACAGTAAAAACATCCCTTGTAATTAGCTGCAGAATAGATACATATTATTTTCTAAAATATTAAAATCAGAAGGACTTGTTTTTCCATGTAGGTATTTAGATTCGAACTTAAACTGCGTGAAGAAAATAGATATTACTACGTTAGGACGACTACATATTATTTATACATTTAAATTACAGGCGCTACCCATCAGAAAATTATATAAGTGCCACTACTGCCACTACACAGTACCCATTTCATTCACAATTTAAAGAAAATATATTTTGTTTGAATTTAAAATTTTCTCAATTTGTCCTAATAAAAAATATGGGAAAAGGGTTTATCAATAACCAACATGGTAAATTTATGAACCCAGAAGGTTAGTAGGTTAGGTTTTGTTTGTCATTTGACACACACTGCCGCAAAATTTATCCTACAAATCTCGAATTTGACATATACTGACAATACACTTCAGTACCGCCAACTGATTCAGGCTATCCAGGACCTACTGCAATTCAGTTTTTAATAAATTGTAATTGTCAGTTTCCAAATTGACAGATTCCAAATTTTGGAAATGTTTGATGATAATGTTCCCAAAAGTGCAAAAAATAGCGTATATACCTCGGGACTAAAGTGCCTAAATCCCTTGAGTGGTTGTTGCCCTCGGGCGTCGCCCTCGAGGCAACAAACTCCACTCGCGGGATTAAATGGTGCACTTTAGTCCCTCATGATATAATATACTATTATTACCTAAGTGGTTTTAATATTTTACGTCTGTTTGTGTATGGGCATATTTAGAAAAACAGTTGATAGATTTATTGTTCTTAACAATATAAATAGTTGTCAGTCGTTAATGATATCCTCGAAGCATAAAAGTAATACAGTTCAGAAAATCGGAAAACCAGGCACATTTATAATGTGGTTTGTAAATATACCAAAACATAAAATAGTTATTTATGTATTAAGGGCATAATCAATATAGAGTATCAAGACGGAATGAGCATACATTTAAAGAGAGCTATAACTTTGGTACGTTACAACGTTTTATTTTATTTTGCTTCTCCAAATGGAAAAAATTCAAGGATACAGTATTTTGGGTACATGCTATTACGTCGACGTTGTTCTGGCGCTGTGAATTGTTAGTGAGCTGTGGCCTTTATGAAGATTGTTGGTGTTGCTATATTAGATTGATGGTGTTTGTGCCTAGCAACTTTATAGGCTATGAAGCCATAAAAAACACATTATGCCCGCCAACGAGGGCCAACAAAACGCGATTATGGTTAGAAAATAAAATGACCTTTAAATTATGTTAAAATTATATTTTACTTGTGTAAGTAGTTCTACTGAAATTAATCGAAACGCCTTCATTTAATTGAAGTGGAAAAAATATTTGCAGTTCTTGTGATCCATCTTGGTGTTTCAATAACGAAAACGGGTTAAATAGAAACAATGCTGCTTGGTAGAATTTAATATGTGATTCGTAACAAAACTTTTTACTATCTAGCAAAATGATCTATATACACTCAAGTGTTTGGAATTTTATTATTATAATTTTTGTCAATATTTAATATACCCGTATGTATTTTATAAAAAAAATATTACTACAGAAATGTCATGAATACTACCGATTCTTTACATGAGCCATTATAAACCTACATAGTGGTTTATAAAAATTAAGAGTATCTTTGGGTAAAAAGATTAGTGTATCTTTACATTAAAAAATTGAATAGATATTACTTCATTTATTTCCAGAAATTCGTAAATAGAACTAAAGCATGAAATTGATATTTTTACTCACTGTCTGTTACCTAATTCTCTTCTTTAAATTTTTACAATCTACGGTTAACAAAACAAAAAATATCCGAGAAACAAAAGAGTATTAACGCTGTTGGTATATCTTAAAGAGAGAAGTAGTAAAACTGAAAGACGCTCATTGGGAAAAGAAATGCTATGGAATAGATACATTACCAGATAGTTCCAAATCGAGAGCAGGCTGGAAAAAACCTTAGAATTATAAGCACGAATAGAACGACAATTTACCATCACTTTCATTGAACAAGCCAAATTTCAAACTATAATAGAACCGAAACCAGTGGATGAGTTGGAAAACAAAGGTTTAAACTGTACTCAAACAATACCAAAATCAAAGTGGAGATTGGCTGGTCATATAGTGAGAGCAGGAGGCAATAGATTGACAAAGGTAGTTTTGGAGAGGCGACCAATGTTCTTAAAGAAACATATAGGAAGAACGCATTATGAGATGGAAAAACGACATAGTAAAAACGGCTGACCGAAACTGAATGAGAGAAGCAAGGGCAGATAAAAATGGAAATATGGGAAGGCACATTCTCAGTAGTGGGTTGAATTGATGACGTAAATGACTATGATGAATGAAATATAATTGAGCAGAGGCAAACAATACACGTTTAGAAATTATTACTGAATGGCTGAAAAAGGACCATCACATGTGAAAAATAATAACTCCCTTGCAATTGGACAGAGAAAGTTGATCTAGAAAGGGTTGAGCGTGATAGAGCCTATGGGTGATTCTTTGGTAGAATGCCAAGACATAGAATTGAAAGACAAGTGCATGATCTACAACTACAGAGCGGATTTATATCATGTATTTCTTGATAGAGTCAGTACTCCAATTTAGCACTTTAGTCATATAGAAATTCAAGAAGAGGTCACAGATATATTCCATGACAGTAAAAAGACAAGGCTGCTGTTTTCCCCGATATTATTTAAACTATATTTGAAACAATGGGTTGTGACATGTCGGAAGAATGGCTATCCAAATGAAGACAAAACTACATTTTTAATTATTACAGATAACCTGGTTGTTATTGCAGAGAACGTAGAGTACACCACACACAGTACAAGGAACACAGCAGTATATATGACCTTTGGGTGCGAAGGCAAAGAATTTATTAAAAATATGAAAGAACACCAATCGCCTGCAGTAATTACAATACAGGATGGAAACGACGACAAAAACGTGTTATATACAATACCAAAAGAAAGAATTTTAACGAACAAATTTAGTATTAAAGATATAAAAAATAAAGAAAAAGCTAAATCGATAATAGAAAATTCTATTATTTGTCAAAAAATTGGATTGTAGATCAAACACTAAATAGGCGAAAAATACTGTAGAGAATGACCATCTATGAAGATATTATGGTGTCGCTCTAGGAGATCGTATAAGAGCAGAAATTATTAGAAAAAAAATTAACATATATATTAAAATCGTGGGCACAATAAAAAAAACAACTACCATGGTGCGGTCATATAATGAAACAACTGTTTGAACTGGACTTCAGAAGGAGGCTACGTTGTCGACCAAGAATTAAATAGAAGGGAAGCTTAAAGCTAGCCGTTAAAAAAAGAAGTTTAGAATATACATTCATCTCGTCTCTTCTCATCAGTCAATTTCAGTCAATTACTGAACATAGGCTTTCCTCATCACACCCAAATTTGTTCGATTATGTGTGTCTTTAATCCATGTGAAACTCTCGCAGAACATTTTACATTGTTGTCCGACGCATTGGGGGGGGGGGGGGGATGTAATACATTACTAGACCACCTTTCATCATTCTATTTTAATTTTTGTATGGATTTTGCAGTCATGGTCCATGTGTAAGAACAATATGTTATCACAGGTTGAACACACTGATTGAACATGCGAACTTCGAAGTGCATGGGGATATTCTTGTTCTTCATGGTTGTATTTTTGACTGAATTCCATACTTCCATGTTAGCTGCTCCATCTAGTTCAGTTACCATTCATTGCAACTTCTCCTTGTTTTCTGCGATTACCGCATTGTTATCTGCGTATCTGATATGCTTCAAACCCATATTGTTTATTAAATAGCATTTATTATCCTTACACTGCAATTGCTTGAATATATCCCCGACTAACGCAAACAATTTATGGTATAGAGTGTTTTCTTGCCTTATGCCTCTTTCAGACGATGAAAGCAAATTGAAGATGAACAACAGACTATTCCAACATAAACAGTAGAAGACTGGCGCAGAAATTATCATAGCTAGAAAACAACAGTAGCAATCTAAAATAAAGGAACAACTGAAAAAGTAAATCCCAGATCCTGAAAATACCGATATGGACACACACACACACATTTGTTGACCAAATGAAATAAAGAGGTTATTTGAAAATAGGAAGATATTAGACTAAAAGAACAAACACCTTACAGAACGGACATAGCTAAACAAACTAATCCGAAGAGAGGTACGGAAAGACACTAGGAACTGCAACAACATTGTTATGGCAAGAACCATAGAAAATAATAGAGGACGTAAGATCTTCAAGAAACACATTAGTATCGGGAAAAGAGATATGGTGTCGCTAAAAGATGGTGATGGGAAGCGTTCGGAAATATTTATATGAGACATACCCAATAGTTTAAATAGAAACTAATACAACCACCGTGTACTCCCAGTCCTCACTTATGGGGCCCAAATTTGGAGCATCCCGAAAAAACATGCAAGCAAATCAGCTACAACTCGAAAGGTATAGAAGACGTGGTAGACCGAACACCAGGTGGAGAGATGACATAAGAAAATCAGGAGACCTTCTTTGGATAAGAGAGGAAAACAACAGAAGGAGATGGAACGACGTGGAAAAAGCCTACATCCTGCAATGGATTGAGATAGGCAGATCGTGATCGTGATATCTTGCCTCCTGCCTGATTCATAGCTGACATCCACATTTGTGTTAAGAAAAAGTATTTAATGAAAGCGTCCTGCGAGTATTAACTTATGGGGCAGAAATCTTGACATGCACCAAAATTTTAAAGAGAAAAGAGAGCTAGGGAACAGTATGTGATTGGCTTAACACTGAGAAATAGAGTACACAATAAGGTCATATAATCGAGAACAAAAGTTGGAGATGCAGCCTCAAATGGAATTGGGCAGGTCATGTTGCAAGGATGACTGATGGGAGATGGACTAAAAAATTCTTGAAATGGTGAACCAGAATGGAAGCTATTAGGAATACAGGCAGGCCTCCTTTAAAATAGAGCGATGACATTAAATGAATGGCGACAAATTGGATGTCTCTAGGACACAAGATCAACAGAGGTGGAATGACCTAAGGAAGGCCTTTGTCCAGCAGTGGGCGTAAATAGGCTGACTGATGATGATGTTGGTTAATACCTGTGTGTACTACTCTGGCATTTCTAATTCAGTTTTCTATTATCAAGTGTTCAACTGTGTCAATCACATTTCATAAATCCATGAATCCTGTACACAGACTGATATGATATGACCTTCTCTATGAGTACTTTCATTGTTTACATTTTAGAGTTTAAAGTAAGAACGAATGGAGTTTAGGGACGTTACAAACGTGTCGCCTTCTCGTCACCATTCTTATTCTAGAAGCATCGGTCTGCTTCTTTTGATGTGGTTTAGGTATAAAAGTCCCACGGTTGCCAGAACCGAATTGGGGAATTGAAGTGAACTCGTTGTGAACGTTAAAATCTGCGGGAATCGATCCCACATTTTCTGGTCTAGAGCCACAACTCTGAACAAGCTTCTCGTATCTACTATAAATCTAAAGATTATTATATCCGAAAGACATTACGTTAATTTATATAAACATAAAATAAAACCATAGCAATTGCCTTAATTGCCGTAGCCGGTCTGAATTAAACGTAAAACCCGCGCGAAATTAAGGAAATGAGAAAACAATAGGATTGACGTGACAGTCTAGGCTAAATTATTACGTGTGGCCATTTCGGGCGACATGGCGGATAATCGCTAGATGTGTGCGAATTGCTTGACCTTCGCTAGACAAAGTAACTTGGGAAAATGAGGGAGGTGTGCAGTAATTGCTCGACACCGGAGGCTGATTAGAGATATTAATATGGACGACTCCAAACAGGTTTATTGGTTTATTGGATGCTGACTCAATATTATAATTGTTTGCGAGAAAAACCCGCACCCCCTTAGGCACAGACAGTTGGATTATACAATCTTCACACATTAAAATTGATCGTTCATGAGATACTCGCGCTTGCTGCATTACTGCTATAGTGCTACTGTCAGGATAACGCCCATCACATTACCTCAAAATAACTCTAATCAGCAAACAGCGCTGTTTTTATCGCTACTTTACCATTATAATCATGTCAGTTGTTTCATGAAGCATAGTAAACAAACGCTGAGGTTCAATATTGGACGGCACTAAAAAAATTACCACCAAGCCCACAGATACTTTCATTTTTAAATATGTACCAAGTTTTAATCAACGGGACAACTGTTTGAACCTCACGGTGCTCTAGTAATTGCGTTAGCCGCCAACAAATTTTAATTACATTTCCAATTTCAAGTTTCACTCAATTTAGAGGATTGTCATGGAAGATAAATGCAAACATAAACTGAAAAAAGTTATGTGCTTCTGTTTTCGGTAGAAAACGCGAATTAAACTGCGGCCCGATATTGATTTAAACTGGTATTAGGAAGCTGATTAAAGTTTTTAGCTCTTCCGCTGTTCTTACTTGCCGAGAAACCGACACAACTACTGGAATTTCATTATTTTAAGGTTCATTTCGTGTTTTGCAACAAGCCGCGCCGCCCGCAAAAAGTGTTATTAAAGAACGATCTCTGATCGCGCGTGATTCTCAGGATCAAATTAAAGGCATCCGTTTTGGTAATTGCCGTTACGAATTGTCATGTGCCAATTTTAATTACGGCGAGAGGTTTAACGGAATTGGAGGTTTCAGCACTTATTAACAACTTTTTTGTTTCCAATATGCAATTATGTGTTGACGCAAAAAGAGTTAACTACTTGTTTTCGATTTTAAATTATGTATCACATGTACATTTTTCGCCCAAGAACTGTTGACAGTTGAAAGGGAACCCCAAGATGAGTACATAAATAAAAAACTAGTAATTTCGCATGTTGAGGTAGATATTATATGGTAATAGCAGCTCATTAAGCAAGTTTCTGAGATATTTTTGTTTTCTTCAGAATGAATGAATCAGGACCACTAAAAACTAGTTTGTATTTAGTTTACAATAAAGCTGTTCCAACAGTCAAACTATCCAGCAACTGATTTTATGTTCAAACCCCAATCTTGTTTTTTCCGGCGAGATGAGCTTTGGCACTGCAAAAAATTGCGGTTCTGAGTTTAACCTTGATAAAGTTACTTTGATTAAAGCAACCGACTTTCTATAGACTTCTGAGAAAAATTAACATACCGAATAACGAGAAATACAAGATATAGGTTTGCAGCACACTCATTTTTTTTTAATTAGGATTGTTCGTAGAGATTTTTTTAAATTCTAAAACAGAAATGCACATTAAAATCCCACATCATCACATGATATATTTTTTTAGTTGCGCTTTAAAACTAAAATAACAATTCTAAGGAAAATAAACATTAAAGTTGTGTCAACATTTTTTTTATAGTCATAACAGTGGAAGAAGCGTCACAAAAGCTACAAAAACTATTACAGATAGACTAATAATAAGTTTGTGGCCTGTGCTGCTAGTATCGCTTCGTTGTGGTAATTTATTTTGAAAGTATTGTGGAATGATCTTTAAATAGTAACCGTGACTATAGAATTGCAGTTCTAATTTTCAAAAAGAACTTTCTCGCTTTTTTAAATAAACCTTGCATTCTTAATAATTGCCTCTAAATCATGACTGTACATTTTCTTGAATTTCAACAATATTTTTTATGGATGTATGTATGTCAGGTAGTATAAATTTCGTTCACCTATGGAACTTGGTCAAATGCGCCTAGTATACATTTTAAAACAAATCTCGAACATCACTTTCTAGCCTGCTACGATAGAGAAATATTCTTAATTTCATTATAAGATTGTTTTGTGCCTCTGTTTACAAGAATAATCTTAAATGTAGTCTTTTACATTTTTCCACTAATTATTAAAATGTTAATGCTCAGTACTTTTGATTTTTGTATTTAATAAAAAAAAACTAAAAACGCATCTATAGTTTCTACAATTTTAAAAACTCTAAATAAATTTAAAATTTGACAAACCTGTGTATGTAACTCAACACAGAACCAATAAACTGGTTATAATGGATTGTTATGGCACAATTGCTAAAACCATATCTTCAAGAATGGTTTGGAAGCACTAATTGAAATGTATGAACTAATTATAAAGACAAATCTTTAGATACTAATATAGTTTGCTTAAATAATAATATATGCTTAAAGCAATATTGAAATGTATTAATTTAAAAAACTAAGTTGAACAAAGGAATATTACACAAGCGAAAATCACATCAGTGATAATTACAATATAAATATGATGAACGTTAGATAAGGAACCGTTGCAACTGACATTGAATAAATGCAGTTTATATTTGAAAACTACAAAGGTTTACTTGATTTAAATGTGTCCAGCTCTGAAAAATACGTATATTTTGGTACAAATAAGAAATTTGGTTTATAATCTGCTATGATTATAGAGAAAATCATATATGAATGATGAGTTATATTAAAAATTAGACGAAATTTGGCTAAAATTATTGTAGGTCATATTTTTTAAATTTTCCTTAGATAATTATTTATCTTTTCTTTTACCAGACATAAAATATATAACATTTGATAAAGGCGTAGGTACCCAAAACTATAATTTTAAAAATAGTAAATAATTTATATTAGTACTCAGTGATATATATTTATGTTTCGAGCACAAATCAAAACAGACAACAATTTTACAATGGAGCAGAGTAGGCAATTTGTTTGACTGTGCTTTGAGATCTGAGTTAATTTGAAATGCAATAAAAAATTATTACATGACGGGCAGAAAAGCCTCTTTTGGTTTAGTAAAGACATGGCAGATTTGATTAATGAAAAAAGAGCGCATACTTTAACTGGATGTCGAATAAAAGTAAAATCTAGACAAGTACATCCACCTTTAAGACAAATGGTAAAATCAAGAGTAAAAGGCAAATGAAACGAACAGTAGGAGAGAAAAATAAAACTTAAAAAATATAAGGGAATCGTCTCAAGGAAAGGATTTATACAAGTAATAAGACCAACCCAACAGCTGAAACACTATTCACATTGCCAGAGGAAACCATAATATCTAGAAATAAAAGAAAATGTGGAGAAACCTTTGAATATAACGACAGATATCGATATAGAAGTTGAGAACCACATACCTAGGTGAAGAATTGCCGAACGAATGGAATAAGTCGTATTTAGTTCATATTAGTAAGAAAGGTCATAAAACGTATCTCAGAATTGGAGAACAATAATTGTTATACATGGCATAAATGTTTAACAGAATCTTAGAAAATAAAATACAAAAGGACATGGGGCCTTTAAGTTAAGAACAAAATGGGTGTATAAGAAGTAGATAGTGTTTGAACAAACAATAAGGAAGAATAAAACATGTAGACACATACATGAATTAAACTGTAGACTATGCGTAGATTAAACATACCACAAGAATGAGTTAATCTATAATAGAAAAACGTTTATAGAGTAACACCAAAGCACAAGTAAATATTGACAAGAAAATATCAATTGAAATAAACATTACAAAGCAAGGTTGTGGGTTGCCGCCCTTCTGTTTGATATATGAAATATACTGTAGAAGAATGGTAGAGGAAATATGCAGGAATGGGTTTTTTATAATAGGAAATGAGATATTACATTCGTTACTATACCCAGATCATCAAGTTGTATTTGTTCAATATGGGGACGAGAATGAGGACGTGGAATACATCTTAAGGCAGCTCAGAGTAGAGTATGGAAAATGGAGGCTGATGACAAACTATACTAAACAGAACGCGTAAGTAGAGGAAGAGAAACTACAGATATGGAATACCAATGTATCTGAAGACAATAAGATGAGAACATATAAGAGTGGGGCGGAAATAAGGCCGTAAAAAACTAGGGATCAAATTCGAGCAAACTCCGTGAAGACAAAATCAGAAACGAGGAAATATGGCTCAGGATAAGAATTAGAATAACTGTCACAAAGACCCGAGCAAATATGAAAATAAGAGAGGACAAAGGACATGAGGCAGATCAGCAATATTATAAAGCAGTTACTTGAATAACGCTATGGACGAAAATGTGTTACGACAATAGAATTGGGACAATGAAGGGGTAAACTTTAGAAAGAAAAAACAGCAAACTCCTGAGGGGAGAAAATCCCAAGAAGAAGAGAAAGAAGGTTTCTTAAATTAAAAACCAATTTCTACGATTTTAATACAAATTTATACCAGTTACTTTTTGCTTGTCTCGTCTAAAAGACGAAGGAAGTATTGTAATCGCGAAAAAATCACCTTCCGAGATTTCTTCAGATGCTCACTTTGTTGGAGGAAGACGATATTTACCTGGCATAAAACTGAAAAAATTTCGAAAAAATATATACGGTGTGACCAACTTAAAAAAATTTATTTTGTTATTTTTGTTTTAGCTGAGAAATATATAAAAGTTATAATTTGCATATAGCGGATCCTTTACATAGTTTTTACTGCATAACGTTCCTATTAGACGTTATAACTTAATTAAAAACTAAATTTTCTGGATGCAGAAAAAATTAGTTTCTAGTGATGTATAGCTAAATCTGTGCCAAATGTATTGTTAGACGGGCTACTACAACTCCAGTCAGCTCTAAACTAGTCATTAAGGACCTGTTAACTTTGGCACGCTAACTCGGGCTATAATGCATATATTATGAGTGACACTAACTGCCTTAATAGTACAGTAATATTATCTGTACGTAGTTTTTACTGCATAAAGTCCCTTTTAGACGTTTTAATGTAATTATAACCTAAACTAGGGAATTTGAATTTTCTGGATACAAAAAAAAAATTCTAGTGATATATGGCTAAATGTGTCCCAAATGTAGTATTAGATGGTCTACTACAACTCCAGTTAACTATGAACAAGTCATTGAGAACCTGTTAACATTGGCACAAAAATGAGACCTAACAGATATAGGGTCAACATGAAAATGGGACGGAAGAGTATGATGTCTTTATAACGCAGCATAAACTCGTACAATTCGAGCACAGTCGTGGCTCAGTTGTTCAAGCGGCAGCAAGCGGCGGACTAGGAATTGAGATCTAAGTATTAATTTCATTGGTTTGAGAGCTCGAAGTTCGAATTCCAGGGAAATACATTTTTTAATTGATGTAATTCGCGAGAGAGAAGTTTCATGTAAACCCCTTAACAGAGTTTTTATTTTATATTTTCTATGATAAAAAATTGAAATTATTAGAATTTTCTAAACTTGATCAGACCTACATAAATATAATACAAATTTAGTATAAAATCAAATAAATGGGGATACTATACTTGAAATTATGGCATTAATTGTGTGA